>JADDOH010000569.1:0-344472 GCA_016648135.1 Agrypnia vestita
GTTAATTATTATTTTTAAATAAAAATTCTAAAGTATGAAAAACGACATCGTCAACGTCAGAATCCATGTTAGATGCCGTCTGGCCACGGCAGGGGTCAGTCGTGTTCATGTAGCCGAATATTCCTCGTCGTTTATTTCACTATTCCTTGTACTTTTATGCCAAATTTGACATTTATATGAATTATTATTATATAATACGCTCAAAAGCAATTGATATCTCCCATATATTAAGGTTTTATATGGATTTTCGAACGGTTTCATCCTTTTTAAACTTTGAACTTGCGTCACATGTCAGTTTCGGTATTTTCCTAATTCAACAATTGTTCCAGATCATTTGAGGTATCAAGATACATACTGTACGCGCCGTCTCCCATATATTTATTTCTTGTTTAATATTAAAGGTATTCATTATGATATGAAAAGTATTTCAGAATTATTAATATGTTTTTTAAATTCTATTCAGTAAGTAATTATTGGACGAAAATAAAATACGGGAATTTGTCGATAGATAAAATAATACATTTTGATATGCGCAGTACGCACGTGGGGCTAGGTGATTGTTTTGTATTGTCATATTACGATATGCATTGATTTAAAAAGGAGTTCAGAATTATTACTATGATTCTTAAATTATTTACGGAAAATAATAAGTCGACTCAAATAATATAAGATCATTTGTCTAAAATTAATATAAATTAACTTTGTTTAAACCACTTAAATAAGTGGTTTAAACAAAGTTAATTTATATTAATTATAATTATGTTACCACAAAATAAATTTGCTACATTTGAAGAAGAAAATATAAGATCATTTGTCTAAAGTTAAATAAGTAAATATTTTGACACGTGAGGTACTTCTGTGGGGATACCTGACGCGGACGAAAGCAAAGAATATATGACCATCTCTTTCTATCAAACCTTACTGTTTTAGCAACGTATGTACCATAAACATGTAACGAACGTGTAATTTTCACTCGATTTGCGCTCAGATGACATGTCACGCACGGCTTGAAAGGACATGATCTATCGATGTAATTTGACAGCTATGCATGTTTGTGAATCGGCTGTGCCGCCTTAACAAGGTTCTACTGTATTTATTTAACTACATAATAAAATCACTTTGAATATTCACATAACCATGGATAAACATTTAGTACAAAATAAGGGAACGTTGAATATCAAAATTTAGAAGAAGAAGAATACCTCCACAATATTCTACAACCATTAATAATCCCCCTCTACGGTCTAATTATTCAAAATAACATTCTATTTTACCATCATCATCATCGGGATTGTCAAGCAGCGGGGTGAAGGCGTAACGCTGGTTGTTGTTGGTCGGCCTCCAAAGCACCATGATGACCAGCAGCACCACAGAGAACAGCACGTGCCAGTAGGCATCGTCCACCCACAACTCCTTCCAGTCCTGCACATGGAATATCATTACTTCACAATCCCAAGCGAGACATATTTATTTATTTATTTATTTACTTACTTTTTTATTACAGGCTTTTACATAAAAAAATAATACATAAAATCAAAAAGTATATACATTAAACAATATTGGAAATAAGCAGTAAAATATTTATAAAATATATGAATATAGAGTACATGTATAAAAAGCAATAAAAGATATAAGCAGTAAAAGTATCAGGTATCAATATAAGGATTAAAATATGAGTATAAAATAAATTAAAAATATAAAAATAAAACATAATATTAGGTCCTTACATATGAAATTGGCGTTTTGCCGTACTGACAAATTTGATCTCAAATATCTTCTCTTTGGTTAGGAATTCCAAATCCAAATTTATACAGCTATTTACTCATGTATTTGTGTTTTGAAAATCATAATTCATTTGTTTTTTCCTCAATTGTTTTTTTCTTTGCGTCACTCAGTTTACAAAATGAAAAACTTGAAATATCGCGTTATTTACGAGTACCAGTTCCACCGTGGCACCAGTGCTGCAGAAACGGCTCGAAGGATTAATGATGTGTATGGCGACGGTGCCGTAAAAGAAAACACAGTGCGTTTTTGGTTCCAACGTTTTCGTTCTGGAAATTTCGACCTGCAGAACAAGCCCCGTGGATGGCCGGAGACCAAAGTTGATAATGAAGAATTGATGGCTATTTATTGTGGAAGCGGATCCATTGCAAACCACATCCGAGTTAGCTGCAGGCTGCGGTGTTAATGATAAAACTGTTGTAAACCACCTGAAGCAAATTGGTAAGGTGAAAAAGATTGAAAGGTGGGTACCTCACGAATTGAGTGAAGCAAATCAACAAACGCGCGTTGACTGCTACGTTGCATTACTCAACCGGTACAATAATGAAGGGATTTTAAATCGAATCATTACCTGTGATGAAAAGTGCATCCTTACGATAATCGGAAGCGCTCATCGCAATGGCTGAACCCTGCCGAACCAGCCAAACCATGCCCCACGCGAAAATTGACTCCAAAAAAGTTACTTGTGAGCGTTTGGTGGACTAGTGCTGGTGTCGTTCACTACAGCTTTTTTAAATCTGGCCAGACGATTACGGCAGATGTCTATTGTCAGCAACTGCAAACCATGATGGAAAAGCTAGCTGCTAAACAACCGAGGCTGTTTAATCGCTCTAGGCCACTGCTGCTTCATGATAACGCTAGACCACACACTGCACAACAGACGGCTACCAAATTAGAGGAGCTTCAATTGGAATGTCTAAGACATCCACCGTACTCTCCGGACCTTGCCCCAACAGATTACCATTTTTTTCGAAATTTGGATAACTTCTTGCAAAGGAAAAAATTCAACTCCGATGGGGCAGTCCAAACCGCCTTCAAAGATTTTATTGATTCCCGTCCGAATGGTTTTTTTAGTAAAGGGATCGATGAACTATCTATGAGATGGCAAAAGTGCATAGATAGCAATGGTACATACTTTGATTAAATAAATATATTATAATAAAAAAAAAACGGCTTTATGTTCCTCCCATACTAAACGTCAATTTCATATGTAAGGACCTAATATAAGCATTAAAATTTAAGTGTAAAAATGAAAATTAAAAATATAAATTTAAAATATAAAATACGGAGCAGTAATATGTATAAAAAAATATATATTACACATTATTACATGTATATGTTAACAGCAGTTAGTAATATAATAATATTGTCTCTTTAAGTATGAACTTTATTTTCACTAGACTATCATTGAATACGTCAACCATATCACCAAATTCATTACCATTTTTTAATATTCTACTGAATACAGCATTTGACAGATAATTGGTACTGGAATTCTGGCGATGAAATGTTTCAATTTGTTGAGTTTTATGTAAGGACGGGATATTATAGTTGATACACGCTACAAGGTCGGGGCTGTCCAACATATTATTTACAATTTTGTAAAGAAGAACTATATCACAAATTTTTCTTCTATCATATAATATGAGTAATTTCAGTCTCTTCAATAGGTTATTGTATTCTATGTTTTGTATTGGTATGCTTATCTTGTAGTTAATGTATTTGAGAAATTTGCATTGGACACACTCAATACTGTCTATATGCCCATTATAATATGTAGACCAAGCAATATTCTAATTGGCTCCGGACAAATGAGTATAATATTTTAATACTTTCAATTGATTGAAATGGGCGTGATGTCCTTAAAACAAATCCCAGCAATTTTAGAGACTTACAAGTTATCGCATTTATATGGTTAATGAAAGTAAGTTTAGAGTCAAATAATACACCTAAGTCACGAATACAGGCAACATTTTCTAGTTTGGTGTTACATAGAGAGTATTCATAATGTATTTTTGATTTTAATCTAGTAAATGATATAATTTTGCATTTATTTGAATTTAAGTAATATAGCGAGATAATGCAAAAAACACGTACCACAATACAGTCGTTGAGGTTGTGGACCTTGATGTTGTACAGCATGAACACCAACGAGGACATCACCGCAAATATCATGGTGTTGGTGAAATGTTTGTACAGTGTCAGCTTCACCATATTCCTGTACAGACACACAAACATATTGATTGTTAGGCATAACTATAATGGAAATAAATTTATTTAAAAAAAAATGAAACAGGTATACGGATAATTATTAAAGCCATGTATTCACTAGGGAACAAATTGTCCCTCAACATCACACGCGGCATAGAGTCTACGTGACGTTGCAACGTCGCGCACTGTTTGTAGCGCAGCATTTGTAAGTGCCGCGGCAACGTTGCCATGCGCACGGTTTCCGAGCGAGTTCACCGCGACATAGCGCCGCGCATCAGTACCACATGGTATGTTTACAAGTGGCTATAACTGTATACCACTCAACATGACTTTAGTGTGGGGAAACGAGATTGTTATCCAACTGGTCGAGCTCTAATTGAGCTGTAATTGCAAGTCTGATGTGAGGGCCAACAGCGTTCCGTAATATTGTGTCTTGCTTGGCTATGGAAGGCCTAATTATTTGTAATAAATTTTCAAAATCAGTTGTTGTCATTCGAGAGAAATTGACAAAAGATCCGTCAGACATTCGAAGATCTCATAGAATATCTATCCTTCTTTCTCTTTGCAGTAAATAATTTCACATCCACCACCTTTTCTCCTCTTAAGTTTCTATAAACTCGTTAGAATAAATAGATGCGCAGCACTAATCATCATAACCTAATCGGGCGACATTTCCGCGACAAGTGATATATGAGTCCCGGTGTGTACACGTCAAATGACCGCGTCATTGTCCCCGAAACACGAGGGTAGATGTTGATGCGACATGTCGCGCGGAATATTGCGCTATTTGTCCCCAGTGAATACATGGCTTAAGTGCGACACCGGACAACTGCAAGCAGTTCATTCATTTGTGCGAGAAGAGTAGCAACATTTAAAAATTAAGTTATAAAAACACCTTGAACCGAGTGAAAATAAATGCACTGAAAGTTACCTCCGCAGTCGCAGGGTGCGCGTTGTGTGCACGAGCGAAGTGAAGACCCACCAGCACAGGGCTGCGTCCAGAAGGGCGAGGGGTGCAGCGGCCAACAGGGCGTCTCCCGGAGCCTCGGTCCCCCCGCCCAGGCGCAGCCAGGCCTCCAGCGCGGCCAGGGCGCCCCAGACGCCGCCCAGTGCCACCACGCGCTGCAACATGGGGCCGAGTCGTGGCCTACCATTAAGAATCACAAAATTAGAAAGTGAATTGTGTAATCGGTAAGTTGCCACACATTTGGTATATTTTGATGTTATATATTTTATTATTATCATCTTTCAAACAAAACCATCCTTATAGGATGAAACATGGCATGCCTTTTGGTATACCATTACATATTTATATAGAGATGACCCTAATCTTTATTTAAATAGAGGTTGAGAATTATCAAATACCTATCACACAGTCACAATACCCATTTAGTTCGTCACTGGTCAGTAAGTGGGTTTATTTATGTTTGTCTCCACCTCAGACATATTTGTCCTGTATACACACATATATAAATTCTTCTCATAAGTTACAATTGATTCAAATTCAATAATTTCACACAAGTGTGAAAACTGTAAAATCAAGTAACTCTGTTCCAAGAACACAACTTCCCTCATTTTATTTAAAACATAACAATTATTTATACAACAAGTCATGTAAGCCCTGTAGAGTGATCATACTTTTTTCCCAAAATGAAGATAACTAATTTCTTTAATTAACAATGTTTAAACTATATTAAAAAATTTAAAAATATCAGAAATCCATCCAGTAGCCGATGTTTAACAAAGTACTTTCAGGGTTTGCGTTAATTATGTGACATGTTGTATATGAATAAATTATGTATATTCTATAATTTGTAAAACTGATAGCACTGTTTTAACAGATAACACATGATCGTATAATCTAACGTCAGAAATGAATCACATTATCAACCTTATTTAATGAAAATTTATTAATCGCACTCGTTGGGCCCCCAACCCTACTAGGACAAGGGGATTAAGGACTCGTGTAATTAAGCACAGACATATTAGTCAACAAGAATCAATATGTTGTTCAGATTAAAAATGTTCTCAGAATCTTCCGGTTTGATTGTTTGCCTTTTACATTTGACTTTTTCAATTACAGAGGGTTTTTAAATTTTGTGTATATTTACAGCATTACAGACAACAAACAATTTTTTTATTCAAAGTTGATTGCTTAAAATCTGAAATACCAAATCTGACTGTGAAAAATGAACTCACTTGACAATGCCGAACCCAAGTGACACAATGATGACGAGCATGCGAGCCAGCGCCCGCTTGGCAACAGACACCCACTCAGCGGCTAGGACAGCCCCGCGCACCAGCAAGCCCGTGGAGTTGATGGAGCTGTGGTCACAGACAAAGAATTCAGAATTCAGTGCTAACCTTCTGATTGAAAGTTCAATTATGAAATATGTTCCACAAACCAACTGAGAGAAAAAAATCATCATCAGTGCATGTATTAAAAATTATTTGGAAAATTTGATCATAAACCAATTTAATCATAAACCAAAACAAATTAATTTAAAATTTGATCATCAACCAATTTAATTGTCCACCCCTTTTATTAATTATCAACTTCCATGTCCCAGCAAGAGCTACTAGAACACAGTGCATCTTCCACATTCCTGTAGCTCGTACCAACTACGAATTACGCTCTCCCATAGTGAGAATTTTCCGAGTATTTAACAACTTTTTCACCGACATCGATATCTATCATGTGTCTCTACATCACCTAAGATCACAAGTGAACATAATTCTGCGACGCAACATTGAATTAATACTTGATTATTAACTGAATATTGATTCATTACTGCATTGCAAGATTTGGTAATACATATAATTTATTATTTTTATTTACTTTATTATGTTCTACTCACTACTGTTGAAATTGATGTCTTTTATTTTAACATGCTTATATTATTATTATATTATATACTTCAAAATTATGTATAGGTTATGTTAGGATATAAGTTAATATGTTAATTACTAACTATTTACACTCATTTATTTATATACATCATTTTCTTATATCTGTTAGTTAATATTTCCAAATAAACAAAATGCATTTATTCTGAGGTTCAAAGTGATTATCCCTGTTTCGTAATCACCGCGCGCGGGCCGCGCCATGATTTTGATTGATTGGGCTGGCACCCGATGTATTCTGCGCCAATCGCTAGCCAGGATTCGAATTTTTAAAAATTCACCCAGTGACAGTTGAAATGCGTGTCAGGTGTCGTTTTCGGTGAAAACTGACATTCCTCTTCGTGTGTTCAAGATCAGTTCAATTTAGCCTTCTGGAAGACACACAACAACTATTCCGGATTCGCCAAAGCCAGGAGAATTGCGATTGAAGCGGCACCCGACGTACCAGGAAAACGCAAGTATAATTTGTCCACTGAGTCATACTCAGGCCCAGTGTATCTCGGGTGTCATTTATTATCAATCATTATCGGCAGCGATTGGAAAGGAAAGTCTTTCTTTCTAATATCCGACCCGCGTGCGGTGGTGGCGAGCCGTCCGTCATCATACACCCTCTATACACATATGAATGCACTACCTGTATTCTGCGAGAAACGTAGCCTTCTCCAGCATCCCGAGCAGCAGCACAGCCCCGATCCAGAACTGAATACGGAGCAGGTCCCTCCACTGCAGCCCGCACACCACCAGCCAGCCGGTGCCCAGAGCCACATACACACCGCACATGATGGCGTAGAACTAAAAATCACCCCAACACCTCGCTTTAAACTTTGGACAGATGTTACACCTACAGCTGAATGTAGTGATGAAATGCTGTGAAAAATGATGGTTTGCAGCCTCATTTTACAGCAAGAGTGGAGTGATAGTTGGCCTATGGAGAGCTTAGTTTGAAAATAGTATAAATGTTGATTTATCTCTATTTAAAAAAATACCTCATACGAAGACGATGAGTGGTAAGCACACATATGGAAATAAAATTCTATTCTATTTATATGAAATTCTATTCTATTTATATGAAAACTATTGAAAATACATGCTATATAATTTAAAGAATGAATGTAGGTTTTTGTATTTCTGCACGATTCTAAGAAAGAATTATGTTCAAACATGTTTTTTTTTTTTGGGTCGCAAACCTAGGATTGATCTTCAACAAGCACTCGCCCTCTCCATTCCTCTCTGTCATCTGCCAGCCTCTTCATCTCTTGGTAGGTGCTACAGCACTACGATACATCTACGATAATCTGGTCTACGTAGCTTAATCTCGGGCAGCCTCTACGATTGTTGCCTTCAACATTTCCCTTGACGATGGTTAAAAGCAGGTCCGGATGCCTTATATTATGGCCTATCCAAATTGCTCGCTGTTGGGCATTTAGTGTTTAACGTAATTGTTTCTTAGAATCATGCAAAAAAACAAAAACCTTAATTAATTCTTTAGATTATATAGCATCTCTTTTCAACAGTATTTATCATATAAGTTGTGGAATGTAAAATATTTAGAATGATGAATGAATTAGAATGATGAATTTATGAGGCGAAACTCTTACTCATAAAAATTAAAAATGTAGAATTAAAAAAACAAGTGTTTTTAGATAAAAATATGTGTGATTATTAGGGATGGGTCGTCCACGTCCATCGACGAGACGATCAACTAGTTGAATTCGTCAACTAGTTGATCTATTTTCAACTTTATAGATAAAAAAATAAATCTATTATAATTTTGTTTACAACACTTTTTATTGATTTTTTACATGTTTCGGGAACAATGTTCCTTTTCTCAGATTGAGCCTTAAACTAAAGTTGACAAATAATACAGATATATTTATTTAATAATAATGTCACCACAAAGTGAAAGCCTGACTTTGAAAGATTTATTCTTCAATAAATTTCTAGATAACATCTCAAATGTAAAGTATTTTTAAATTATGTATTTATTTATAAATTTGTAAATAATAAATAAATGTATAGGTTTTTATCATTTTATTTAACTTGTATTGAAACGAATGAATTATTCGTAATCGATTTGAGTTAGTGTAGTGATAGTCCAACGTTTTCCAAAAAATAAGTCAGATATATTGAAAAAATTCAAACTTTGATGTCGCATATCTCCATAACTATTGATATTAGGTCATGATAGCTTTCGACTCATGATCAAGGCAGGAATATAGTCCTGCGAGGTTATTAATGTTTTCCATATAACCCTGTACACATGTAATGATATGTACCTAATATATTTTTTTATACACACATTACTGCTTTGTACTTATTTATATTTTTAATTTTTATACTCATATTTTAATGCTTATACCCAATACTTTCACTGCTTATATATTTATATTTTACTACTTACACCTGATATTGTTGTGTATACCTACTTCTTTCTTTATTATATATAGAAAGAAGTATATAAAACAATATGTAAAAGCCTATAATGTGCGTAAACAAATAAATACTAAAATATTTATTTTTACATATAAGCACAAGTAGCGGTTTTACTTTCCCCGAAACTATATTCCTTCGAACTTCTTTAAATTTAAAAAATTAACGTAATAAAAATAGCCAACGATAGTCCGCATAACGAAGTTGATGCGTCAACTAGTTGACGAATTCAACTAGTTGATCGTCTCGTCGATGGACGGACGTGGACGACCCATCCCTAGTGATTATGGAGTTCTATAAACTTACACTGAAAAAATAAATTTAGTAATGAGTAGCAAGGTTAGGTTACAATTTACCACCTTCACCAACAAAAGTATGGGGTCACACACCAGCCAAGTTTTCCTTTCAAAGGATTATGAAAATCCTGTTTTGAAAACAGCAAAAATATTAATGTGATATAAAATTCAATAAGGTTATCTCCTTTACAAGATGCCAAAACTATCTTCATTTCTCCTCTGTGGTGATCCTAATAAAGGGTCACCGGTACAAAGGATGATGGACAGAAACACAAAGGGCTGCCTTTCTTAAATATGGTTGCAAATTATATATTTCAACTAGCTGTTCGTACCCGACGTTGCACGGGTTAAGGATTATGTTAAAAATAAATTTGTGGGGGTATAGATTTGCATTGAAAATATATCAGGGGGAGGAGTAAAGGTAAAAGGGGAGGGAGGAAATGTCACCTTTGTTACCCGCCGGGTCCTGAAGAACAGTACAGATTTGCATCGAAAATATATTAGGGGGAGGGGAAAGGGTAAAAGAATAGGGGGGAAATGTCGCCTATGTTACCCGCCGGGTCCTAAAGCTTAAGTATGCAAAGTTTGAATTGAATTGGATGAACGGTATAGATTTGTATAGAGAACAGACAGACATTGAGTTTTATAGGTATAGAATAGATAGAATATACACTATAGTCAAAATGGAAAAGATCACAGAGCGTGCCCTGAGGAGACTCACCGGCAGCAAGGGCCAGTCCAAGGCGGACAGATACCCGTGCTCAGACTTCATGGTGACGGCCACAGACACATTGTATGTGGCGGTTGAGGAAATGGGTACCGGAAGGATGGCCAGCGAGAGTTGGTAGACTCCGTCCACCGGAATCCAGAACACGGGCTGTTCTCCAGTCTGAGGAGCAAAAAACCATTTTGAATTATTTTACATTCCGAGTGTGAAATATTACTAATTTATCAAATTTTAGACATCGGTTTAGTATTCAGAACATCATAATTAAATCATGTTTGTGAACATTTAGCTGTTAAAATGGTAGTTTATCATTAAAAGACATTATACATATATTAAATTTATGACTTTGCAAAACAAATTGCGACTACAATTATCTATTTCAAGTACAACTAATATGAGAAACACACTGTATGCCTACATTTAGGTTAGACGAAATGGAAAAAATAATTGAATTTTTTCACAAGTGAGAACAGCAAAATGTCAATATCAGGTTCTTTGGTAAAAGAAATGTCACTATCTTTGCATTAACATTAATATCCATATATGTATTGCAACTTCAAATTAATTCTTGAAATATGCAAAAATACATACATTTTTCATAAAATGAATGCCTTTTTTCAGGAGTTTTGGTGAATTTCATAATCGCATCCTGATTTTTATTTTGAATTTGAAATTAGTGGTGTTCCGCATAATTCAAAAAGTTTTTTTTGGGTCCTTGAATATAGAATTAACCCTTTAAATACCATGAGCGTGTTTATGTGCCAAACAAAGACCTTGCAGAGAACAGATTAAACACGATTTTCACTGTCATGTATTTAAAGTCAATCTGCTATGTATGGAAGGTAAATCCCACCATTTTATAGACCATTAAACCTTATATGTAGTTATGTACTGAAACCCGCTATTTTATATTTTTTAAACCTCTGGCATTTAAATGGTTAACGAGGATCTATTGTATACAAAATCAGCAAATAAATATAAAAAAAGAAGATTGTGTTGTGTATTTTTCTTAAGAATAAATAATTCAACTGTATTAAGGTGTTGTTTTGTGTGACTTTTGATATTTTGTTACAGAAAATATAGTATATTAAAATATCACATTAGTATTAGGTTGCACATTACATTTGCACAATGTTGTATATTTGTACTTTCAATGTTTGGAGAGCCACACTCCTTT
Organism: Agrypnia vestita; assembly: GCA_016648135.1. Lineage (NCBI taxonomy): Eukaryota > Metazoa > Arthropoda > Insecta > Trichoptera > Phryganeidae > Agrypnia > Agrypnia vestita. The sequence continues at coordinate 11,528 of JADDOH010000569.1, forward strand.
AGACTAGACTTAGAGCCATTATTATGCCTGTCTAAAAGGGTAAGGGGTCGGTAATGGAATGCGGGAACTACAGAGCTATCAGTCTATTGATATGTTAGCACTGAAGGGATCGGGCTTTCGCATTTACGGATACTATGTTTATTCCACACTTCAAGAGGTGAACCACTGCTAGTGACAAATATGTTATTTGTTGGTTGATAATGTTTTGACTATACTGTTACTATATAAATAGTTCAATAAGTGACGATTCCCTTACGATCTTAGTCTTGGGCAGGTCGGGTGGCGGGGCGGCAGGCGGCAGTAGGATGTGCGCTCCGTGTGCACAGGGGGCCACAGTCACCGAAGACACCACCTGACTCAGGGTCCTGTTGTCCCCGACCATCGGCGAAGACTCGACCCGGTGCGTCAGCGAAAACTGTAATTTAAGCAACAAATGGTGTGACCTGCAACGAAGCATTTTGAAAACAGATTTGATCAGCAAAATTGAACATCGGCATTTCAAAAATAATAACATTTCTGTGGTAAAAATAGTAATTTCACGGTAAAGATCGGTTCATTAGGCTATCTAATAATCTGAAGATATTTCTGTACATGTGATGCTCCATTTATCCAATACACGTAGGGTGTAACAGAGCTAGTCCACAATACATACTTACATGCAGACTTGCGCATCTCTGGCAGCCACTTTATTTAATAATTGACAGGTGCGTGCAGCGCGTACATTGAAGAATGACTTTTACGCAGACATATATTTTGGAAAAAACATTGAAATAAAATTTTAAAAATATAACAGAATATTGTTCTGATATATTAAAATACTAATAAAATTATAATAATTGTGAATAGGAATATTACGAAATATTTCTTTCAATTCCTTTTTTTTCAAAATATATACTTACGAAAATGTCATGCTACAATGTTCTCACTGCACGCATGAAGTAAATGTAAACCGTAATTGATTGGCAACTGACATTTAACTGTTCAGGTTTTGTTTCTATTATACCAGTAATTACTTGCCGAATTACATGTAATTAGTTAAGGCGATCGATCGTCCAGCAGATTGAGCAAATTTCACCATTTTTTCTCATATCTTCTCTTGCTTTTTTTATCACATTTTTGTATTGAAATAGCACGTACCTGTATGAAAGTCCAGTAATTTAAGTAGGTACCTAATGTTAAATTCTTAAGAAAATAAATTTTCTTATCATCAAGGAAATTTTATGTAGATAAAAATTGCCTTTTACACAACATTGTTTGGACGAGCAGTTTATATTTTACGATCGTGCTTTTGCAAAAATAAAATATGGGAGTTTTACCTACCATTAAAACTCTTATTATGTTGCCTCCGTTATCCAGAATATACATGTGAGATAGCATCTCCTTTCCGGCCCGTGTCATCTTCGTGCGTCTTCCTCTTTTCTCCCTTTATTGATAGCCCTGTTTCCGTTTGCTTTATTACCACACCAGGCAGGCGGAAGCCATTTTGGTTCAATTAGCTCTCACCAGGCAGAGTTTAAGTATATTCTGGATAACGGAGGCAACATAATAAGAGTTTTAATTGTAGGTAAAATTCCCATATTATTTAGTGCCGTTATCCATTATTTGAGAAGTGTTTGTTATCGCCTGGTGGTAGTTCGATGTCAATTGTGGTCAATTTACAGGGTTAAAGAGGACTGCCAAGGAAATGGAACTTTTTATTGGAACTAAAGGGCGCTCTATCTCTTTTCTATAAAACTTTGAGAAGGTGTTTTCGCATTGCCAATTGCCTCTCTCCAAAATATCTTGTACAGGATAGTTCTCAATCTAACTTAGTGATGCTACTGCGGATCTAGCACTACCAGCTGGGGCATTTATTCCCGCATCTTTTAGGACAGATCTAACCCACCCTGCAATCACTGCCGATGATGCTGGTCTTGCCGGGCCACAAGTAGATATTAAGAGGTTTGAGCTGTTACCTGCTTCTACTCTGCGCTCTTTTGATAGTTCACAGACTTGCTTCACCCATTATACTGGGTCCAGTGCTACCTTTGGTGATCTGGAAAGATTCCAACCTGACTGTCTATATGACTTAAAGACAGTTTTCGATCCAAAAGCTGGCCAAAGCGTAATGTGGTTCCTTGTTTCTACCAAATGACTTTGGGAACATCTTAAAAGATCATGGACTCTTCGACCTGAAGCTAGTAGAAGTATGGTAGCACAGTGTCTTGAGGCTTCAAATAATATAATTGGCTTTGGAAGATTGTCCATTAGCCAGGTGCTCACTATCCGAGGGTTCCAGATAGGGGGTTTTGGGGACTTGATGGATGTGTTTGCAATCCCTTTCATCACTTGCTTCACAAGTGCGTGACTGCTTATGATCTCTCTGTTAGCTGGATTACAAGACATAGAGATAGCTGACCATTAACCTCATGATCCGAAATGTTGATCCGAAATCCGACCCAGTTGGAAATCGTAGTGAATGCTTGCGGTGCACTGGCAAGGCCAATTGGCAGGCAAGTCATCTGAAGGGACTAGTTTCTGTAAAACAAACGCAGGAATTTTCGATGAGACGGTTTTACAGGTACGTGAAAGTACGATTGCGACAGGTCTATCTTTGTCATCCAGTCGTTTGGTTGTAGGAATGCTGGGATTTTGTGGTGCAAAATGAGGAAGAAGTGTTTCGTATGCACGTAGATGTTGAGGCCTTTTAAGTTGAAGATGGGGCGATCTGACCCGTCGCCCTTCTTTACCAGGAACATCTGTGAGTGAAAACCTGGGGACTGGTCAGATGGTTCCAGGACCCCCTGAGCTAGCATTCCTACAGTTTGCCGGGTCATATCCGAGGTAGTGGGAGTTTTGAAATGCGCCCGTATGCTCTGTGAGGGTCTGATTAGTGGAGGCTTGGATAAAAAGGGAATCTGATATCCTGCTATCATCTTTGGAATAATGGTGGGTGCGTGAAGGTCCTGCCATTTCTGAAGATATTCTACTAACCATCCCGCTCGGAAATCGTCATTTGTCATTGGCGCAACGGCGCGAGGTCTGCCCTCGCGCGGGTCGGCCGTAGGCTTGTGGCCTTACTCTCTGATTTGAGGGATACATTTGGGGATTTCGTCCAGGGTCTGCCCGCTGGGTACGAAATGGCCCACGAAAAGTCCCACTAACGGAAGGTCGCTTGTTGGATGTAGACTCCTGCCTCGCAGCTACTGCCAAGTTCTCTCTAACACTGGAACGAGCAAGTGTCGGCTGACCAGAAGGGGCTGGCATTCTGAACAATTTGGCTACTCCACCAAGCCTCTGCAGCTCTGTGGAGAAAGCCTTTTCTTCAAACAAATGGCTGTTGCTCGAAGGGATTTTGGACAATGATTGCGCCTCGTGTTTGTTCCTCAGCTCCTGCAGGAAGCGGGTACGCCGAGACTCGATCACTTCCGCTCTCTTGCCGAAAACTATTCGTAAAAGGTCGTCAGAACAGCGGTTGAAGTCGCTCTGCCCTCCGAATATATTCTCAACCTTTTCCACAAGGTTCTCGGGAGTAAACTCTTGCGGGTCGTCGTGAGCCCAATCGATAAGCCTCTGGAGACTACTTTTGAGGACATCCCGCTCCTTGAATACAGCGTGTGCAGCGGCCGCGAGCACCCTCTCTGTCACCGCCAATTGCGTCGACGACGCATTCACCGCTGTCAGCTCGATATTTGGCTCCAAATCCTTGAAGCCCGGCTAAGCTACATAGGCCTTAAGCGTTTTAGCATAGCGCACATCTGACCATTCTGCCCAGTTGAATCTTTGCAGGCCTTCGATCGCTGCGAGCATGTGAGCCGACGGTCTCGGATTTCGTGGCTCGGCCAATTCTGTCGCAGGGGCTGGCATCTGAAATACCACCTGGCTCGGATGGTGGTTATCTTGGCTCGTGGAGGGTGCTTATTGCGACACGCCAGAGACGTCGGACTCGATTCTCTCCATTCGCACCTCATCACTATTCTCTGCAAATCTCTGATTTGCCGAGACAACCTCCGGAGATAAAGGGAGTGGGACGTTTTCCTATCGTCACTCTGAGAGAATGAGTCACTCGAATCTTTCTCGAATCTGCGATCTTTTCCCCCTCGCCACTTTTGATCGGCTGCACGACGCAACTTTACGAAGTTTTGATCGATGGCGCGACTCGATGTCGCCATCATTCAATCGACGGCGCGACTCAATTTCGCGATGTTTTGCGACAAAACGTCTATCGAGGGGCTCCGAAATATCATAGCCCTTAGATTGCGCCCAGCGAACGTCCGAATCACTGCTTGGTGCCATCTTTTTCTCCAAAAAAGATTTTTAACACGAATTACGACGCGTGTGCACGTGGCGGAATATCGATGTCAATTGAACAAAAATGGCTTCCGCCTGCCTAGTGTGGTAATAAAGGAAACGGAAACAGGGCTACCAATAAAGGGAGAAAAGAGGAAGAAGGATACTTACGCACGAAGATGACGCGGACCGGAAAGGAGATGCTATCTCACATGTATATTCTGGATAACGGACGGCACTACATAATACGCATCTGACTGAACGTTTGCCTATTCGTTGCTCAAAATAATGAATATCTTATGTCCCATATGTGTTCCTAAAACATTCATATAATGACAACAGCCGCGAAGTGAATACCATAGCCAACCATAGTGTCAAGCAGCAAGAAAATAGTAATGGCCGCTTAGCGGCCATTACTATTTATTACGTTGATAGTAGCAGCGGCTACTATCTCCCGTGCAGTAGCCTAGACTGCTACCCACAACACCTAGTAGCTAATAGCAAGCGATAACCGATTGCTTAAATGCTAGTGTTTAATAAACAATATGTATAGTAATCATTTTCTTTGCAGTCGTCTTGCAGCCGCATACACATCTGTTATAAAATATTTATTCTGCATAATATTTTCTTTTATGACGGTTGACTGGTCTCATAGAGAATGGTGCAATATAAAGAGTAACGGCAGCTGTGTTATTTCTTAATAATTTATATTTATAATAGTGATGCAACGAATACGAATATGAATATTCGTATTTGCGGAATAGAAGACATTTACCGAATATTCGTATTCGCCGAATATCATCACGAATATTCTTATTCGCCGAACATCATCACGAATATCATTACGAATATTAAAAACAAACTATAACTGAACGCAATGTAAATTACGGTTTCACTGTGCACCGTGTATCCTAGCACACCTCTATTATCGGGGATTCCCCTTACATTGAATGAATGGATTTGTTGAGTTCTCAAATTCTTTTTTCTATGAACTCAAGCTGTCTTGTTGTTTCTTGTTTCACAGGATAACATGAGTTCTTTCATTTAGTTTTTTTGGGTTTTTTAAAAGTTTAGGTGCTCATTCCATGTAGTTTTTATTTTGTAATACGTATTGTTTGTTCCATTTTATTTCTGTTGTGTAAAAGTGTTAAACTCTTATAAAATAATTTCAAATTAAATCTAATAACATGACCTCTCGTAAGCGTGAAAGAAGTCATATTCATTTTCGACTGCTGGGAATGTACAAACGGATAAATGAAATGTTGTGCTTTTTTAACAAAAATTTGACGGTGGTAAATTTTAATTATTAAATCTCTTAGTAAAAAAGGAACAGTGGTGTATTATTTATTACCTTGTTGAATTATTCGTATTCATATTCGCCTAATAGTAAGTTTGATATTTGTATTCATATTCGCCGAATAGTAAGTTTGATATTTGTATTCATATTCGCCGAATAGTAAGTTTGATATTCGTATTCGTGAAAGTAGTATTCTTGCCTCACTAATTTGTAATATGAAAAGTGGTTAAATTTAATCATTATTAGTATTTGAAATACCTCTAAATTTTAGTCTTCGATGGTGAGTCAGCGATTTAAAAAATGCACACATGCATAATTAGAAAATTAAAAATCGACATACTTTGCTCTTAAAGAAATTAGTTGAATAAACCTTACGCAATTGTTGGTACATTATTTAATGCAACTGAGCACCTTGTTGACTACACATTGAATAAGAAACAATGTGAACATGTAGATAGAGTGTGAGAGAGCTAGAAAGTGACTCACCCCATTCCTGGGTTTGTAGAAGTCCTCCCAGCACTTGGTCTGCGTTAGGAACCACTGGATACTGATGTTCAAGTTCGGATGCCAACTGTCGCATGTCACTGAAACATCACACCACGGAACCAACATTAGACACAGCACTCTATTCCGACGGTACCTATCTGATTGATGCGATACTTTACTCTCAGCCTATTTCGGATAAATGCTTTCAATAAATACTCACCTTGTATGTATATCTGGGAATTTCTATATAAGGACTTCGGGATACTGAATCGATTGTTTATCTGAAAAGATAAGTGACAGAACGATTATTTTTACATTTTTTCCTCATCGGTCTCGGGATTTGTGCCTACTTAAAGAAAGATACATACTTCTGTCATAACAACGTCCCATTTTCCGGCGTCGGGAAAAGCCCAGCAATTGCTTGATAAAATAAGAAATGACACCAGGACTACCGGGAGCGACATGTTTACATCCTTTAACAGATTTGACCATAGAAAAGAGAAATATGATTTGACGCATCAAGGGACCAAAGACAATTTCTATGGACAATTTATAGATGATTTGTTCTTGCCATAATTATAAAATAGGCATAGACTATTACAGTATGGCCATTGAATACGTATCAATTTGGTTAACTCTTGATATGCCGGAACGCGGATCCGCGCTACCTCCGTAAACTGCCGGAACGCAGATCCGCGCTTCTACGCCCGTGTGCATTTTTTTCCATTTATCTATTATAATATTACTGAAAAAAGTTAAAAATCCCTTCGCGTGTATTCTTACTGAACGAATGAAGGTTCTGAACTAATCAGAACGGTGTAAAAAAGTAAAAAATTCATTCTTGACGTGACATTTCTCCTCAACCCCTTTACCTCCCCCCACCCCCTCCATCTGATATGTTTTCCATGCAATTCTGTACCGTTTGAGCGATCTGATCGAAATTTTGCATACTTATTCTCTGGGATACGGTGGGAAAAGTGGGTGAAATTTCTCTCCTCCCCCTTCCCCGATATATTTTCCATGCAAATGTGTACCGTTTGACCGATCTGACTCAAATTTTGCATACTCATTCTTTAGAACCCGAAAAGCGACATTCCCCCCCTTCCCCCCGCCCCTTTCTCCATCCCTTTACACCCACTTCCCCCGATATATTTTCTATGCAAATCTGTACCGTTGGATCGATCTAACCCATATTTTGATTACTTATTCTTTAGGACCCGGCGGGTAACAAAGGCGACGTTTCCCCCCTCAACCTTACCCCACCTCATCCCTGATATATGTTCTGTACAAATTACACTGTTTGTCCAATCTGACCCAAATTTTGCATACTTATTCTTTAGGATCCGGCGGGTAACGTAGGTGACATCTCCCCCCTCCCTCTCTTCTTGATATATTTTCAATGCAAATCTGTACCGTTTCACTGATCTGATCCAAATTTTGCAGACTTATTTTTTAGGATACGGTGGGTAACATAGGTAAAATTTCCCTCCTCCCTCTTTACCACCCCCCTCCCTCTGATAAATTTTTCATGCAAATATGTACCGTTCCACGGAATTTTCGATATATATTCTTTAGGAACTGGCGGTAAACATAAGCTACGTTTCTTCTCTTCCATCCCAGCCTAGATTAAATGGAAACATTGTTTTTTCTTAGAGGTTTTGCAAAATAATGGAACCTTTGTTTCCCATCAAAAACTTATTTTTAACTTAATCCTTAACCTTTGCAACGCCGGGTACGAACAGCTAGTCTACGATAAAATAATATGATTAATTCGAATGTCTGTGTGTGCGCATATCAATATTAGATATTTTTAATATGCTTAAATTTTAAATCGATCGGAATTAATGGGACAGGGACACTGAAATACAGACCTCAAAACATGCTCAAAACAACTCAAAACCGAGACGTGTCCCGGTCGTCCCGGTTGGTCCCGGTGTATCGAGACTTATGGCAACCCTAATCATATTATTGAATATTAAAAAATATTATTTTTCAATATTGAATATGACTATTGTTTTTTTTAAATATAATTTTACTAAATAAATCTGATGTAATATTGAATGTAATATTCTAATATCCATGTTTTATATTTTATAAAAGTTAGCGGAATTAATTTTTTTCACCTGGCATGACTGACTTTCGTATTCTTTGTAAAAGTTTTCTTATGAGTTTTCCTAGAGTTTATGTATGTTTTATGTTTGCTGTTTTGACGTTAAAGTGAATGAATAATGTTTCACAATGCTTTATTATAGAAAAAATATGTTAAAAGAAAGTTTAAAAACCCCGTGTGGAGTAAAATATAAACTTCTTCATCCATGAAAATAGTATTTTACAGAAATTCTTTTGACAGTCTGTCTGGGTTTGCTGCACTTATGAATTTATTATACTGTTACTCGAAACATAAATCATTATGTTGACTTACCTTTGCGAAACCCATTTTTGGACAACTGACGACGACATAACTATAAAGCACACGGATCTCGGAGCTTTCAAGTGAGGGCATTGAATTAAGAAATATAGCTGGCTAATCTTTTTTTTACGACATTAAATTTACAACTAAAAATAATTTCAGATACGAAAGCAAGAAGACGTCGCCGGTATCGGTGTATGTGGAGGGCAAGAGGCGCTGGGTGGAAGGACGTGGGGGCGCATGGCGGGGAGGAGGGGCGCTGAAGGGACGGCTCCGCGAGTTGGGAGAACTACTGCGTACCCAGCGCACTCTACTGTGCCGCTGGGTGGGCGCCAGCACGCTTCTGTTGCTGTTCTCCTCAGGCACCCTAGCCTATGTGCTGCTGGAGCCTGCCAGTGCGCATATCTCTCGCATCCTGTACGACCGCTACTTGGTGGGGAAGCTGCTGTCCTCCAACATCAGCGAAGGTAGCGTACCTGATCTCACTTTTTATGTTTAGCTCACTTTGCCGCAGTGCGGTACTTTTAATAGTTATGGTTGTCATTCAGTATTCAGTTAAGGAATATGGGGGTGGAAGTTTACCGGAGCTAAAACCATGCAAAATATTTTGGTTTTCGTCACGGGGATATTTAACTTTTTTTATGTTTGAGTTTTGTTGTTTTTGTTAAATGTTTAGGTATGTATTGTTATGAAATAGAAACGTTTTAGTTTTGTGTAATTGTATCATTTTGCGTCTTCTTTATCCTCTTTTAAAAATGGAAAACATTCAAGATATATTTTAATTTATAGATTTAGAGAAAGAAGCACCACAGCTGTTGCCAAAAGTAACTTTTACAAACTTTATGGATTGCCAAAAATGCTTTGTCAAATTTAAGTCCAAGATGAACCTAGAACAGGAAGGAGTTTGGGTATTAATGACATAATAATTTAGACAATAAAAATTAAATTTAGACAAAAAATAATTTAGACAATAGACAATAAAAAAAAAATTAGACAATAAATAATAGAAAAAGTAATCTAAAAGTAACTGGGAATACATGAGTCAACCTTTTTCGACTATATAAAGAAGTTGGTTAACTTATTGAAATAAAATATTCACTACTGAAATAGCCAAACTAATTCCTCCGTGCACATTTTACTGACAAAAATTCACTCACTTAGAAATTAATTAGCAACACAATATGGATAGATTCCATTTTATTTTGTATTCTACACATGTTTATCTATATGAATAGCATTCTTTTACTTTTATTTAACACATTTAAAATTTGTTAAAAATGATTATCTTTCTTTTAACTGAGATGCAATTGTAGTTTAATGAATGCTCGCATGTTGAGTGTTGTGCCGTGTGTCCACTGTTTGTTGCATGTTTGCTTTTTCCAGTTCTTCTCACCGACACGCACATCCTTCTCACTTATAATGATAACCAAGCCATCCTCGTCAGCTTCAACCGGCCATCTATAAAGAGCGCTCTACCGCAGAAGTTAAGCAACAGAGATCCCAAGTTACAGGTAATTGTAGTAGATGTCGAATCATTTATCTTGAATCAATTAAGTCAGTGGTCTCGCAGAAGGATCTGGGTGTTACTATTACCAAGGACTTTAAATGGTGTGAGCACATAGCGAGTGTGGTTAAGAAGGCTAACTCTATTTTGTATTTAGTGAGAAGATCATTCCAACATCTGACAGTACCACTATTCACAACTATTTATAAGACATATGTGAGGCCTCTCCTCGAATATGCCTCTCAGATCTGGAATCCATATTTTGTTAAAGATATAGTTTTACTGGAAAATGTTCAGAGACGAGCCACAAAATTGCCCTTGGGTCTTAAAAACCTGGAATATGCGGAAAGGCTGAGACTATTGAAACTGCCCACTCTTCAGGAGCGACGAGCAAGAGGTGACCTCATCGAGACATTCAAGATTCTATCGGGCTACTACAATATTCCTAATATGACAGATATGTTTGCATTTAACACTAATGTGGGCCTTCGAGGACATCACCTGAAGTTGAACAAGTCTCGGTTCTCGTGTAACCCAAGAAAGCATGCATTAAGCAATAGAGTGGTCAATATGTGGAACAGTTTGCCTGAGGGCGTTGTGTCTGCAGCCAGTGTCAACCAATTTAAGAATAGGCTGGATATTCAAATGAGAGACAGTGATATGGGCCATCAGCTTAAGCTGCCTAACCATTATCAATAATAATAATAATAATTTGTTCTGTAACTCATTTCTTAAATTATGTTTTATTTCTTTTTATTGAGTGTGTTTTGTTTTTATGTAATATGTATTTTATAACAAAAATGACTAATACACTCTGTAACTAAATTTAAATGTGAGGGTTTCGGATGTACTCAACATAAAATATGTTTTATGCTTTTATAGCCTCACTGCAGATCCTAAAAATAAATCAAATTAGCCTTATGACAAAGTGCATATGGTGGGCCGTAACGTAACGCTCTTTGTGTTATGGGTCATACTTGATGCTGGGGAATGAATCCCGGTCCCGCGAGATCTCGAGGCATTTTATGAGATCAAGCCCTAACTGAAAAATCGGGCGAGATTATCGGGATTTTTCAGTATTTTTTATGTTTTGTTTGTTTAATTGTATGTCTATAGAGCTTTTAGTGAGTACTTAAAACTTATGTTCATGCCACATTTAACTAATAAAAATAGCTTTGAATAATATTTACTCTATTTTATCAACCTAGCATAATAAAAACTACTACTAGTTAGTAGTTTTTACTCTACTTACTTACTTACATTGACTTATTGATGCTTGGAAAAACGCCTACAAAAACTTTAATGCAATGATTAATAATGAACATTTTATTAAAATTGCTGATATAAAAATGCAAGGCATTGTCGTTAATTGCTATTCAGCTCTATAAACAAAAAAAAAACTCAAAAGTATTCGGGATCCTGATCTGTAGGGATCCTGCGGGATTGGAATCTTCTCTCTAACTCTCTAAGATCTAATCTCGAGGGATCCCGAAAGGGCAATCCCGACTCGGGATTGTATTCCTTACTTGATGCCCAATTTTTTAAATACCTTTTTATGTTAACAAATATAATATTTCAGACTGTGGATTTGGGTGTGGGCGGCGGAGTGTGGGGCGGGCGCGGGTCACCCGGCGTGTCCGGCAGCTGCGGGGGCAACTCGGCTCTGCTGTGGAGCCGTGCGTCCCCTTCTGATCTGTTCCCCTGGAGTCCACACAGCGACCACGCCAATGTACACATCTACACGCTTAGTGGGTCAGCATTCATTCATTTTTGTAGTAGAAAAGCGTGTAAATTAGTGTCGTGCACTCTAAAAAATTTGTAATAATATTTTTGGATATATCATTGTATGACAGTGTTCACATAAGACCAGGGTTCGAAAAAATCCAATTTTTATGCTAAAAAGTCAAAAAATCAGATTTTTTTATACTATACAGGGTGTACCAGAGCTAGCAGCAGAAACTTTGCCAGTAGATTCCTGCCTATGTTATGAGTCTAAAATATTGAAGCAACCATGGCCTAATATGAATAGTTATGGAGATATGCAATAAAAAAGTTTGCATATTTTTTCAATATTTCTGACTTATTTTTTGCAGTAAGTTGAACTATCTTTACAGTGACTTATATCGATTATGAAAAAATTCATTTGCTTCAATTGATGTTTTTTGTTTGCTGGAACATTTTAGACTCATAACATTGTACCAGCCAAGTTTCTGCTAGCAGCGGTAGATTCCTGCCTCTGGTACACCCTGTATATCAAAAATTCGATATATATCCAAACTTTTTTTCTCCTTTTTTGCACACATCGATTGATACAAACTTGAAATAATTAGGAAATTATTATGTTGCTCTTTCTGATGTAATGTTATGGGTGTTTGTTTCTTTATGTGAAATAAAAAATGGATTATATGAAACAAATTAAACTAAAAAACAACCATAGCACTTTTTAAAATACATATGTCTAGCAACAATGGCAGATATTTAAAAAAAAGCAATCTGTAATATTTTTCTAAAATACAACTAGCGCCATCCATTAACAACCGCAGAAAGTTTTTTGGATATATATCAAAAATAAAAATCAAGCCATAAATATTGTGATATGTATCGTGATATATATCATGATATATATCCTCGAACATACATCCTGGAACCCTGCATAAGACATATCGTATGTCATTTGTTTGTTGTATTGGGAAAAGAAATATGGACTCTACTTTTGAAAATACAAAGTATTACAGTGAAACCAATAATTTAAAATTCAAGGGACCATAAAAATTGAGTCAATTAAATTATTGGTTCAGAATTCATGAAAATATTGTAAGATTGGTAAAGATCGTGAAGACAGAGCTGACTTTTGAAATAACTGGTTAGTGCAGCAAGTTACCTTCCTTATTCCAGGTCCCAGATGAGCCTGCTCTGTTATCACCGGATAGAATTCGACCCTTTGTGCGTCTCCTTCTCTACCCTCCACGATGACATCATCTTCTCCGTGGAACAAAAATCCTCAAAAAAGGTCAAATCAAAACTCACTTTCAAGTTTTTTTTTATAAGCTTTATTTCTTTTTAACAAAATACATACTATTGGTAATATTAGTAATAACATATACCTATATAACTTTAATTTATGTGGCCATTGTGTTGTACCAATTTCAAAGTGAAGTGGAGGTAACGAAGATCAAAGTGAGGGCAAGAAGCCCTCATCTGAAGACGAGACTCCAAACCAAAGGGCTTCTGCGTGCTCAAAGCTCAAAGCAAAGGGCTCAAAGATTGCTTCTGAAAGAACTACTCTTGACTTAATTATTTTGCTGCATATCTTCAAGTTTGTTAGACATTTGAAAATGTTTATTTTTTTCTTAATTAGACCAATAGTATGTGCAGGGAGGTGTGGTGGTAGAGTGGCGCCGGCTGCGTGCTGGGCGGGGGGGCTGCGTGGCGGCTGGGGAGGCTGTCCGTCTGGCCGCGCCCGCCCCCGCCACATGCTCCGCGCGGTCCCCCTGCGAGGGGCGCCTGCTGTTGGCCTGCAGCGACCGCTCCATACTGCTGCATCACGCTGCCATCAACCTCACCACCACAATCACCGCTTCTTTCGTAAGACATTCTTGTTCCTATTTAATTAATCCATATTTATACTGAATCAATTCAGCTAAGATAAATTAAGATTATATAAAATTTTATTAATTGTTGGCAGTATTTACATGAGAGGTGAACTACGATACAATAATAAAATCAAATAATTGACTATTGTGTATAGGGAATGCAATCCCGAGTCGGGATTGCCCTTTCGGGATCCCTGGAGATAAGAATTTCCAATACCGTGGGATACCGAAATGTTTGTGTTTTTGTTTTGTTTATAGAGCTGAATAGCAATTAACGACAATGCCTTGCATTTTTATATCAGCAATTTTAATAAAATGCTCATTATTAATAATTGCATTGTTTTTGCAGGCGTTTTTCCAAGCATCAATCAGTCAATGTAGTGGAGTAAAAACTACTAACTAGTAGTAGTTTTTATTACTATGTTAGGTTGATAAAATACAGCAAATATTATTCAAAGCTATTTTCATTATTTGAATTTGACATGAACATAAGTTTTAAGTACTTACTAAAAGCTCTATTGACATATACAAAAATGCTGATCAATGCCGATAATCTCGTCCGATTTTTCGGTTCGGGATTGATCTCGTAAAATGCCTCAAGATCTCGCGGGATCGAGATTGCACTCCCTAATTGAGTACAAATAAATTTATAATTTCCTTCAGAAATTTTTCTTTGGGTTGCAGCAATCTCAGGTTCAATACAGTATCAGAAAATGAATTGCTTTAATTCAGGTGGCGCGCACGTGCAGTTGGTGGAGCGGGGGTGTGGTGGTGGGGGGCACGGGAGCCCAGCTGCAGGCCTGGGACGCGGCCCTGGGTCCAGCCCGACTCGCTCCTCCGGGAGACCACGCTCCCCCCGACACATTGCTGGACCTCACTTCGTACTTTAAGTCAGTATGACCAACATTGCAATGTATTGTTTCACTTTGTCTCTGATAGTACAAGAATATTACACATATGTTTCTGGATTTGCTTATTAAGTGAAGGAAAAATACATTATGCTGCTTTTTTTATTACATCTGCTTAAGATTATTTTGCTTATTCACACATTGTCATATTTCAAGGCTAACATTAGAGATTAACCGGCCGTATGCCGCCCGTACGTAAAGCGGAATGTATGCTGTCTGCCGCGCAATTTCACACATGATTGCTGTTTTTTAGACACTTTTTTGCGATGGTTATATTCATGTAAAAATCAACAATAATGGCCAAGGAGTTGTAGTTTCTGGGTTCTCAATAATACAGATTTCAATAATTACTCATTCATTAATTATGAAAATAAATAGCGAAATTTGCTGTCGGAAATGTACGCACATGTTTATCGAATAAAACCATGGAAGCAATAACACTAAAGATATTGTATTTGAATATTTTCATTTTAAATATATCAAAGAATATAAAAATACTTAATTTTAACACATTTTTATTTTAAAATAACATTTTTTTAACAGATAAATAACACAATTACTGCGCGGTTCGAAGATGACATTTGGAATGACTTCTGTCCGGTTTACGTGGCAAATGAGGTTACTTGACGAATTCATTCATAAACTTGAGATACAACCAATAATAAGAGTGCATATCTCAGCTCCAGCATACAGAGCTAGATCTACGCTCCGGCATACGACTGGTTAACCAATCCATGGTTCCATGGCAGAATAACTATGATACGGTCTGCTCAAGATTATTTTGCTGTACGGGGATTATTCACACATTCAGTCATATTTCAAGGCTAACATTTGAAATAACCAATTCATGGCTCCATGGCAGAATAACTCAGAAGAAACAACTATCATTTGGGTATCGTGGAAGCCTCCATTTCCACACATATTATTAATTCTCCAGCAATGTGCGGTAGATTTATTTAAATTGAACAGCAATAAAGTTTATTCAACACGACCCTGTTTGCATTTGGTAGAAAGGAGCCGGCCCTGACTCAGTTGGTGTGGAACAGGCACAGCGGGAGTGCGGGCTCGCCCGGGGGCACGCGCTTCCTCGCGGGAGACGGACTGCTGCTGCTCCTGCTGAGGGGCGGCCCGCTGGTGTGTCTGCGGCTCTACACGGCGGCCACAGCATTGGTATTTATTACTTTCACACTATTGTATTTTTTTGTGAAATGAGCGCCCCTTTGTAAAAAAAAATTAATTACATTATAATCATATTATGATTGCAGAGTCACATTGTCTGTTGGCATTTTATGAAAATAATAATTAATTTTTTTTTTACATAATTCATCATATTATTATTTATTTATATGAGGAAAAATACAGTACAGAAGTTAGTACATAATATGTCTAAACATTTTTTTTTTACTTTTTATTATTTGTAAATAAAAATTTTGTGTTCATTTATAAGAACAGGGTATGCAAGGCAAACTAGAATATAATTTATAAATAGTCAGCGCGTGGTATGTCAAAAATGACATACTTTTTATGTTAGAATTTCAACATTGTATTAATTAATTATTTGTTATGCATTAATTAGTTAAAATAAAATAAAAATATTGCCAAATCAATCTAAAATGTTAACAAATTATTTTTTACATTTACAAGTCTTATAATATGAATGTACTAACCGATTCTGTTAATCCACGTGACCTTTGATCTGTAATTCATGATATTTCACTTAATTTGCTGATTTTTCACAAAATGCAAATTGAGATTTAACTTCCACAAGAATAAAATTGAAGAAATTTTTTTTCGAGAAATCGTTGTATGTTTGTGTTAGCGTGTTAACACCGCCATCTGATAGCGTTGCGTCATTTCGGCTGCGAGGTATGACTGAGAACAACGTCATCTAGTGTAGTGGCATCTGGTGGCGTTAGTGACAGACCTTGTTATGAAGAGAATTGTTAATAACTATATAATGAAAATGTGTTAACTCTGAGTGTGACTGCGGAAAACAAAGTTAAAATGGTGCACTAAATGCAATTATGGCCAATAAGAATCTGTCAAAGGAAGCAAGACTAGCGGTACATAACGGCGTTCTAGTGCCAACCCTGATGTGTGGAAGTGAAGCCTGGAATTGGCAAAAGAGGAATGAAAGTAGACTGCATGCGGTGGATATGCGGTCACTAAGACGCTTGTATGAAAAATCTTTGGTCGATAGAGTGAGGAATGACCAAATTAGAAGTGAATTTAATGCTGGCTGTAGTGTGGTAGACAGAATAAAGAAAGGAGTGCTGAGATGGTTTGGTCATGTGGAACGTATGAACGAGGAAAGAATGGTTAAGAAAATATAAGAGGCTAGTGTTGAAGGCAACAGGAATAGAGGTCGTCCGTGAAAGACCTGGCATGACCAGATACAGGGTGACATTGAGGATGGCCTTGTTAAAAGCCTCAACAACCGTAGAACTTGTATGAAAAGATGTATGAATGTGGCTGCCAGGATAGAAGAGTGTGGCGTTCAATCCTCTCTGCCTACCCCAGTGTGATGATTAGTTAGTGATAGTTAGCTCTGAATGGTTCTAGAAGTCCAGTCCTTAGCGAGGTCATTGAAAATACTTATTATCAATGACTCCGCGATAAAGACACGCTTAACAGATGAAATATGCCTGTTGCAGGAGCGCCCCGTGGTGGTGCGGCGAGGCCAGGAAGCCCGCGCTCTGGCTCAGCTGCGGGGAGCCGACTGGGGCTCCCAGGGGGCCACCTGCCTGGCCCTGCTGCATCAGCTCATCAACACTCTCTTCTCGTAAGTACAAACAATTCCTGAAATCTTTGCATTTGACCGTTGTTTGCATTGCTTCATTGAAAAATGGCAGGATTCTTCACTTTATTTTTTGTGTATAAACTTCAGGCTAAATTAAGATATGTTATAGATGTCTCAAAGAGACAAAATTATATTTTTATGGGAAAGTAGGTATGGCAGTCCTTGGGTGTTATATCTTATTAGTGACATCTGTGGTCATTTAAGGGTAATGAAAAAGCTTTGGATGCTGGTCGCGCTGAGGGTTGTTGGAACACATATATGGAAAATGTTGTATAATTTAAATGTATACACTTCCAAAAATTTAATACACATGGTGTGGAACTATCATGGGTGGAAATGATGAACGTTACATTGTGTAAAGTGATCACTTAAGCCAGCCGTACAATAGGTCGTAAGCCCTATGAACACTCAAAGACTTCCATACCTACCTTCCCATAAAAATATAATTTCGTCTCTGTGAGACATCTATAATATATTGATTGATTAATGATGTCCCTGTGATAAAAAACCAGCACTGTTTTGAAAAATTTAGACAAACTCAAAATAATCAGAACTTCAGGCTAATTTAGAACATAGTATCATATATTATCCAATATAAATAGTCGTAATGACATAGGTTTAATGTGGGTTGCGCCTAGTGGTTAAAAAAGGCAATGGGAATATCCACAATGTGTTGACACACTTGACTTAATAATTTTGCTTGTAAATGCTTTTTACTGCCACGCATTAGAATTTACAAACTAGAATAACTTAGATATGTTACACGGTCCCTTTCACATGTTTGTTTCTGTGTTAAAATGTGTTAATATACTTGGAATTGCGGTTGTCCTCGCAGGGCTCCGCTGAGTGTGGAGAGGGAGCAGGTGGCGCAAGCGGCACTTGGCACTTTCTTAGCGCCCCCGACGCCCCTCGCCCCCGCCGTGCGCCTCCATCACCTGCCGCATCTGCAGGACCTGTGTCGCCGCTTCTTCCACCTGCTCATCAGGTATGAGGAGCTTATAAACTTGTTTATCATAATTATTTACTCATTTTGTTGAGTACAGTTTTTTGTTTCAAGCATAAATTAGTATTACTTGAAATTCTCTAAAAAATAATAGATTCCACTGTTTATGACGTAAGGTATGCCATTTAAATTTTTTATTGAAGTGTAGTTAGGCACTACAACTGGGTACTGTAGAGGACTATAGCACTGTCAACAGAGGGGTAGAAATACCAACAAAAAAAAACCAGGCAGGTTTACAACCAATATGTAAATTCTTGAATATTTTTGTAAGTTTTAAGAATATTTTACAAAACGGCATCAATCTGCCATATTCACTGTCGCTTTTTTAATTCCGTTAATCCCACAGGCGACCCCTAACCCAAGTGGGGGAAATAAGTTGGAAATCGCAAAACAGCGTCCGATTATACAATAAGCAGCTTTGCAACACTATCTTCGACATAAATGTTTACCTGTGTGCAGGTACGGGCGCCTGGAGAAGGCCTTGTGTCTGGCCATCGATGTGGGGCACGCTGACCTCTTCATGGACGTCCACTACGCGGCCCGAGCCACTGGCCAGCAGCAGCTCGCACAGGAGGCGCTGCAGCATGCGCACGATGCCGCCAGTTCTTGCGGTGCGTCTCCAGACTATATCTTTCCTCATTGTTGCATACTTTACCCTTCGAGGCTGGCTGAATTTTTCATTGATTATAATTATACTGGGAATTGGAAATACAGTTTATGTCGCTCTCTTTATTATTTTACAAGACTTTTGTAAATTACCTTTATAATATCTTCTTAGCTTTTGCGCTTTGTTCCCGCTTTGCCTTTCCACTTTTAGCGATCTTTATTTTGGGAGGTGATGAAATGCCATCATTAATCATTGCTGCAGAATATACACGGCGTAATAACCTGGAACAATGCAAGTCGAAACGGACACGCTAATAAATTATATTATGTATATAATAAAATTCCCAGCTTCATCTTGCTCCCGCCTGTCCTGTTCGCGCTGTTCTTCGTCTAGCGGGAGCGCCTCGGAAGGAGAGGGCCCTCCAGCCCCTCGCCCCCTGGACCTGTACGGAAGCTCGTCCCCGCGGGCTCCACGCCGGCCGCCCCCGCCGCTACCGCAGCTGCCCGCACCCTCCACCCTCCAACTCTTCCAGGCCGACCTAGTGGAGAATGGTAATCTATCTCTTCTTCTTTTCAATCTTCTATCGGAATATCTATCTATTTATCAATGTGGTGAAGGTAATATCTCGCTATTCTGTCAATAGAAATTTCTTAGCAATTGAAATATTTTGACAATATGAATGTACATAATTCATCGCTATATTCTCAGTACAACATTTTGTTTGTACTAAAGTTCTAATGCGGCAGTTCTAAAACCCCAGCTTCTACTATCAGCACCAGTCGCACTGCGGTGTGGCCCCGCTTTTGCTTTACAGACAGACGTTGGCCCAGTAGTAGAGCGCTGTGTACTTGCCGATCTAGCGGTCACAGCCAGTGGTGGGGGGTTCCTGGGAGACCACCGAGTTATGCGTATTTATAATTATGAATATTGATGTGACAAACCCTTATTCCGTACCTGTATTATAATATAATTTATTTTTTTTGTATTGTATATTTGGGATTAGTGTATTATAAAACTGTTTTCCTGATGTTCTCTGATTTATTTTAAAAATTATTAGTGATGCAACGAATATTACTTTCACAAATACGAATACGAATATCAAACCTACTATTCGGCAAATACGAATGCGAATAATTCAACAAGGTAATAAATAATACACCACTGTTCCTTTTTTACTAAGTTTTAATAATTAAAATTTACCACCGGCAAATATTTGTTCCAAAAGCACAACATTTGTTAATTCTCAGGTTCTTCAGACGATTTCTTTTATCCGTTTGTTTGTACGTTCCCAGCGGTAGAAAATAAATATCATTTTTTCACGCTTACGAGAGGTTATGTTATTAGATTTAATTTGAAATTATTTTATCAGAGTAAACACCTTTACACACAACGGAAATAAAATGGAGCGAACAATACGTATTACAAAACAAAAACTATGTGAAATGAGCACCAAACCTTATTAATAACCCAACAAAACTAGATGAAATAACTCATGTTATGCTGTGAAACAAGTAACAATCAACAAATCCATTCATTCAATGTTAGGATATCCCCGATAATAGAGTGCGTAGGTGTGTTCGGATATACAGTGCACAGCCAAACCGTAATTTGCGTTGCATTCAGTTATAAATAGTTTGATTTAATATTCGTGATGATATTCGGCGAATACGAATATTCATATTTGTATTCGTTGTATCACTAAAAATTATACATTCCATTTGAATCTTTTTTTTTAAATTAAAAAATTAATATATCCCGAAATCAGACAACAGACTGTACTAGAAAAGACTGCATTTGAAACGAGAGCTAGTACCGATGGCAGCAGGAGACGGGTCTTCTATAATTAGAAGTGGAAGAAGAAGACAAATGGATGAAGGATGATTCACTAGGTTAATAAATATAAAAATAATACATTTAAACCAGGTAATTTACCACAGGTATTTCTATTCTTCAAGAGGAAACTCATTGAGGAAAAGGAAATGTTCATTATTTATATATCAATGTACCTATTTGCAGTAGAACCTCATTAATTCGAAAATCAAGACACCCAAAAAACATTTTGAACAATGCAGAACCCTGTTAATTCCAAATTCAAGGTACCATAAATTTTTTTTTGATTTGATTGATTGATTTGCAAAAAATTAAAACTCGTGAAAAAAGAAGTTTCAATGAAAAACATTATATCATTACCTCAATTGTAATAGCAAGTAAGTCAAATTTGTCAACTTTAATATTTACTAATGAACCTATGTACAAACCGTTATATGTTCATTTTGATACCCTTTTTAAAATAAAATTTCACTGCATACCATTTAATTCCAATTTTTTATATAATATACATAACACTTGAACCGTAAAAACCTGACAAAAGTATGTACTTAACATTAAATTTAGTTTTTTTTTCACTTGCTTTCGTTTGATTCATTCTCCGAAGAGTGAGGCAAATGTGTTTCGAAAAGCACTACACGAATCAATCATAATGTTAATATGGCAAAAAACTGAGTTATATGCTATTATAATTAAGGTAATGATAAATATTTTTGCATATTTCAAGAAATTATTTTGTAAACATACTTATTATGCTAATGAAAAGATTGCTCCATTTCTAATTACCAAAGTACCCGATATTGACATATTTGCTATTCTCACTAACGAAAAAAAATCAAACAATTTTCTTTAATTCATTTCAATCAAGTCATGTTTGAAATGGCTTCTTATAACTTCACTTGATTTTAACTTTCTGTGTTTTTTCCGACTCAGACCAACAAATGCACAGTTATTAGAAATACAATGTAACACAAACATAATATGTTAGATAAACATAATATTATTTAAAAAAAGAATCAAATTGAAGGAGTATTCAAAAATTTTTTAAATAATTTTAAATGCACAAATTAAAACTATCCGCGCGTATCAAGACAAACAACTGAAGAACACAAGAATCCCCAATTTCAGGAATAATATTTGTTCAGATAAAGGAGATTCTACAAGGTACTACGAAATATATAAAGGATACTCATGAAAAAGCCTAGTTTTTTTGTTATAAAAAATAAATCAAAATGTATTGATTTATGTCGCAAGGGTATAAAAATTATTTCTAATTAATTATTACCGCGGTTTGAAAATTATGGGGATTAGTCAACTATGAAATTAATTTTTGAGTCTTATGTGTTTTAAAATATTTAAATTATGACTAATTTGGAATTATCGTAAATCAAATTAATGGGGTTTTATTGTACTAAGTGAATAAAACTAAAATTTTACAGAGCGATCGCTCCGTTTGGACTGGCCGCGACTCAATCTCCCCTCTCTCAAGCCCGACGCCCTCCTGCACATGTACAGTCCGGTTTATCCTTCTGCGGGGACCCGAGGTCTCTCGCTGGCCCCGCACAGCTCCAGAGAGCCTCCCACCATGCGCAGCATTCGCGAAGAGTTACCCACGTCCCCGCCGGGCATTTACCGACCCGACTTGACCGCAACCCAGCCGCCACCACCTTTCACTGGTAGATTGGACTACCTCCCCGCCGCGTCCGGGAGTCGTTCGGACCTACTTTCGGCGCTCTCTGTTTCTCGCTACAGGAAAGAGTTCTCCGGCAGCAGAGGCGACCTAGTGGGGAGTTCGGGGTCTACTCTTGCGGAGTCCAATACCCCCACCAAGACTCCGGGTGAAAAGAATAAAGTCAAGTTCTCAGACACAGTCACGGTAGCTGTTGTTCCGGTTAGTATATAATTACTCACATTCTACACATCTATTTCATCAAATTATTTTATTCTCTAATTAAAATTAATTAATTTTGACACATATTTGTGTCTTACTGCCACCATTCTACTAGGATGGTATTGCGTCACAACGGTTTGCCTTTCCAGGAAATCCCCCGCAAGGAGCGCCGCCCGGTGCACAGCCGAGGGGCGGCCACTCCCGACCCTCGCCGAGAGCTGGCCGACAGTCTGCCCCTGTGTCATCCCAACCACGACTATCTTAAGGACTTCACTCCGCACCCTGGTAATTTATGTTTTATTTTTATTTTTATCATTACCAACCCCTAAACCAGCATGTTCACGATGTCGCCAGTTTTATATCTATTTAAATTATTTATTAATGAATATAGTACCTAAATAATGATAAAAAGTTTATTTATATTTTGAAAACATCATCAATACCAACAATAGCCGAAGAGAATTGTCTCATAGACTTGTCTCGAATGTTGTGTAGAGACAAGACAATTGCATGCAGGGTGAATTATGACTGACAATTGACAAATCTCTGAGACAAGAGGTTAATGTCTCATTAGTGTGTAGAAACACTCTAGACTTTATTTTCAACTAGAAATTTATTATTTATGTTGTATTTTTCCTTTTCAGAGAACGAGGAACAGGAAAAAGCCAGTAAAATCAAAGTTGTTCATTTTGGTGTTGTGTGAGACCATTTTGTTGGTAGAGCACATCGCCGCTCTGAAGTCATTAAGTCCACGTATGCTTTTTGAAATATTTTTATAAAAGCTGTTCAGAGTTCAGGACTTCTTTTATGGACAAGAAAGAGTTGCCTAATTTATTTCATTAGTGCTTCCATAGTGTTGTTGTAGCAGAGATTCGGAGGTTAGGATTCTATCCTTGAATCTGAAATTTTTAGACAGCTATAGCTCAGTGCAACCGAATCTTGAGTTGTGAGTGCCATAGTCTAACTGGTCACTTTTGACAAAACATATCTGCCACATATTTATAACTAATTTATAATTGTCGTGGTTGAAAGAAAATGTGATATGTAGGTTTGTTTTACGCAATAAAATTACTACGGAAAATTAGTACCCTGTAGATTGATTTGGAGGAATAAGGGTTGATCCCCTTTAAATGTGAAAGTATTATTGTATACATACTTAATTATGTACAGGATTTATTATATGATATCAACCAGTTTCGGAATAATCTTTACTATCTATTGTAAAGGAATAAAACTAATCTCTACTATTATCTCAAATATTCATTTTATATTTCATGATTGATGAAGAGCATAATGTTACTCCTAAGGAAATTAAATTTTTTTATATAGATAATGTATATATTATATGAAATGTATAAAAAATATCCTAAAAAGATGTTTACATGGTGCATCCATTGCAGCAAGTCTTTTGCAAATTTTTTATTGATAATGAGGAGAGATTTTATTTCCACTTCTGTTGGCCCATTTTTATTAAAAAAGAATAAACCCCACGCAGAGTGGGGGGACCATGTAATTTTAATGCTCACTGGAAGATTTACATGTAGGTCATAACTGGCAAGAATTAAAGCAGCTATTGAGATAGCATTGGAATATTACTTCAAATTTACATAATCGATTTGTGACGTTTACAATGCTATTAATTCGCATTATCTGATGATAATGCGAATTGATGTACCTGGACCGGAATAGCCATCAGTCCGAGCACACAATAACAATACTTTTATTCTGAATAATAGCGCACAAACATTATACAGTAAAACCTCATTAATTCGAACCCCGATAATTCGAAATTCACCATAATTAAAAAAAAATTCCAACCCGCAAGTCCCAAAACGTTAATTACGTACAGTAGATTAGCTCCGATAATTCGAAAACCCCAGTAATTCGCGCCATTAATCGATACATTTTATTTCACATACATAATTTGATATTTTTTGAAATTTGAGAATATTAAAAAAAGAATTGAGTTTTCGCAAGTGAGAACAATAAATATGTCAATCAGGTACTTTAGTAATAGAAATTTCGCGATTATTTTTCCTTGAATTTGGATTTGGGTTCCGCATAATTTAAATGTTTTTTATGGGTCCCTTGAGTTTCGAATTAACGAGGTTATACTATATCTCTTAAAGTATATTTTGACAAAACACTTTTACGGTGATTTATATACTTTTAGAGGGGGTTTAATTCTGATAATTGTTTTAGAGTTTTAGGATTTGTTATACTTTATATTTATCCCAAACAGTACAAAGTTAATTAAGAGTTTAATGCTACTACTTGGTAAATTCAATCAATATATTAGAGCTATCCACTGTGAGTGGGGGGGTTCCTGAGAGATGGATCGACTCACCCAAAGAGTGGTTAGACTCTACGGTGCTTATTGTAATAATTATCACTTAGTTTATAGGATATGTGATTTCTTATGCAGTATTGGAAAATTGTAAGTCATGTACATATTTACTTGTATTTTAATATATAATAGACATACCTACTATAATTGGGTCAATAAAATTTCTTACGGGTCATCATGCTGGGAGTCGGTCAGCCCCAGAAATGCAGTTTGGAAATAGATAACTAATAATAATAATAATTACAGCGTGTTGATTCTATAAAAATCCTTCCTTTACCCGCAAGAAATTCTATTACCATCTGACAGCCGTGAAAATGTACGAGTGTAGTAATTTTTAATTTTATACGTCGTAAAAGTAGGGGATATTCTGTTAAACTCTGCGTGGTCTGTTTGGAGAATGAAAGCAATCATTCCACGGATCAACGTATTCTCGTAACAGCAATTTACAATTTGCTAAAAATTGGTTAAAAAAACTCGGAATCCTGATTTTACGCTTTTCTAGATACTGGAATAGTATGTTCTAAGATATGAGAATAGGATAGTCGTTATGATTTTCTATTATATTTTTTTAAAACACTCTTTGAACATTTTTATATCCCATCGCTATTATTCAGTATCCTGTTTCAAGGTGACGGTTTAGCATAGAATGCGACCACTATAACTTGGCGTGCGAGGGAGGGCATCCCTGTCGCGTAACAGAAGTTGCTAGGATGTAAATTTATTACACAATACATAATGTACAGAATGTCCGGTGACCGGTGTCGTAGCCTTTAACAGAAATTTGGTCGGGCAGCACTAAAGAAACCAAGCAATAATGGCGGCCGTTCCATCTGTCAAACTGTCAGACGGTAATATCGGTCCATTATTTGCTTTTTCAGCTTTGCAAAATTTTAGTACTTCATTGACAATTGTTCTTGCACCGTCCCGGACTGTTTAGGACGTTTTGGACATAATAATTCAGTGTATATTGGTAATCAAGATGTCACAGCTCCCGAAAATGTACTGAATGACAGGGCGAGGAGTTACCGCGGGGTGCGGGCGGGGCTGGTTTTAGTACCAAAGACGCCGCGCGCCAAGTTATTGTGGTCAAGCAATACCATTTGCATAACTGTCAGTAAGCTTGTTTTTTTAATGTCTAATGGATATATTTAGTATCAGATTATAAGAAACTAAAACAGGGCCAGAAATGTAATGTAATGACGTAAACTGCGAGAAAACTAAAATCCCGTTTCCATTGCTCTCTCTTTCATCAACCGTATAAAAGCAACATAATAGGATTAATGTTTTTGTATATACATAATTATAAATTGAAAAGAAGATTCACCGTCAATTTCTATAGACCACAGGCCAAGAGAAGATACACTCCGCAGTAGCCAAATATCATTTTGTACCCAGTAATGTTAAGAACTAGTAATGTCTGTATCCTGTGTGAGAATCCGGTTGGTTGATAGTATTGTATCTGTAAATATATTTTGTTAAATCTTGTCCGTCCAGTGAATTTCGCGTCTTTTTTGAATACACAAAATATTTATTTTTCATTATTGTCTTTTATTTTTTTCAATTTGTCTTTCCTTCATCCGTTCCCTGATGCCAAACGGAAGTAGCAGTGAGAGAAATAGTCGTATTAGCTATTTCAATCTCATTTCACAACCTCAGCAGTCAGTGGACACCAGAAGGACCTGATAAAAATAATGTACATATTTGGAAGAGGATGAACATTGTGAATTTCAGGGAATAAACATTAACTAAAATATCCAAGTGGTAAAGTACATATTGCCATTACAGTAAGGCTGTAATAAATCTTTGTGATGTTTTGTTTAAGTTTATTTATTTACACTAGATACTCGGAATACATATTTATGAAAAAGATTTACAAGGGATTCCAGTTCATACTTTCGCAAAAAGGATAGAAGATAATTTTTTGGTTATTTGAAACCTAGCAGAAGATACACATGTTTGTAAATGATGCAATCATAAATTTAATTTGTGAGCCATAAATCAACTGAAATAATAACTAACTAACAAACTTACCATCACGCCGTTTTTCCATGGGGGTAGGTAGAGAGGATAGAGCGCCATACTCTTCTGTCCTGACATACAACTTTCGCTTCGTCTACATTCATACATCTTCGCATGCAAGCTCGACGGTTATTGAGGCTTCTAACAGGACCATCTTCCAGTATCTGGTTAATCTGGTTATGCCACATCTCCCGAGGTCGCCCTCTCTTTCTGGCGCCGTCAACACTTGCATTATATATCTTTCTTACCATTCTTTCCTCATTCATTCGCTCAACATGCCCAAACCATCTGAGCGACCCTATTTTTATTCTATGTATTATGCTACGATCAGCTTTCCTAATATCTTCATTCTTTACTCTATCATACATGGATTTGCCACACATACGTCTAAGGAATCTCATCTCCACTGCATTCAATCTACTTTCGTTCTTCTAAATTTCATTTATTATTCCATGACATATCATGTCATATCATCTTTGGTAAATGTGATGTGACAAAATTAATCTAAATAATGCAGTGTTAAATGATCACACCCTCGTGTTGAACGAGTGCGAGGAATTGGTTTACTGGCCAAATATGAAGTACAAGTATCATTATTATTTCATGTTCTCTCTGAATTAGTGATGGGAAGTTTCGTTCAGTTGACTAAACTATCGTTCATCTGTTGTTCATTCAAGTGAATTGTTAATTTTCAATCGTTTATTTGTACATCGAGAATCGCTAAGCCTATGTGGAGCACCTGAGAACTGGGAGCAGCCGGCACAAGATCGTATGAGCTTGAGGAGAGTTTGCTCTTGGGCTGATGGTGTTGCGGCGGCCAGACGATTAAAAAATGAGCAGCGAGCCGCAACCATGCATCAACGGGACCGACCAACGCAACCTGACCCCTTCCTATGTGAAATATGCGGGAGAGAATGCGCCTCTCGAATAGGGCTATTTTCCCATCGCAAAAGTTCATTAGAGGCACAGCAACAATAACCAAGTCAGAATGGCGAGGGGATCCTCGATTACGAGGCCCGGTTACAACAATAATGCCGCTGACGAAGGAGGTGAAACTGTTCGTTTTCAATTATTCTATACTTATAACTGATTTGCAATAATAATTAAAAATAATAATAGCCTTTATTCAGACATCAACATGTTTGTGATTAGTTAGACTGTCACACCATGGCAGTTCCGTCTGTATTCCTTTTGGCAAAGGCCTCCTCCAATTTCCTCCACTCCCTATCTTTTGCTATTCTGGTCAATGCGCCACCTGCTGTAGCTTTGATCTCATCCACCCGTCTTCTAGAAGGCCTGCCTTGTTTCCTTTTCTTGTCTCTTGTGAACCAATAAATTACTATTTTTGACCATTTCTCTCTTCCACTGATTGTACGTCCAGTCCATTCCCATTTAAGTCTTCTGATGGATACTTTAACATTCTTCGTTTTTGTTTGTTCTTTGATTATTGAATTCCTTATTCTGTCTGATAGTTTTTTCCCCAACATACTTCTCTCCATAGCATTTTGGCAAGATTCTAGCATTCTCTCGTGGGCTTTAGTGATCGCCCAGGTTTGACAGCCGTAAGGACAGGCAGAATGCAGGTATCGAAGAGTTTCCTTTTGATGTCTATGCTCATATCTCCGTTCTTCATGATTTCCTTTAGGCTCCAATATTGCTTCCACGCATTTCCTATTCGTCTATCTATGTATTTCCTTTGTAGTTATGTCTTTTGGTGAAATTATTTGACCTAAGTACACATATAATAATTAACTGAATTACAATTAAATAGGACTGTAGGAATTCCAAATCAATTTATCTGAATTGATCAACAGTTGATTCGATCGAAACAGTGAACAGTTCGTTCACAATACTAACTTGGTGGTGTCCTGGAACGGGGCTTGAGCTGCCAGATCACTAGGCGAGCATCATGACCACTACACCAACAAGCTACTCAAATGATTACTCCAATAAAATGCAACACTTTCATCACTGATTGATTTTATATACAGGTGCTTTAAAGCTGGTAGTAAAAAATTTAGGGTAGTCTTCTTCATTCAATATTGAATAGAAAATATTTATCACACTTTGGGTGAAATGTCAACTGTTAAGAACAGAACTGTGACATCCATTGACACATTATTATATAGACACGTTATTCGCATACTAGCCGGCTTTCATATGTAGTAAATATTGCATTCAAAGAGACAACAAATCATGGCATACCTATTTCACAAACGTTCAGTGTGTAGACAGAAAAATCAGGTAATTTGAAGTCACGGTGACTAAAATAACATACTCATTCTTACAATAGTGTACCATACTCTGTTTCTTTTTCTGCGTAGCGTCGCGCTCGATCACAAAGAAGATCAGTTCGATAACGAATGCAAGTAAGGCAATTAATTACCTCACCTTTGAGTTGCCAAGATTTCACGTAACATATCTACAAAACTGTAATTTATTATATTGTATATTGTAACGTATCTACAAACTAGTTTATTATATCAAATATAAAATTTGAACCAGATTTTTAACAAGTTTTAAATAATTTTATTTGACTTGTATCAAAGCGAATGAATTTTTAATATTCAATAAAAATTGTAATGATAGTTTAACGTTTTACAAAATACAAGACAAGAAATATTAAAAAAAAAAATGCAAACATTGATGTCGCTTATCTCTTAACCTTTGACATACCACTCAAAATGTAATGAAGATGAATCCCCCGAAGTTTTTGCTATTAGCTGCAAGACTACCTGTATAAGAAATATGTTTTTACTTAAATCTATTATTATAAATGCGACAACGTGAATTTATAATTGACACTAATAATTCGAATAAAGTGATACAATTTGTAAATTATCAGAAAACA
Source organism: Agrypnia vestita (assembly GCA_016648135.1). Taxonomy (NCBI): domain Eukaryota; kingdom Metazoa; phylum Arthropoda; class Insecta; order Trichoptera; family Phryganeidae; genus Agrypnia; species Agrypnia vestita. The sequence goes on from JADDOH010000569.1 coordinate 41,340, forward strand.
TATTTTTAAAATAAATAAAATTGAAAGGTGTCAAAAAGCATCATGGCCGCCGTCGTAATCAGGGTCGGCATGAGGGAGGGGCCCGGCCCAGCGTACAGCCAGATAAGTGAAGTGGAACATGGAGTTTTGCCAATTTAATTTAAACAGGCGGCCCTTACATATTATCAATAGCACCTACCCACATTCGGAAATAATTATTTTCTGTGTTATTCAATTAAATAGGAATGCTGGCGCGTTATTTTTTATGACGCGCTCGGCTCCAACTCGTTTGTTTTAGGGATGGGTAAAAAATATCGATATATTTTTTTTAATATCGATATTTATCATCGATATTTTTTTCGCGATATATCAAAAATCGATATTTTTTTCGAGTAGGTATCAAATTAGTATGTTTTTCGATTTCGGGCCGCCACTGCTCCGGGACCGTCGCCCTGGCCGCGTGCGAGGGCCGCTGCGACTCTCACGAGGTGAGCGTTAGGCCGGCCGCACTTTGGATACCAATTATTACCTACGTATTCGTACGATTATTTTCGTACGTATTGAGCGCGCGCATTGGTTGCGTCTTGCGTTGGTCACGGTCAGTTCCTTTTCGCATTTCTCCAATAACGTTTGTGCCAAATGAATAATCTGTATCTTCTGGAAAACTCTATTATGGCAGACTTCAATAATGACAAATTTCATGACTATCTATGTAATAGATTCACAAATGCTGGGGAGAATCGAAGTGCAACGAGAGCTCATAACATCGGATAAATATTTAAAAGTTTTTTTGTTTGAAGTACATAATTATACCTCACCTTCACTAAACCAAATTATTTAACTTACAGGTGTTTTTTAGTTCTTTAGAAATCTCTATCCAATCTAGAAATAATAGAGAATCCTCCGCCATGATCTGCGCTGATGGTCACGTAGTTGAATCACTTTGGTCCCACAAATATTTGTGGTCATGTGTCAAATTGTCAAAATTTGCAATATCCGTCGTACGAAATCGCAAAAATTTCCAAACAAATCCGGATCGTATCGGACGTCGTATCTATACGTGCGTACACGCACTACTAAATCGTGTGCAGTGTGCGATGTTCAACGATACTTGGAAGGTGAGGAATGTACTTGCGTATTCGTACGTATACGTACTACTCAATTTCGTACGAAAACGCATCCAGTGTGCGGCCGGCGTTACGCACCCGCATTCCTTACGCTCGTCTTCAGTTCGTTGGCTAACTATACGTTCACTTCTAGATGAGGCTCAATAATAAGATAGCACACCTTAATCTCTAATAATTTATCAACACAAATTCTTGTCAAACAGACACCAACTTAATATTATTAAATACACTAACTGAACTAGCTGAAACCCGTTAAAATGGCGAACTTTTACGTTTGAATTTCACTTTTACATTAATAAATTATTAGTCGCAACAATAAAAAATGCAAAATTAATCTAAAATGTTCACAAATTATTTACTTACATTGCGCACATTATATTACACATAAATGATTGTATTATTAAAATGCGATATTTGGGGGAGTGTTGTTCTAAAAACTGTTGTTTTAAAAACTAATTTAAAAATTGTTTTCATACTTTGTTTATTTCACTTTTCTCTTGATTTATTGCTTTTATTTTTATTTCATACTTTGTTTATTTCACTTTTCTCTTGATATTTCTTTTATTACTGCTTTAATACTTTGTTTATTGCTGTTGTCATACTTTGTTTATTTCAGTTTTCTCTTGTTTTATTTCTTATATAATTGGTTAGATTAGCGTTAAGATCTAAAATTACATTGATATATTGAGTCGTTCATAATTGAGGTACAGTGGGATATTTCAAGATTGTTTCTTTGATTTATTGTACTGTGAATTTGTGAATACTCTAAATAAATAAAATGAACTAAATAAATAAATAAATAACAGAAAATATTTTTTTGAAACTTGTCAGTTTTTATATCGAAAGCAGGAACGCATCCGATAACGATATATCACGATATCGTGGGTTTCCTGATATATCGGAATCGGCACTATTAATCTGTCGATACCATGATACGTTTTGAATTTCGCACTATAGATAATCCAACGCGCCATCTTTGCGCTTAATTCGTTCATGTATAAACGCGGCACAATTTATCTGCGTTCGGGGAATCCCCGCATTTCAATATTTCATTCCGAACACGGAATACATGTCGCATCAATATTCTTACTATTCTTAAACTAAGCCAAAAGCCTGTGCTACGAAATGAATAAATTGGAATGGGAATCGAGCCACGAATCACCAGATCACTAGAGGAGCGTCATGACCACTACACCAACAAGCTACTCTTATGATAATCTGAACGTAATTTTCTGTTAAATTACAATTTTTAAAAATTTCATAATAAAGTTAACATTCTATAATAATCTGAACGTAATGTTCTGTTAAATTTCAATTTTAAAATTTCATTATAAAGTAAACATTCTAAATAAATATTGTACAAGTAATAAGTAATCCTCCCTTTCTCATTAAAACAGGTTTCGCGCATACTCCTCGCGACTCGAAAATAAACAATATATAATTCGTTAAAATTTCGAAAAATTTAAAATTATACTATAATTATTATTTTTTTAAACGAAAATTTGTTAGACAATTTTTATCGTCGCCACGAGTGTGCCTGCAAAGTTTCAGCTCGATTGGGTTACGGGAAAGGGGTTTAAAATGGATCCAAAGTTTTTTCGACAGACAAGCAGATGCCACGAGTTAATATAAAGGGAGTAAAAAAAAGATTTTTTCGACGTTCCTTTTATTTTTCAAGTCATGTTACCAGTCAAAAATATATTATTTTTGTAAACGATTTGTGACCGGGCCGGTCTTGGGTCGCCAATTCGCCCCTGGTGGAGCGATTCAGATTTGTACAATTTGATTTAAGAAATTTATTTTGGTTCAATATCGTGAACGCGCATCGCTAACTTTACAATTTAAACACGTTTTAAGGTATTACTGGTAAGTTTCTATTCCTCGTGGTTTATACTTATAGTTCTGCCCCTCGGTCGCTGGTCAGCAGTCAGCAGTCAGCAGTCAGGACTCGGAGCCTCTCGCGAGCAGAGACCAGACTGTCAGACTGCGCTGTTGTGGTGGAGCTTGATGTGCACCGGGTACCGGGTGCCCGTGATGTGACGCGCTGACTCACAATTGATTAATTTATAATATTAAACTATGCACTCGATATTTTTCACACCGGGTGATTCAGAAGAAAATACCGCCATTTTGAAGACTTTAAGGGTTTGTTCTGAACAAGCGGGAACCGCGCGGCTTCAGAATCGCGCGGGTCTTATTTATGTAGGTTTGTGTGCAATCGTTCAGACGTAACCGCGCGGTGCCCGCCACTTAACCGCAAAAAAATAGAATCGCCCGCGCGATTCTATTACTATAGAGCCTTTCCTCAGCATTCAGTTGCGTTGTGGGCAACGCGCGGTTCGCAAGTCACAACAGGAGCACGCGTGAGCTCGTTATGGATTGCTTTGACACTGAACTTTTTATTGATGAAGTGGAGAAAAGACCTGCAATGTGGGATCTTCAGCGTGAGGATTACTCAAATAAAATTGCCAGGAACCAAGCTTGGCAGGAGTTGGTGGAGATATTTGGAAATGGTGAAGACACGTTGGAAAAAAAGAGTATTTAAGGTAAGTGGGTAGACGTCTGAAGCCAAAATAAGCCGTGTTGGAGGGAAATCAATATGGCATCCAGGTATTACAACTTCCCCGTAAAAGTATATTTACAAGTAGCTACACCATATTATACAGATTAATTTATATACTTTATATCATCACCAAATCGACATTAGCCGATCATTTTAAATTCATGATATACCTACCTACATACACACGCTTTCCTTCCCTCTTCATATTTTTTTCACTTCGTCTAACTGCCCTTTTCTCATTACAGTGTTGTTAAATTGTTGAATGTTGTTTTTTTTGCATAGAGTTTCCACGTGAAATGTCAAAATTAACAAAGCAATAATGTTGTAAAACGTTGATAAAGATAGGGGTGTTAGCTTCATTGGGAATAGGGCCGATATTCCTTCCCATTTGATTTAAATTTCTTTATTTATTTATTTAATATACATGGCTAAATAACCTTTTACCTACAATGCATTTATACATAATATTAACACAATATATGTATGAAAATTATAGAAATAGAATTATACATTACTGTAGAAATAGACAAAAAATAAGATATAATACAATATGAAACACATTAACAATAGAAAAATTTGAAAACGCAGAACGTAAAAGAGTAGAGATATAATACAATAAAACGTGTGAATAATAGAAGCTTTTGAAAACGTAACATATAGAAGAGTAGAGATAAAATTTAATAATACACATAGATAGATGATGGAAAGATTTGAAAACATAAAAGAGTAAAAATATAATACAATAAAACACATGAATAATATAAAAATTGAAAACACGAGTAAGGATACGTGGACTTGACGTGAAAGTGGCATTATACTAAATACATAAAATTACACATAATTTATTTATTTATTTTGAGTATTCACAAGTTAACTTAAAATTAAGGAGTTCCCTTGCGATCTCGTATGGTGTCATGGAATTGAGAAAGGATACGACTGTCGTGTTGAATATTTAGGGATCCTGATGCTAATCTTTTCCAGTAGATATGGACAATTGATTTTGACATAGATTTATTTTACTTAGAACATTATGTCGGAGTATTCTCTTCAAAGTTTTAATGGATGTAGGAGAGGTATTTGATGATTCAAATGTTTTCTACTCGAGAACTTTAAAAGAATTTTCTGGTATCTTTCAATTTTATTAATATGTGCAAAGTATTGGGGATTTATATAAATAAATAGGTATAATAATTTGTTTGCGAGTTATCTTCTTGTCTCATCGCTGTGTTGCGGACCCTTGTGCGTTTGTCTGCAGAAATAAATTAAATCAAAATCAAAATGTTCCCCGCGAGCCCCGGCTTAGATCCCTGTCGTCGAACTCCGAGTGTCGAACATTTCGCGTGTATTAGATAAAAAAAAAAGATGATAAACTTCTCGGTTACACTGTGCATTCCTCGGTGCGGCTGCACGCGGCCAGCCGCGGGGGAGGGATTTCGCCCCGAGTCGGAGGGGACGAAGCCCGGGCCCGGGGTCGCGCCGGCGGCGGGGGCGCGCTGCCCCCCCGCCGCGGAGGCGCGCGCCCGCCCCGCGGAGCGCCTCGCGCCGGGCCGGCTCCGCGGCGGCCGCTCGCCGCAGGTAAAGGTGCGGGGGGCTGACCTTCACATTCGAGCGCGCACATTCGTCGATTGTTCCGATTTCGTGTTCGGCACATTCCTGAGATGCTGATCCCGGGCCGGGCGGGCGGGCGGCAGTCACCGCGGAGCCGCCGCGACCGCCGCACGTGCAGCGCGCAGCGCCCAGCAGCCCTCGAGCCTCCGCAGCAGCCGGGAGGCGCGCCCCGCCCCGCCCCCCGCAGGGCGCTCCGCCCCGCGGCGCCAGCGACGCGCGAGTTCGCCTCCTGCCCGGGCGTCGAGGACCCGACCGGGAGTGATCTAGAGCCTACGGAGGCCCAGTGCGATCGACTATTTGGAATTGTTTCCGCGGCGGGCCGCCGACGAGTTTGTGCCGGAACCGTGAATTGATCGAACGCCGGAATCTGTCGGCTAGTTCGGGCGCGGAGTTAGACCCGTCGGACAGCTTTTCGGTATAAAATAACCATTTAGTGCTCGGACGATTTGGCGTTTTTACCGGGGGGGTCCGGCTCAACACCCCCCGGGGTCACTGTCCCGCGTTGTCAAAACTTTTCGGTAACCCTACTAGCCCGAAGGTAACTTTTTTTAATATTAATTACCCGCTTTTCTTTTAACCGCGCTGTTGACCGAGGATTATCGGTTGTCGCGTATATCATATCTCTGTTTTCTCATTATTCTTATCTTAAAGCTTCGTCCTACATACGGTGGTTGAGTTTCTTCGGTCACGGTCACTCTGTGCACTCGGGCCGGGCATCCACTAAACCTTTCCTTCTCTGCAACTCCCTACACAGCTACATCTATCCTCTGCGCGTCCTTTTCTGTAAATCGAAATTCGAACCATTTTGACATTTAGTCTTCGCCTTCACCCTTCCTCTGTGGGTAACATCAGCCTGTCCGCGATTAAAGAGACTCCTTTACTTGCGTACAAATTTGACACAGTATTATTGACAGCTTTCATTACCGCAGCTTCGCGTCAATGATCCTAAAACTACAATTATCCCGACTTGATCATCGCAATCCGAGAAAGCACCCTCCCCCTCCGCGTGCCTCCCCGCACCCTGTAGGACCCCGACAGATGCGCATATTTTTACGTTTAATTTCGTTTCAAAAGTCTGGCGCGTTGAAATTGATCGCTCGTAATCTCGAATGCTCCGAGGAACGATGTTCGTTAATTGGACCCAGCGCGCGCCGTGTAACGTATTATCTGTTAATCTTGTTTACTAGGCCATGATCAGCTCTGCTCCTTGTAGGTACAACAGAAACCTGTAGATTTAGACTCGCTCGCCGAGCGACCGCATTTTCTCCGCATTCAGTCATTTTAATTGACTCCGCGGCTCCGGGCGGCCCTTGCGGGATCCGATCTGGGCGCATTGTTAGTCTTGGATCAGACGCCAGGCTCCCGCTAATATGACTGCCCTCGAATGCACTATTAATTATAATCCCCGCGATATCTTTCGACGTGTACTTTACGAGTACAATATTGTTTAAAACGTCAATTATTTCGCAAACAAACATCGTCACTTCTGTTCGCTATCGTTCATTGACAGTCCCAAATGTGTGGGTACACTTAACTAACTAGCCAACCATCACGCCGTTTCCCCGCGGGGGTAGACAGAGAGGATTGAACGCCACACTCTTCTATCCTACACGTTCTGCGGTTGTTGCGGCTTTCAACAGGGCCATCCTCAAATAGTTGTAGTACCCGATCGTGCCAGGTCTTTCGCAGACGGCTTTCAACAGGGCCATCCTCAAATAGTTGTAGTACCCGATCGTGCCAGGTCTTTCGCAGACGCCCTTTATTCCTGTTGCCTTCAACACTCGCCTCATATACTAGGTACACTTGACAAGACATATTAGATTTCACGTTCATTATAGTGTTTATATCTACGTATAGGTAATTAGTATGTACTGCCACAAAATAAACATATTCAGAAATGTGCAAGCCCTTTATTGTTATTAAAAATCCTAAAAATGGATTGTGTCGTATTCTCAAAAAAGTTTTAATTATTTTTTATTCGTTACCTGCGACAAGTTATTTACATAGGAATAAATTATCGCAACTAACCATCACGCCGTCTCCCAGAAGGGTAGGCGGAGAGGATAGAACGCCACACTCTTCTGTCCTGGCACACTACTTTTGCTTCGTCCACTTTCGTACATCCTCTCGTGCACGCTCTTTGGTTGTTGGAGCTTCTAAACGCGATTAATAGTCATCTTCCAACATTTGATTTATCTGGTCTTGCCAGGTCTTCTGCGGATGCCCTAAGTTTTTGCTGCCTTCAATAATAAAAATGGATAATTTCTATAGCGCCGTGTTCGTAAATCACCTCAAGGGCGCTTTAACAATGACCTCACAAATTTTCTTTACCATATTTTCTTCACTCATCCGTTCCACATGGCCAAACCAACTCAGCGATCCTTTCTTTATTCCATCTATTACACTACAGTCAGCGTTACAGCGCCAGTAATGTTTTCTTGTTAATTATATTTACTACATATTTATATTTAGTATTTTTTGATGTAAGAAAAAGGAAACTTTAAGATCCACAAGCATAAATTTACAATGTTCAATTAAGTTAAACGAAAAAGGAAAGGATAAATCATATTCTCTTAACCCGCGAAACCTAAAAACTTATGAGTTAATAATATATAGTAATTAGTGATGCAACGAATACGAATATTCGTATTCGTCGAATATCATCACGAATATTAAAAACAAACTATCTATAACTGAACGCAACGAAAATTACGGTTTGGCTGTGCGCCGTTTATCCGAACACACCTACGCACTCTATTATCGTGGATTGCCCTAACATTGAATTAATGGATTTTTGAGTTCTCAAGTTATTAATTGTTTCACAGCATAACATGAGTTCTTTCATCTAGTTTCGTTGGGTTATTAATAAGGTTAGGTGCTCATTCTATGTAGTTTTTCTTTTGTAATACGTATTGTTCGTTCCATTTTATTTCCGTTGTGTGTAAAAGTGTTAACTCTTATAAAATAATTTCAAATTAAATCTAATAACATGACCCCTCGTAAGCGTGAAAAAGATTATATTTATTTTCGACCGCTGGGAATGTACAGACAAACGGATTAAAGAAATCGTCTAACGCCTGAGAAGTTACAAATGTTATGCTTTTTGAACAAAAATTTTCCGTTGGTAAATTTTAATTATTAAATCTGTTAGTTAAAAAAGAACAGTGGTGTATTTTTTATCACCTTGTTGAATTATTCGTATTCGTATTCGCCGAATAGTAGGTTTGATATTCGTATTCGTAAAGGTAGTATTCGTTGCATCACTAATAGTAATAATGCAAACGTACCCTCAACATAGATTTCGATGGTTGGATCGAGACCAAATTTTTCATAACATTTGTCCAAATAATTGCATATTTTGTTGACCACATGGAACAATTTAAAGTGTAATCTGTAATCGCAATATAATGAAGGCTTTAGTACCAACGTCTCGAGGATTACTAAGGAGTACATATCATTACTTATTACTAAGGAGTACATATCAGGAGTACATTAAATAGAGACCTTTTGTGCAATACCTGAAAATGTCATCACTGAAAAAACTTTAGACATACTTATTAATTGGAACACACCTATTTATTTTAGTTATAAATTGTAACTGTGCCAATTTGCATTTTTTCTAATTTATTAATTGACAATTTACCTATGTTCAGGAAATGCAACAGGCATACATAATACATATTACATTTAGACAATGTCAGAAGAATGGGTCTTCACACAATACGATAATTTCACATTTTTTTTAAATAGAAAAATCTTACTTAACTCTGGTTTTGGTTATAGAAAATACGTTTATGAAAAAAAAAAAATTTATATATATGTATATTAACATTAAAAGACGATTTTGAAAAATCACCATTTTAAACTCCCGCCAAACCGCTTATTTTCGCAAGTGACGTAATTTATCAGTTTTTATGTCAATCTGACGTAACAGTATATTCGCGCCTATTTAGACGTTCATTCATTCTTTTTACAAAACAAGCCAGATTTTTGTATAGTGCGTCCATAATGTCAGGGAAAAATATTGTACATATTGTATGGTACCCAAATGTAGTAATTGATTCCTGAAAACTGAAAAATGAATCTGACATAAGATGCACGATTTTCGTATTTGCTAAATTTAACGTAAACTTATTAAATCATTTTGCAAAACCCATAGCTAAACAGGCTTTTAATCAATTTTATTATGATATATCCATTTACTCTTGAAGCATTTCCTTAAAAATATATGAAAAAATATATTGTTATAACATCAAAAAAATTATAACCCCGAAAAATAAAGACCATATATTTTAGTTACAAATTGATTGTATGAAATTTGAAAAAGAAGTGGTGCTATTCAGACATTAATATTTTTCGACAAGTTGTTAAATAGTTTTCTGGGATATTCTGCCGTGTATATGTGACTTCTCTGGCCAACGTTTCGGATCCCATTGCAGGGTCCATCATGAGGGCTGATCTTAAGCCATAATTATATTAATGAACGCGATGATTCAAATACACACTTGCGCTGCGTAGTTGGGAATATTTACTCCAAACGAAGACAGTGTCGGTGTATTCAGAACACAGCGTTGCGTGTGGTTCTGTAGTGGTGTTTGGGATAGGTTACAAGTTACAAGAAACACATTCACAGTTTACCTGTTACTTTTTTAAAAAAAATCTCCGGACTACTTCTAGGTTCTAGTTAATTCATTAATTTACGAGCTTTGAATTATTTACTCGTGGACCTGAACGCTTCTAACTGATGTACTGCCTTAGAAATCCCGCACTTTAGAGAAACGGCGTGAGAGCGAGTTCAATGGAAAAAATTCTCGAGCCAATGGTTCTGATTTTGTATATATGATGCGAGGCTTGTGTCAAGCGTGTGGATGTTGTAACTTTGATATATTTTGGCTTATATCTTCGAAACTATACAATAAATACTTTTTTTACATTAATGTAAACAATAACTAACCTTGATGATTTACCTTCTCAAATTTTATGTAATTTATATGATTATTTTTAAATATTCATTCAAAATTTTCATTAAAAATGTATGGCGGCACAATACCGCCATCTTTGGAAATAAATAAAAACATATAATTGAGCAAACACATTTCTAAACAAAATGCATATGTAGATATATGGTACCTACCTAATGCGGCAAAATTCAATAATAAATAAATGCACATACATTTTCTTTACTTGAATTTACTAATTACAAAATATATAGTTATTAGCTTTTTAAAATTTTGATGTTAATTTGTGTCGCTGCTCAATTGATATTTTTAATTGTGAGATGACAAATGTTACATACACATCATATGCGACTACTGTAATGCTCTCTCGTTTTTTTTTATTGAAGATTCACACACACACACATGGTCATCTTACAAACGTAGTCTTCGTGTTACAGAATTATCCATGTGCCTTTATACATAAGCAATTGCCTTGTACCTTATTCTTCCTTTTTGTCCTGTCTGCCATGTTGGTTGTCATCACTTCATCACCGCGGCCCAGAAAACTCCACAGTGGACCGGACAATCCATCGGGTTCTTTAGTCACGATGTTTTTCTTCTTCCAGGGTTTGATTATTCCACGGTTTATTTGGGCATGTTGAGCGAATGAATGAGGAAAGAATGGTAAGAAAGATATATAATGCAAGTGTTGATGGCGCCAGAAAGGGAGGGCGACCGCGGAAGACGTGGCATGACCAGATTAACCAGATACTGGAAGATGGTCCCGTTAGAAGCCTCAACAACCGGCGAGCTTGCATGCGAAGATGTACGGATGTGGATGAGGCGAGAGTTGTTTGTCAGGACAGAAGAGTGTGGCGCTCTATCCTCTCTGCCTACCCCCACGGGGAAACGGCGTGATGGTAAGTTAGTTAGTTATCTTGTTTCCTTCCATCCATCCGGCTGATTTTGAGCACCGCTCTGTAGATCCCAACCTCGTCTGCCTGATGCCACACAGGTCTAACTAATTGGATTCGAAATCTGGCTTAGATTATTTATTGTGTACGTAAAACATGATTTATTCGCACAATAGATTCTTTTTCAGTCGGTAACCAGTAGCCGAAATTTGAAATCGCCCTTCTTTTCCCGTGTATCTCGTATAACAGTGAAACGAGCGACCAATGTGTTTTGAAGTTTGTGTTTACTGGGATATTATGCCGTGTTATTACGTCCTTTCGGGCCGACGTTTCGGATCCCATTGCAGGGTCCATCATCAGGGCTGATGTGTTGTTGTGAGTGTTGGTGTTGTGGTTTAGAGAGAAAGGTCATAACAACACGATATAATACCCCAGTAAACACAAACTTGAAGATTCTGTGTGGCCGTGAAAACCTAATTACATTCTTGACCAATGTGTTGTTCGGAGGATGTCACCACGCCGCGCCGTCTGCTCCTGATAATGCTTAACCGGTCGTATGCCGCGCAAGCACGATTGCTGTTTTTAGACACTTTTTTGTAATGGTTAGGTATATTCGTGTAAAAATCAACAATAATCGCTAAGATGTTGCAGTTTCTTTTTTCTCAATATACAAACTTCAATATTTACTTATATTTCAATAATTACTTATTCATTAATTATGAAAATAAGAAACGAAATTTACCGTCAGAAATGTACGCATATGTTTATCGAATAAAAACGCGTAAGCAATAACACTAAAGATGTTGTATTTCAATATTTTTGTTTTAAATATATCAAAGAATATAAAAATACTTAATTTTAACACTTTTTTTATTTAAAAATAACATTTTTTTAAACTTATAAATAACACAATTAATGCGCGGCTCGAAGACGACATTTGGAATGATTTTTTGTCCGGTTTGCGCGGCAAATGAGGTTACTTGACAAATAGAACTCGTTCATTCGTTCAATTTCTTAAGATACAACCAATGATAAGCTTTAAAAACTCATAAACGCAGGTAAAATAGGCCGAATTCGCACACGTGTCTAGGGAGCGCAGCCGGCACACAGAGGGTACAAAAGTTTTCGCGCAGATCTGCGCTCCGGCACCCGACCGGTTAACTTCAGCCGACCAAATCCGAGGCCGTTGAAAGACCGCTCATTCGCGCGTTCTCATCATTCCATCCGCGGATCATGGAACGGAACAAAGCGGGACTTCATTGAACTGTGACGGAAGATCCGGCTCTCGGGAACGAAGTTCTCGCTGATCCGGTCACTATTGTCACGGACGCGAATACGCGTTAACCTCCACATTCGTCGCATTACATAACGGAAGTCATTGAAATTACCTCGCGCATAATACATCGCTCGCGATGACGAATCCTGCTGAATAAACACTTTTTTTGGTTGAAATCCATCAATAGTTCTACGGGGCGTGACGTCAGTTAGCACCGCGCCGGATTGGCGGATGAGTAGCGAGCAGCTGGTGACTGGTGATAGTCAACATCGATGACGATTGAGGCAGGAATCCGCGAGTCTCTTCTGGAAGCAGACGGTGCGTTTGCTCAGAATGACATCTGGTGTCTTCGATCGTTTTAGTGTTTTCATTAGTGATGCAACGGATGCTGCTTTCACGAATACGAATATTAAGCCTACTGTTCGGCGAATACGAATATGAATAATTCAACAAGGTAATAAACAATGCACCGCTATTCTTTTTTATTAAGAGATTTAATAATTAAAATTTACCACCGGCAAATTTTTGTTCAAAAAGCTCAACATTTCTTTTATCCATTTGTTTGTACATTCCCAGCGGTAGAAAATAACTATCACTTTTTTCACGCTTACGCGAGAGGTTAGAAAGTATTTTGTAAGAGTTAGTACTTAAGGAAATAAAATGGAATGAACAATACGTTTTACAAAACAAAAACTACATGGAATGAGCACCTAACCTTATTAATAACCCAACGAAACTAGATGAAAGAACTCATGTTATGCTGTGAAACAAGTAACAAGTCAAGAAATCCATTCAATCAATTTTAGGGGAATCCCCGATAATAGAGTGCGTAAGTATGTTCGAATACACGGTGCACGGTTGCGTTCAGTTATAAATAGTTTGTTTTTAATATTCGTGATGATATTCGGCAAATCCAAATTTTCGGTTAATATCTAATATTCGGCGAATACGAATATTCGTATTCGTTGCAGCACTAGTTTTCATTAACAAAACAATTTGGAGACAAATCTCCTCGAAGAATCGTCGTGTACTCACTTCGCAGTAGACCTTGACCATGTTGAATTACTATCAGATGTTAGCAGACATTCCCTGTGCACAATTCTCGGTCATCGTAATTTTTCGGCTTAATCTATTCTTCCTCTTGTCTTGTCTTGTTGACGAGTTATGTAAAAATGTTTTCAACATTCTTCACGATGTAGGTATAGGTACATAAAGATCGTAGTTTACTCGGTGCCTGACTTTGGAATGCGATTGCATGCATCGGTAATAATATAATAAGGATTTTATATAATTAGCGTTCATCTCCATACGGTTGGAATGTCCGACGTCGAACAAATCTCGACTCGCTGCGAAGTAATTATACTCATTAAGGTAACAATCATTTGAAGCACACGTGCACTTAGTGGACCACAAGATGTGCCGAGTGGACATTATTACATTATTACCGAGGTCGCGTCACCATCTGCAGCGACTCTTCGACAGCCATTCTGTGGACACATGACTCCGATGCAAATGTAACATCGGTCTGAAGGAAGAGGAGGCAGTGCAAACTGAACAACCCTCAATAGGTACTTCCTAAGAGGCTGGAAGCAAAGTTTGATCTTCTTATTTATTCACTTACACCTGCATCTATTAACGATGAAATGCCTACACATGGGTAACTGATTAAGGAAAATGAGTGTGTACCGCTCATTTCTGAAAGGATAGTTTTGAGGTTAAAGGATATATCTAGCCAGGTTTCAGAAAATGCATTATTGGTCCGTGTAGAAGGGAACTACGATCATCAATTTAAAATATACTTTTTATTTATCTATCTAATATTTAATAAATAACTCATATTTTGTGTGTACTGCAAAGTAAAATAATAATTATATTTTAAATTAATTGATAAGGTTGACACCATTTTTAAAGACATCAATTGTCTTTAAAATATGGCTTTTTAAAGGCAATTGATGTCTTTAAAAGACGTCATTACTTAGAAATTCAGGACTGTAGAGAAGTGGCGTGAAGTAGATAATGGAGGAAAATTCTCCAGGAGACCAATCAATACTGATGACTTTGAAATTTATCTCGCGAAAATATTATCCTGAATACAATAAATTGATCGAAGAATATTGTAACGAATAAGCTCATTAATTTCTCGAGAGTTAGAAATCACAATCAGCGATGGACTGGTGGCTCTTCTCCGAGCCATTCTGGCTTGAACTGCAGCTAGCATTTAGCGGCCATCTTCGGGGTTGATGTCTAACACGATAAGCTCAGAGGAGAAACTATTGCTAAGAGATCAGTCAATATAATTCGATATGTTATTACGAATTAAACCTCGTGTCAAGTCGTCCTCGGAGCGTGAAAATAATACTCGTCACGCTATCGTCCTTATCGACTGCAGCTGCGCTGTCTGCGTGCCATGCAGAGGTGTGCATCTCCAGGCAGGGTCTGTCCGGGCGGCTGCCGACTGGCAGCGTAATTTTAAGGATCCTCGAACATCTTTCTTCTAATTCAACGCAGGCACCTGCGGGCGGCGACCGGGCAAGTTCGCGAATCATTTTTCAAACGGAGGCGGGGGCCCGGTAAAAATTCCTCGCGGTTATTACCCAACTGCTTTTATTAAAACTTAATCGTGACCGCTGTCAGAGACGAATAATCTACGAGAAAAAAGCGCAGGGCTGTACCTGGCCTACGTAATATTAATATATATTGCTTTATTATAATTATTTCAAATTAGATGAAATAGATCACGAGCAGGTACAAGGTTTGCGAATAGACGTAAAAGCTCTGTTTCGTTTTTATGAAGTAACAGTGATGAAAAACGTAATGATTCCTCCTAAATATTCATTTAAAGCTTTCTGTACTGACTGGAAGTCAGACTTCGTGGGAACGATTCCATTACAATTGATAAATCAATTCTGGTGTTGAAATATTTCTTCAATATTTAACTAATCAGAGAGGACAGAATCCCACCCTCATCTGCCCTAGCGTATCGTTCTTGTCTCGCTTGTCGATTCAAGACGTTTCTTTAATTCAATTACTACTAATTATTACTACTATTTTGTTTCCTCCGCATATGAGTCGCTTTTTTCTTCTGACATATTCGAGACTCAGCTCGTTTCATATAACTTCCGATATTACAATAACCGTAAATGAAAATGTCAGCAAATAGCAAGTTTCCATGGACATTTTTATACTAATATAATGGCAGAATTCTCGAGTCGGATCTAAACTAACCTGGCAACCTCGATTTCTATTCTCTTTCATCTGTGAGTAGGAAAGCTGCCAGGACCTCTGGGATAACGATTAAGATCCGACGGATTTGTAACGAAAATGCGAGACGGAAACTGACGCTCTCTGACCTTGAACCGGCTCGCGCTACCGCCGGCCGGAGAGGACGCGCTGGTCGGGCCCCGCGGGACATTTCCATAATTTCTCCGAAGCGGTTGTCAGCGGTCACCGATTTCTCCACAACAATATTTGGGCGCCAAAAGCCGCGGCGGCCATGTTCCTGACGTCACGGCTCGCCGCGCAGCATTCCTCGGCGCTCTTCCCTCTCGCTCGCGCGCGTCGCGCCAGACAGAGTCGGACGGCCGCCGGCCTTTTCGGAGGCCTCGGCGCGCCCGGCCCGCGGCGGCGGCCCCGCCAGCGCGCGCCCCGCGCCGCGAGGGAGCGAGCGCTTCTCGGCCCACTCTCCGTGCCGCGGGCGCCTTCTACTCCGGTTCTTCCATTGCTCGGCGGCGCTCGCTCCGCGCATCCCGCCGTACCTGCGCGCGGCGTGACCTCTGCGGGCCGCGGTGCCCCGTCGCGGTCGCGCCTGCCCGCGCGCCTAGCGCCGTCCCGCTCTCGGAAGAGGCTCTCGCGCCGTTCCGCTCGCTCCCGCGCCGCGGCGGATAGCGCCGTCCCGCTCCGAGCGCGGGAGATGCTGGCGCGACTTTCCCGCCGAAACAGTTGGCGCGCTTTTTGGAAAATTTTCTTTTCGCAAGTTGCGTCAGTGTGTGCGCAAAATGTTTTTTTTTTTAATCAGTCTTATTATATATTTATAAGTATGTATAATTAATAATATGTATTTTATGAGGTACAACAGGTGGAACACGACCAACGTTTAGAATTCAGAATTCCGGTAAAATTATTCGAAATCTCATTCGGATGGTATTTAGGTTAGGGCGTAAATCAGACTCTATATGAGGTCCGCTAGTAGGTAGGCCCCGAGGCCTGAGGTTAATGCCACACCTTACTTATTATATAACGATCCGTGTGTGTCTCTAACCCTTTCTTCGCTGTACGTAAAATTGTCATATAAACGCGCGTAATTTTCAAAATGAGAATTGGTTTCTGGAGTTATCTTTATATCATGATGGTCTTCGTACGTAGGTACTTGGCAACTGTACGTGTATTTTATAAAGCAAGCTCCCCCCCTATTCTCACAAATATCATTATAATATCCCGAAACAAAATAAACAGGACCTATTTAATTATGTACGCGTAAAGTTTGTATGAGAAATGTCAAAACACCTGTCAAATGTCAACATTTCTGTCACCAAAGCGGAAATATTGACTATAATTCATATTTCGACACTTTAGATGCATAAACTATTAGACTCGTGAAACAAATTGATTTCTACCAACTTTCAAAATAATATTAGTACTTATTGTACGTAATAGATATTTGTCACGTCAAAATTGAAATGGTGTACAATAACGCGAAAAAATGAGAATTAGTGATGCAACGAATACGAATACGAATATTCGTATTCGCCGAATATTAGATATTTACCGAATTTTCGTATTCGCCGAATATCATCACGAATATTAAAAACAAACTTTTTATAACTGAACGCAACGCAAATTACGGTTTGGTTGTGCACCGTGCATCCGAACACACCTACGCACTCTATTATCGGGGATTCCCCTAACATTGAATGAATGTATTTGTTGAGTTCTCAAGTTGTCAATTTTTACTTGTTTCACAGCATAACATGAGTTCTTTCATCTAGTTTCGTTGGGTTATTAATAAGGTTAGGTGCTCATTTCATAGTTTTTGTTTTGTAATACGTATTGTTCGTTCCATTTTATTTCCATTGTGTGTAAAAGTGTAAAATCTTATAAAATAATTTCAAATTAAATCTAACAACACCATCTCTCGTAAGTGTGAAAAAAGTGATATTTATTTTCGACAGCTGGGAATTTACAAACGGATGTTTACGAAAAGAGATGTTGTGTTTTTTGAACAAAAATTTGCCGGTGGTAAATTTTAATTATTAAATCTCTTGGTAAAAAAAGAACAGTGGTGTATTATTTATTACCTTGTTGAATTATTCGTATTCGTATTCGCCGAATAGTAGACTTGATATTCGTATTCGTAATTCATAATCGTGAAAGTAGTATTCGTTGCATCACTAATGAGAATATACCCGACCATACCCAATATTTTAATAATATTAACATTATAAATCATGTTTAAAATGTGTAAGGCTATAAGATACTCTTTGGTAAGAATATTTAGACACCTACCTACCATTCCGAATTTATTTCACCTTTTAAAGTGCAGGTTCTTACTTCTCCAAGTCGAGCACGGCGTTAC
The DNA here is from genome assembly GCA_016648135.1 of Agrypnia vestita. NCBI lineage: Eukaryota > Metazoa > Arthropoda > Insecta > Trichoptera > Phryganeidae > Agrypnia > Agrypnia vestita. The sequence continues at coordinate 59,316 of JADDOH010000569.1, forward strand.
TGGCAATGTAAAATTGTTCTAAAGTAATGTTTCACTATTTAATCTTTATCCCCGCCGCATACAGGTTTAGCTTTTTTTATTTTACACATCCCATTCGTTGAGCTCTTCTCCCAGTGTTGACAACTTGCCTGTTGTAGTATAACCGACGCGTCTTAGGACATTAATTTAAATATTTAAATTTGTCACGAAAACTGCGTTAGAAAATTTCGCCATATTTTTGAATTATCTCACTTTTCCCTGTCTTTTATTTTCACCTTTACCAGTACCGGACATCTAAACTTTTTTTGTAATTAATATACTTTGGAGGCACCAAGTACCGATCCCCCATTAGTTTGTGTTGGCAATTTGATGTAAAATATACGATGTCATTTTTTAAAATAAGTTTAAACCTACTTTCATTTATATTTTGGCTGTAGATACTTATTTTATTACGTAGATACCTACTTAGTTTATTGTGTACTAAACCTTTTAATATGTATCTAATTATTATATTTAAATATTTAATTTCGTGGATAGCGACAGTGAGGAACAAAATTATACAATTATATATATTATTTTTTTAAATTTTCTGTAATAAACATTATTAGATCTAAACATAGATCTGTTTATTGTTATGTAAAACATATTCATTGTCACCTTAACTAGACCGAGTTCTGTAAAGGAAATATTAACAACATTTTCTTATAAACTTGTTTGTGTCGAGATAGACATGATATCATCCAATTAATTTTATGAAAACCAATGTGAATCGAAAGATATTATGTAAAATAAGTATCATATATGGGGTACCAAAGCCAAGGCAGTAATATCCAAAAAATTAAAAAAATATATACATATTTTGAATCACCGAGGATTACTAATTTAAAATGCACTGAATTCTAGATTTTATGTATCAAAATCATGTTTTCTATAAATTTATAGGCTATTTTTCCAGTAAAATCTCCAATGCAGTACATTAAAAATTAGTAATCTTCGATGACTGCATTAATATGGCTGCTTTTCATTTTAGAGCCCACATACTAAATTTGCGGATAGTTAACGTGAACATATTAAAAAAACGTCATCAAATTACAAGGCTTTTGACCAAGATTATTATCCATTGTGAACTTCACGTAATGAATATGGTGAAATATGTCGATGAAATGATGTAGGTACCAGAGTAGTAACTTCTAACACGATTATATAGACACAATAAGTTCAAATTCTGGTGAAGGGACAATAGAAAGAAGAAGGATCTCGTGAGAGACTATGAGTCCTATTTTAAAGGGTCCGGTCCTTGATCCCTGGTGCCGGCTGTCTGCTCATCCGCAGGGACCCGAGAATGCGGAATGCGCCCTGTTGGAGAAGACAATACACTGAAAGTCAATATCATTCGGCCCTTCAAGGAGAAATGCGATCTTTTAACAGACCTGTCACATATTCCTCTCCATCTGAATCCAGTTAAATGTGAAATATAAATTTCTTAATGTTTCTACTGGACACAGGCTCCTTGAACTTGACGTTTGTAGCCGAAATAATCCGTTAAATTAATGTACGAGAAGGGAGGCCGAATTATAATAAACGGGATATAAGCCAGTTACCACGTGGATTATCGGATCTGTAGGTGCTAAAAGCCGGCTTATTGAAACAGCGTAACTTTGTCATAGAACTAAAATATATCTATACGGGAATTAATTGAATGTAAAAATATGAATACATCAAATACAAATTTTTCGTACATTTATTATTAAAATTGAATTGAAATTGAATATTCGCGTGGGTTGCCAGTCAGCATAGCGTTCCAGTCGGATAACTTCAAGATCACGTACCCAAATCAGTTGTTCAAGAAATTTGTCTACTTTGCGATGTTTTTTTTATATTATTTTTTAACAAACAGACGGTCAACAGGTCATCAACGACCCTAATAGATGGTCCGAGAGTGGCATTAAAGTATAAAGTGTATATTTTGTGAACTTTTGAATTTTATATAGTTATACAATACACTTTTTACGGTTAATTAATAATGAAAAATAAATTGAAAATAATATTCAGTCTAACGCAAATCACTAAATACAATTTTAGGAATAAGTTCAAAGTTAATAAGTTTTTAGACAATACACTTTTTATGATAAATAGAAATAAATAATGTTTTAATGAATTGTAAATAATATTCGGAAAAAAAATATCGCAAATCAATAAATGTTTTTGCATAATAACTACACAATTAATGATAAAAAATAAATTAATTAATAATAGAAAGTGTCTTAAAGATAAAAAAAATGTAAATAATATTGAGTATAATATAAAGACTAGGTATCTCAAATCGAATAAATTTAAGGAATAATTTCTAGATTAACAGGTTTATGTCAAGTGCACGGGTTCCAAGGTCAACGTCGTGTATCTATGACGAGTAGGGAATGCAATCCCGAGTCGGGATTGTCCTTTCGGGATCCCTCGAGAATAGAATTTCCGATCCCGCGGGATCCCTACGGATCGGGATCCCGAATACTTTTGCCTTTTTTTTTGTTTATAGAGCTGAATAGGAATGGACGATAATGCCTTGCATTTTCATATCAGAAATTTTAATAAAATGTTGATTATTAATCATTGCATTAAAGTTTTTGTAGGCGTTTTTCCAAGCATCAATCAGTCATTGTAGTAGAGTAAAAACTACTAACTAGTAGTAGTTTTTATTACTATGTTAAGCTGATAAAATACAGTAAATATTATTCAAAGCCATTTTCATTATTTGAATGTGACACGAACATAAGTTTTAAGTACTTACTAAAAGCTCTATAGACATACACAAAAATGCTGATCAATCCCGACTATCTCGTCCGATTTTTCGGTTCGGGATTGATCTCGTAAAATGCCTCGAGATCTCGCGGAATCGCGATTGCGTTCCCTAATGACGAGCACGTATTACACGCTTGTTGTTTTTCTTTACAATATTATAGCATACCAGTACAATACATAACTCGCCAATACAAATGGCTTCTAAAAATCGAAGGTTTTCGTCTGAAGTTGAGCAGAGGCTGTTCGCGCGATCCCTAGCTGAGGAAGCTGACACTTTGACAGTTTTCGGATCACCAAAATGGAGTTTACCCGAGTAGACACGTGACGTGCTCTCCCGTGGGTTCGGGGAATTCGAAATATTATACCTGCTGGGCCCGTGCCATGCGCGGGACACTTCTCCGATTATTCATATCAAAATAACAGGAGGAAGTTTTATTTTCTCGTATTTTTTAAACAAACGCGCGTGTTTGCGAAATTCCGCGACGCGTGACGTCACTGCCAGCGATTGCCGCAATAATTGTCGACGACAATAGATAACACTTTCCTGGAAAAACAAATACAGCCGAGTTGCGGCCGCTTCCCGGCCTAGTAGTCTAAAAAAAGGACTGACGAGTAGTCTAAAATGTGGCTAATTCATTCGACACCTGCTTTACATAACACAACACAATTTGAGGTGGGTAGTTCGCGAACGAACGGGCCTATATACTGAATTATACTGAACCCCATTTCCATCTCAATCCGGTTCGCGCGAACTAGATTGAACTGGAGATCCAAAATATCTGGAGACCGAAACGAACTATATAATCGATGAAAAATTACAAGGCCACAACTGAGTCGTGTGTTTGTTATAATTACCAGTAACAAACTTAATACCAGCGCTCGCTCGCGGACTCATTGTGCTTTTATTCATTTAAAAAACTAAGCAACTTTATATAAATTACCTCCACATTGCTCTACAGTAAAAATTCGTTTAGAATGGATTTACACGAAAACGTGGTGTTTGACTGTAAATAATATCGATACTTTAAACGAAATATCACGATAAGCCAAGTTGATATTTAAAAAATAGAAACCTTAGATAAGATATTTTAGAAATTTCAAGTCTTCTTTAATACTTAATCTAACATAAATAATAACCGATTAAATTCAGTGTGTATTTTAAGCATATTTCATTTTATGGATCAGTTTGTATGTAGTCAGTCCTGACGAAGATGCGGTATATAAGTATATAGTGTTGCACCGAATGTGGATTCTGCCGAATGTTGAATTTGGCCGAATGTTCGGTTAAAATATGTGTCGAAGCCGACATTCGGCCTTAATTAATTAAGCGGCACAACGTAGTTCTGGATAGTTGTTATAGAATCTTATATATTAAAATCTATAATCCCAGTAATAGGTTTCTGTAGGATGAAATCGAAGTCTAGGAACACGAAGTCGCTGGAAAAAGCTTGTTAATTAAAAAGATACCGAAGTTCGGTAGATTTAAACGAAGTTCGGCAAAAGTTGCCGAAGTTCGGCTATACCGAATGTGAAACGAATTTCGGTGCATCTCTAATAATTAACATAAAAACAAAGCGGTGTACACAAAGATATTCAGTTTTTTAAAAATTAATAAATAGGTCCAACTACAATGTTAACGCTATAAAGATCAAAAATATGATTGTTTCTTTAGAAACAGGTGTAAATAATGAAGAGGCGTTTAATGGAATCATTAGTCCGATAGTCTGGAGTGATGTGCGCCTCTGACTTTGGAAGATTACTCGGTGCTGTTTAAGAGAAGGCGGGCCCGGCTGCCCGGGGCGAGGTTCCCGCTGGAATTCGGGGAATGTGCTCATTTCCTGCATTAATCTCTCTGACCACCGCCTTAATATAATAATAAATTATCCATTTTGGATGCCATTCCGCGCCACTCAAATTATAGGTAGCTTCAGGGGCGTCATTTTTATTCATAAGTATGAAAATCTTAAAGTAACTTTTCAGTGATGCTTTCTATTGGCTAATCGTTCTCCGGGAATGATAAGTAGGGAATGCGATCCCGAGTCGGGATTGCCCTTTCGGATCCCTCGAGATTAGAATTTCCAATCCCGCGGGATCTCTACGGATCGGGATCCCGAATACTTTTGTGTTTTTTTGTTGTTTATAGAGCTGAATAGCAATTAACGACAATGCCTCGCAATTTTATATCCGCAATTTTAATAAAATGCTCCTTATTAATCATTACATTGTTTTTGTAGGCGTTTTTCCAAGCATCAATCAGTCAATGTAGTGGAGTAAAAACTACTAACTAGCAGTAGTTTTTATTACTGTATTAGGTTGATAAAATACAGCAAATATTATTCAAAGCTATTTTCATTATTCGAATGTGACATGAACATAAGTTTTAAGTATTTACTAAAAGCTCTATAGACATATACAAAAATGCTGATCAATAAATGTAAAATGTAAAATGGCTCGAGATCCGCGGGATCGGGATTGCATTCCCTAATGATAAGGTTGTATTGCTGAGACAAGTGAGAGCGCTAATATAATATTGGTGTTGCAGGTGGTGCTTGAGGCGGCTATGAGGCGGCATGCGCGCGCTGTGCGGCGTGCCCCCGCCCGCCCCGGCCGCGCGGCTGGCGGGGGCGGCGCGCTTCGTGTCGCTGCGCGCGCCCCCCGCCGCCACCCCCCTCGTGCTGCTGCTGGACGCCAAGGCGCGCGTGCGGGACCTGCGCCAGCACGCCGTCGCGCACCTCCACCACCGCGGCGTCACGGACACGGACATCTTCGGGATAGCCGTACTCTGCGGTGAGTCCGTTCATCCAATTGTGTCCTATCTCTGCTAGGTCCAAAAGTGCGTGTTATCGCGCACACGGTTTGGCGCGTTAACACGCTCGTGACATTTAAAGGGTTAAAAGTACACATTACAAATAAATAATAAATTCACAAAGAAGACGCTGGTTAACAAAATATACAAAAGAGTAATGGGCCTTCACCACACTTTTGCCTGCGCGAGCTTCTCGCACGAACAGTTTTACTCGCGGTTATACCAATCACGCGCACGGTGTTTGAATTATCAAGTTTGTAGTACAGGCAGAATCAGACAGTGGATCCCAATAATCGCCACATTGCGGAACATTGAGAAACTAAAAAAAGAAAAGAGTCTTCCGAACAGTGAACGGTACCCGCCGCTTACCCAGGACCGTTCAAAGAGCAAAAGCTTCCGTATCGGTCCTACTCAATTGTCGCCAGGTTGACATTTCTTTCGACTAAATTGGGAGTCCCCGCTCTCCCGCTCGGGTCGTATAAACCTTTGCGAGGGGGCACGGCCGCAGAAACAAAACATTCACTGTCCCCGTCGAAGGAATCATCTTTATTATTAATACAAACATAATTATATATACATTTCATGGTAGATTCATTCATATAAGATGCAGTGTTTATGAGTAAATAGAAGTACAAAAGAAAAGAAAATACAATCAATATAAGTAAAAATACAAAAATACGAAAATCTGATACGTGAATAAGATACAGCGTTTATAAGTAAAATTACAAAAAAAAAAAATACAATTAAATCAGTGTTGTAAACAAGAATAGGTACATGAGTAGAAAAAAGAAAAGAAAAGTACTCTGAACAATTGAAATACAAGTTAAAAATGCAAATTAAATTGCAGAAAGAGAATTTGCAATCAATGAACATTTGTGGCGTATATCATCTGAAATTACGATCTGACAGATAAGCATATTCATAACCATGCCTGTATGCTTAATTTACTTATCGGTGAATTTAATATATAATTTGTATTTCCAATGAAAATCTATGTTTTGCTCGGTAGAGCTAGCAGGAACATGAATTAAATTATTAATGAATTTACTTCGGGACAATCTAATGAGCCATTAACAATTTTAAAACAATAAGTATAGTCAGAAAAAAATTATTTTGTCAGACAGTGTAGGTAATTTTAATTTCTTAATAGGCTTGAAATTAATAATTTTTAAATATCTATGTTGTGCCCTTTCTATACTGCTCGAATGAACAGCTCATCATGGCGACTAGGGAATGCAATCTCAAGTCGGGATTGCCATTTTGAATCCCCCGAGATTAGAATTTCCAATCCCGCGGGATACCTTAGGGATCGGGATCCCGAATACTTTTGTTTTTTTTTGTTTATAGAGCTGAATAGCAATTAACGATTGCATTTTTATATCGGCTTTTTTGATAAAATGTTCATTATTAATCATCGAATTAAAGTTTTTGTAGGCGTTTTTACAAGCATCAATCAATCAGTCAATGCAGTAGAGTTAGTAGTAGTTTTTATTACTATGTTATGTTGATAAAATACAACAAATATTATTTTATCTATAGAAATGCTGATCAAATCGTAAAATGCCTCGAGATCTCGCGGGATCGGGATTGCATTACCTAATGGCGACCATATTATGGAATTGTATTCTAACTGACTAGTGATGTGTATAATATGATCGCGACCAAACGTTCATCCGATGGAGATGCATCGGACCGCGAGGTAGTCGCTGCTGGGTCGCTGGGTCGCCGGCAGCAATTATGAACAGAATGTATTTTCAGTTCATTCACTCTCTGCTGCGATATTCTAATTTACATATTTTGTCATGAATAATGTATCAACGATTTAGGTGTGTTTTTGTAAATCTTTTTCCGATCCAAATCTCGCTCGGCATTCCTGGCGATTAAAGCTTTCCCTGGTGGGGCAGGATGTGTACTAAACCATCAAATAGGGAATCTCGCTCTTTGGAGAGGACGCACTAAAGCTATCGTCCGTTAGATTTTGTCATCTGAAGCATTTTATCATATGTTTATCGATATGTTCAGATAGGGTATATAAACTTAACATTTCTCAGTGCCCGCATTGAATCTATTCTAGGCATTTAGACAAATTCTGAACCAGGCAAGCCGTCCTTTTTTAATTTTTTATTATTTATTTATTCTTTAAGTGGGTAATACAAGAATTTCAGAATTATAATTAATATAAATGTCATTCAAATATAAGCGTCACGTAATTTATTAGTTTCCTTTTTAAAGTTGTATTTTTTTTGAGATGCATCGAAATTAGTTTCACATTTGGTATAGCCGAACTTCGTCTCCGGCCGAATTTCATTTAAATCTACCGAACTTTGTTTAAATCTGCCGAACTTCGGTAACTTTTGCCAGCGACTTCGTTTGCGTAGACTTCGATTTCATCCCACTGGGATAAAAAGTATTCTTTGTGATTTTCCAGACAATAATCTATCTCTGTGCCGAATTTCATCCAGATTCTGGCGTGATTGAGTAACAAACATCCATCTAATCTTTAAATTTATAAATATTAAATGAGTAGGATTTAAATAAGAAATGGAAAAGTGTAAAGAAATTTAATTTAAAATAAAAACTAGACAAAATATTGATTTATAAGTGAATAGGTAACGTGTAAATGGTTCATGTTTTTAATTCTCTAGATAAGAAACTACATCAAGTATCAACAATAAAATGCTTTAATAATAAAAAAACAGTCAATTTGAATAGTTCGTTCGCCTAGACTTCGATTTCATCCTACAGAAACCTATTACTGGGATCATTGATTTAAATATATAATATTCTATTACAACTATCCAGAAATACGTTGTACCACTTAATTAATTAAAAAACACACAGTAAATAAACAATTACACGTGTTTTCGTGATGGCGATCTGACCTGCTCATCGGGCAAAGCCGCGCGAAATTTAACCGAATTTCGGCCGAACTTCGGCTTCGGCACATATTTAAACCGAACATTCGGCGGAATTCAACATTTGGCAGAATCCACATTCGTTGCAACACTAATATTTTTATCCCTAATGTCCCCTGGTTGTTTGCTATACAACTTCTATCCACTGTGCGTGATTATTCATCATTACATATATAAAGGATATTGCTAAAAAAATCCAATCATAAAAAATAGATATCTCGTTAGTGACATATGTGGTCATTTAAGGAATGAAAAAGCTTTGGATGACGATTATTACAACACATACATGAAATTGTGTTTAAATATACATATACAACTTCCAAAAATTTTATAGACGTGGTATTCTATCATGGGTGGAAATGTGAACGTTATATTGTATAAAAAGATCACTTAAGCCGGCCTACGATAGGTCGTAAGCTCTATGAATACCCAAAGACTTCCATACCTACTTTCCCATAAAAAAATATATAATTTCGACTCTGTGAGACATCTATAATATATGTTGATCAATTTAACAGTTTTATTTTAATAATCATAATTTCAACAATTTAATTAATATCAGAAAGTTATTTCACATCAAAATATGTCTGGATATTAGTTCCGTTGTTTCGTCAAGTCGGTTGTGTTGCCTCGTATATGGATGTTGTAGTTCATCCGCCCCTTTTGAATTGTATAATATTCAACTTTGAAAAATAAGTTTTACCTGAAACAGAAAAAATCCGTCTGGCAGCTGTCAGCATTGGCACACTGCCCGGCAAAAACAATTGGGTGGGATCTTAGAGTATACAATGGATTGTATATACTCTAAGGGTGGGATACTCGTATTTCTGAATTTTGAAATGATGGGCGGGGCGGGGTATAAGTAGGGTTGTACGTTTTTAGTATTGTACGTTTTTTCGGATAATTATACTCTATACTTTATGAGAACAATAAAGTACAATAATAAAGTACAAGTAAAGTACAACAATAAAGTACAAGTAAACATAGTCAATGTCATTGTGAAAAATTCTTGTTTTGTGTAAGGCGGATTGAGTGCAGTTAATTGGTTTATAGTGTTTTTTCTGCGATGAATAGCAAATGGCGAGACGAAAGAAACAAAGCGTCTCTGAATCTGATAAAAATGAATGACTTATTTACATTAATTTAATAATATAGACTGCAAACATGCCTTGCAGTTGTTTAGTAGTGATAATTATCTGTTAAAAGTTGCTAAAAGTAATGAAAAATATGTTTTTAAGCAAAATAAAAAAGTAAAATAAATCGTGCTTTATTTTGACACAATGTACTTTTTTTTCTACCCTTAATAACCGGTGTTCTTTATTTGCACAAAAAAAGGTGGCAACCCTAGACATAAGGGATGTTCGGCACCCGGTTCGGCGCAGGAATGTTCCCTAGCCTAGCTGTCGGTAACACGCATTTCTATTTCTAATTTTTATTTTATTTATCAAATCCTATAAAGGTATATATATATATATATATATATATATATATATATAATATATATTATATATATACCTGTACATAGGTTCGGGAAATGAAAAGTTAGACGTGTGTAATAAATGAAACACACAACTAAAACTCGATAAAAAAGTAACCCATAAAAACCAAGTTTTTACAATACTCCCTTTCTCATTTTCGGGTTTTTACACAGAAGAAAAACAACATACAACTTAGTAAGTTGTTTTCACACAACTTACTAAGTTGTGTGTTGTTTTATTATGTTTTGATTATTATTAATTTGAATTAAAAATTTGAAAAATCCAAAATTACAATAATATATTTTTTTTAACGAAAATTTGATAGATCTTCTTGATCGTCGCCACGAGTCTGCTTGCAAAGTTTCAGCTCGATTGGATCACGGGAAAAGGGATAAAAATCGATCCAAAGTTTTTTCGTAAAGCAAACAAGCAAGCAGACGCCACGAGTTAAAAAAACTAACCTATAAAAAACAAGTTTTTATTATACTCCCTTTCTTTGTAAAATATAACAACAATCGGGCTGCCGTTGGTAGCTTTTGTAATGATTCCAATTTGAAAAGAACCATTAAAAATTTGAAAAATCCTAAATTATAATATAATTATTATTATTATTTTTTAACGAAAATTTGATAGATCTTCTTGATCGTCGCCGCGAGTCTGCTTGCAAAGTTTCAGCTCGATTGGATCACGGGAAAAGGGTTAAAAATCTATCCAAAATTTTTTCGTCAAGAAAACAAGCAAGCAGACGCCACGAGTTAAAAGAAAGGAAGTAACAATATAAATTAGTAATTAGTGACTAATATTAATACCTAGCTTTCAAAATAGTGACTCGAATGATAGTTGTATGATGATTACAATATACGTTTATAAGGATATCAGATGTTCTTGTGTTTCGATTATCAATTTTTTTATTTTATTTTTAGTTGACTTATTTACTTCGATTACAATTTTTAGTTCGGTGGGTAATAGATTGAAGTATTTAGTAGCTGTATATAAGGGACTTTTACAGTACATTGTTTTAGTAATTTTGGGCCCCTGTATTAATTTATGTCTGGATCTACCATCATAGTTATTAAATATTTGAGTGCATTCATTGAAATAATACTTCATACTGTCTAGTACAAACTGTTGTCTAACATTTAATACAAAACTTTGTCCTAATCCTATTTTTTTTTAATATTCTCATTTGTATGTCGAATATTGGTTTGATGGCGTTTTTGTAGCCACCGCCCCACGCAATGATGCCATAGTTAATGGTACTTTCGAACAATGCATGGTATAACATTTTTAACACTTTATAGTCTATGAAGTATCGTAAATTATAGCTAATAAATTGAAAATATCTAATATTTCCTGGCGTATCCTAGTGTAATGTTAGTAATTCGGATGAATTTCATTACACAGAAAAAGTATATTGCTTTCAAAAATTCCGTAAAAATCAATTGTAGACTTTCTCATTAGTGACATTAACGACATCTGTGGGGATTTAGGGGAATGAAAATGGCTTTGTACAGGCCGCATGGAAAGGTTGTTACAATGTATTTGTGAAGTGTGGCATGTAATTCAAATATATACAACTTCCAAAAAATTAGTAGGCATGATATATTGGGTGGAAATGGCGAATGTTACAGTGTGTAAAGTGATCACTCAAGCCAACCATACGATAGGTGATAAAGTCCTATGTACACCCAAAAAGGCTTCTATACTACTTTCCCATAAAAAAAACTACAGTATCGTCTCTGTGAGACATCTATAATATACATTAATTGAAAATATCTAACTAAATAGCTATATTAAATAGCGGCGGTGCCTTCCTGGCCTCGAGCGTCGATAATTATCGTTGGAATGTCCTTTGTTAAGTTCTGTGTAAGGTAAAATTGATCGTTTAAATCACATTTTTAATTGATCTTTGAATTATTGCAATCGAGTCGTCGATTAGCTCGATGATTTCACCCGCAGGGTTCGCACCGGTTGTCAATATTGAAACCGTTTGCGGCTGGATAAAAAAAAATCAATTACCATCGACATAATTGATGTTTTTCGTAACATTCGTAATTTTACCGACTTTTTTGTTACTTTAGAATAAAATTATTTAAAACGTTGGGAATATTATATACCATTGTGGTTACTGAAAAGTTACGATCGACAGATCGCGTTTAATAATGGTTATGATAAAAAATTAATTGATATTATGTTAAATAAAAGGTACAAGATTTTTTTTTTTAAATCTTTTGTTTACCCCTAAATTTTTGATCCTGATAAACATTGGAGGAAAATTATATTCATAAATAATGATATTTCTAATTCAATAGTTAAAAATATCTGAAATATTATTCAACCAGCTTTTTATACAAATAATAAATTTAAAAAATACATATTAAATAATAAGGAAAAGGATAATTTTAAAAAATCGGGTGTTTATAAATTGATTTGTTGTTTGATTGTGATTATTTTTATATAAGAAAAACGTGTAGAAATTTTGAAGTTGTGTTTAAATAGCGATAATTATTCTGAATTTTCTAACCATCTTTTGGCTATGGATCATTCTTTTGATATTAATAAGGGTTTACAAATTTTACATACAAATTATACAGAATCACTGTTTGATAAATTAGAAATTTTGGAAATTAGATAAAGTGTTAATAGTAAATTTAATATTATAAATAACCAGGTCCTTTTTACAAATAGTTATCTTTTAAATTTATTTTCATGTTAAGTAGGTACTTTATTATTATTCATTTTCCGTATATAACTTTTTAATATTTTGATTATCTATACTTCGATTTCTAAATTTAATGAAGTAACTATAAGTAAGATAACTTTCCTAAAGTGGACGGACTCTACACTTAATCAAGAATAGGTAGGGAGGAATATTCTCCGCAGTATTCGGCCCTGGTGCGCTGTTCCTGCCTCTTCTGCTTTGACTGACCTTCTCGGGGACGCTCTCGGTGGTTGAAACCTCTAGCTGAAAGCACGTTCCGCAAACTTGGTGGCTCCAGGTCTCCTCGGTACTACCAGCCTGCAGAGTGCCTCCGATTTAGCTGACCGCAGTGTGAGCCGTCTTCCAGCGATATTGTCTGAGATACAGAGGTCGATCAAATATTGTGGTGCTTTTCTTTGAAGACTTTTGTACACCATCAGAGATTTTGAAATTTATCCGCTCCGGCAGGCAAAGCCAATGTAGCTGCTTCAGCATTGAGGATACCCGCGAGAACTTTGATGCCTCAAATATAAGCCTCGCCGCAGCATTCATCGCTGACTGAAGTCCATCGAGCTAGTCCTAGGCTGTCCTGCATAAATTGAGTTACAATAGTCCAGCCGCGAGATCACGTACGCACTAGAATGCGACCGCTATAAATTGGCGTGCGAGGGAGGGCTTCCCTGTCGCGTAACAGAAGTTGTCAGGGTGTAAATTTATTACACAATACATAATGTACAGAATGTCCGGTGACCGGTGTCGTATTAAATACAGAAAGAAACCATGCCGTAATGGCGGCCGTTCTATCTGTCAAACTGTCAGACGGTAATATCGGTCCATTATTCGCTTTTTCAGCTTCGCAAAACTTTAATACTTCATCGGCAATTCTTCTTGCACCATCCCGGACTGTTTAGGACGTTTTGGACATGATATTTCAGCGTATATTGGCAATCAAGATGTCACAGCTCCCGAGCAAATACAAAATTGTACCGAATGACAGGGCGAGGGGTTGCCGCCGGGTGCGGGCGGGGCGGGTTTTAGTTCCGAAGTCGCCGCTCGCCGAGTTATTGTGGTCAAGCGATAATCGGTGACTGCCGCGTCTGGGGGAAGGCATTTTCTTACAGACTCGATCTGTGTTGAGCCGCGGTTACGCGGGGCGTCAATGAACCCTGACGTCACTGGGGATCGGGCGCGGGTCGGGCGGGGTGACACGAAAAGTTGTTTACGATTTTCCCGCGCGGCGCGCCGCCCGCCCGCCCGTAACACGGGAGCCGGGGGCGGTGGCGGGGGAGGGGGCCCAGGAATGCGGGCGGGCCCGCGGCGTGCAGACGGAGTTATGACCTAATCGCGAGGATATCGCGCGCTGCAGAGTCCCGCAGGACCCGGCATCCAAAGTTTTGACATTCACGCAACTGCAACCCCAACGTTATTATGACGCTCGTCGTTGACGCTTCTACCAGTCCTCCGATAACCTCACCGCGCCACGTACTTCGCGGACGCATTGTGTGTACAGTAGCCGACAAACATCGTGAAATTTTTCGGCGAAATGGGGGGAAGTTTGCGCATGTACCATTCCACCGACGAGACCAAAATTTGTCTTCTGCGCATTCTCCCACTACGCCAAAAAATTTCAAGAAGTTTGCCGGCAACTGTATCTTCTTTACATCTTTTTTTTCACTCAAACGGTGCCCAAATCAATTCTCGATTCTATCGACTGCCCTACTAATAAAAATACGATCACTTTTAATTTGTTTTAAATATTTCTTTTGTTAACTAATTTATAAGTGAAATTATCATATATCGTCGCTGTATATATAATTAAGCCTATGTGCCGTTTCAGTACATTCTGAGATAAACGAATGAAACTGTTTTAAAAAATAATTGCGCGGACTAGATTTATAAAAAATATTTTAAATAATTACTAGGCAGACTTGCCAGATGAACGGCAATGTTTTTTTTAGTATATCTCTATTATTTATATGAAAAATTGACAAATTGATTCATTCATCTGAGAATGTATTAAACGGCACATAAGCTTAATTATATATACAACGACGATATGTAATACTCCTATATTGCTACCAGGGTCTGGAAATAGGCGAAATCACTACAGTGCAGAAATATATGTTTGTCTCACCCATACCGGTGTCACTTCGAGTCTTACGCGCATGTCCGAGAATTTATATCCAATCAGCGCCGCCACATGGGATAAATGAGAGTCACGACGCTTGCGCACAACAGGTCACGTGACAGCAATGAGATTTTCTGCACCGCTTAGTGCGTGACACCTCCACTTATGATCATTAGCATTATAGGAGTATTACATATATGTAAATTATTATTAGAGTTGGCTTCCGACCTTGAGCCGCGGATCGCCGCGTTTAGAGGCTACCCTATCGACTCCTTTATTTAGTCTATCCGTCCTGTAGGAGACCGCCTGCATTTCTTTTGGCAACATGTCCGAAGAATGCGAGAAACATTTTACTGTCGTGTCAAAAACAGGCTCGGAAAATAGAGATGTTAATTTCCATTGTTTAGTTTTCTGAACTCAAAAAGGGCTCCCGAAGAGTGGCGATGAGTACAATTAAAACGGAATGAAATACTTTTTGAACGCGGGCTCCCGCGCTGAGAGCGGTATTATTCAAATATCTCCTCCGAGAGTGACCGTAAGAGCAAGAAGCGACTAATATCTCTTCGAGAACCGTCGAGCATTTTTACAAGTACCTACCCGGCCACCGAGGGCCGAAACGTTTCCGAGCTCACGTATCTCTCCGAGTGTTGGCGGTGCTAGTGTCTCTGCAAGGATCGATTCATTTCTCGGTAGGGGACAGTCGATCCCCCAGTAATGATAGGGGACAGTCGATCCCCCAGTAACGATAGGGGACAGTCGATCCCCCAGTAATGATAAGGGACAGTCGATCCCCAATTATGACTTCGCGAGGACCTCCGAGCATCCCTACATCGACTGGCGGAGATTTCCGTAAGGTTCAGCGAGCATCGGCATCAGGACGAGCCCGAGATTTAAATAGAGCGACTCCATTTGCGGTGACGCAGTGTTTGAACTACATAATTGAGCGTTAGCGTTCGTAATCCAATTATTAGAAGTCCCATAGTGCGGACTTGATAGTTAAATGATCGTAAGCATGTACGCATGACTTAGTTGGTGGACGTCACTTTCAACAACCGAATGTTCGCGCTAGTATTTCAAGCCCGTTCTAAGACGTACATAGGACGGTTTCATTGAAATAATCTTCTTCTTCTAGCCATTTCTTCCCCCCCACAGCGGTTATGCGTCAGCCCATCTTTTTTGAGGTCTTCCAATGCCCCTTTTATTCTCCCAAGGTCTCCACTTCAGAACTCTGGGAGTCCATCTTGTAGTATCCTGCCTTGCAACATGCCCTGCCCATTGCTATTTTAGCTTCGCTATACGATCCAGGATACCAACTACTCTAGTTCTGCGCCTAATTTCATCGTTTCTTATACTATCTCTTAGGTTTACTCCAAGCATGGATCTCTTCACGGATCGTTGCGTGCATTTGAGCTTTTCTACATTTTTCTTTGTAAGGGCCATTGTCTCCACACCATATCTACGTCATCACTGGCAGTATGCACGATTCAAAGGCTTTTCGTTTTAGGCTAATTGGGATCTCTCTGTTTTCGGAAATATGTTTGAGTTTGCCAAAAGCAGCCCAGCTCATTCCTAAATAGTATGAAACATCGTTTAAATAATAAGGGAATATTGTAAAATTGGTCTTTAGAACAACAAAGACGCAAATCTATCTACTTTATATATTTCAAAAGAAATAGTTCACCCCGTACGTGGCACGCAACGTTGATAAAAGGATACAATAGAAATACAATATAATGGGAGAAATTTAAATATCGCTCTGGTTTTGTAATAACGTTTGCGTAATGATACATTTAGATCGAGGATGTTATTAAATAATTTTCTACGGCCGCTGTGGGAAAGAGGTCTCTGCAGAAAGAAGACGGCCCCTACTGTAAAGATTACAGGTGGACTGTTGGATTACTTTGATAATGTAGGTAATGAACGCGCTACTTTCACTTGTCGCCGCCTAAATACGCGCTCAGCATACCACGACCACTCGCAATCCGCATTTAGCGTTTTTACACTCTTTTCCAGTCTTCCTCGCGGGACAGTTCACTTTTAAAATCGACATTGAGGGTCTCGGTCCACTTGCAAGACCACTTCGTGGTCGCGTCTTCTCGAAATCCCAATTTTGTCCACTTACAGATTCTAATTATACGTTTTCTGTAACTTGTACAAAGTTGTATCTATGGTGACACTCCAGAACGTTCCGAGTGAAATAAATGTAAATAATATTATTATAGTTGGTAAAATCCTAATCCTGTTACATACACGTTTGAATTTGATTATTGTTCGCCCGACTAGAAAAGCCGGGCGCTGAGAATACATGTGTAAACCGTGTCTTTATATTTGTTTTGAATTTTTGTAATGTTTGTGTAAATTAGTCTGTTCCAATGTTTGACACAGTTGGATTTAGCGATAGAATGTTCGCGAACGGCGAATTACTGTTAAAGAATTTTCCTTCATTTAAAAATCCACTTGTAAAACTCAATTAGAGTAGGTACCTACCTATTTTTAGTTTTTTCTATTTTACAGTATCACTCTTATTGTCCAGAGGAAAATTATTTATTAAATTTGTGTTAGCGTATTTTAAAACCGAGCAACAAGTCAGTTAAAAAGTGACATTTTATTTATTTTTGCTACTAAAAATTAACCGATTTGGCGAATTTCCTGATATTGTTGGCTTCTTCATATTTACATAAATAAACTGTTTGCTGTTGAATGAATGGATAAGAAATATATGATTATGGATATGTAATGTGAAGTTGTAAAATTTCACGAAGGGGTTTTGGGTTTTCGTCGTGGTGACATTTGACCCTTTTCCCTCAAAGTTTTTAGTAACAGATGATAGATAGTGACTGGTCTAGTATGGTACCTCGACCAGTACTAAAGAATGGTACCTACAGCTATGTTTGAAAAAGATCTAACGTAAGTAAGGTAAATGTTTGGTAAGTTATTTATCATTTTTAATTTTTAAAACAATAGGTATGTCTACTTAAAAAGGACCTTGATGGACGCCTTGTCTCTGTTGGCTTTCTATAATACCTACTTTTTACACGCAGATAATGTAAAAAATAAATAAAAAATGTGAACCATATAATTTTATGAATAGTTTAAAACAAATGTCTTCATTTGATATTCATTTTAAAAACTTTCTTTAAAAAAATAATAGTAGGCATCGCAGCGATCGAATTACTTTTTAGGGATGTAATATTGGCTCGAGATCGGCTTTTGTCGTGTTCTTTTCTTCTTATTTTGTAATTATGATAGTGTTTCTTCTTATTTGTTAAGTTTTTGTTGCTCAGTTTTTGACTGTCAAATTCTAAAGCTCAAAATAATATTTAGTACGATGTTTATAAAAGTATCCATTATAAAGGTAGAGTCTGAGGTTTCCACGAATTTCGAATGAAGGTAATTACTGATGAATAATAATGCTCCTAGTGGAGGTACCTACCTACGCTGGCTTCTAACTTCATTGAATATTTATAATTTTTCTGCCTTCGGGCAAAACGTTTATCTCGATTGCTCCCGCAGCCGGGCAGGGCGCTGATCGGCCCGCAACATGGTGGCTTCTTTCGCCGCAATCTCTTTTGTTAAAACGAATTGCGCGAAATGTTTATATAATGCTATCGTATATAACTTTACCGAGTTAAGCTCTCTATTTTTATTTACAACAACTGACTGATGTCCTTGTATATCGCGCTATATTATTTCGCTCGCCGATAATATTTTAAATTTCAATTTAAAAGCACCGTTTGCGAAAGAGCCGATAACTTTAGAAATTTTCCCGCGGAAATTTGTGTGTTATGGAAGTCGAGTGCCGACGAGTGATTTTTAAATTCTTTTCCCTGGACGACGAAGCGAAGACCGGGAGAAGCGCGGGGAGGACCTGGGCGGGTGATGAGTGGTCGCGCGGAGGAATGTCTTCCATTATCATAAGGCTTGAGTGTGGTGGTAGTCGCGCCGCGGAACGGGAATGGATATTTGCTCAGCGCCTCGGCCGGCCCAGCCCCGGGCGGGACAGCCTCCGAATAATATATAACTAAAGTATGCGGTTTGATTCACCTCACTCGTTTTTTATACCGACTACCTCCGCGGCCCCCCTCCCACCCGACTGTCTCTCCCGCTCCCCCCTCCCGCCGCCGCGCGCCGCATACCCGGCCCGACTCCGCAGGGAAGATCGAAGCCTATTCGAGATGAGGCTGCGCAGTCAGATTTTGGCAAATCACAGCTCTCTTTCCTCAAACTCCTCTTCGCTAGTACCGGATATTTTAAAATTATCGTAGCTTGCAGACATTTTATAATTGGTAGGTACCCGTCTTCTGGTATTTATTTATTAAGGAATCTTAACAGTTTTTTAGACATATAATGTAAAAGCGTAGTCAATTAATGTCATCAAAACATAGTCAGTTAAAGTCAATCCAAAATAATATTATGGATATCTCAGAGAGACGAAACTGTATTTCATTTTTATTATGGGAAAGTAGGTATAGAAGTCATTTATAATGTATATCGGACTTACGACCGATCGTATGGTAGACTTAAGTGATCACTTCGCACATATGTAACGTTCGCCATTTCCACCATGATAGAATATACCATGTCTTACTAATTTTTGAAAGTTGTATATATTTGAATTATATGTCACACATCACATGTGTTCTAACAACCTTTTTATACCGGCCTGTGACAGCCATTTTTCTTCCCTCTAAATCCCCACAGATGTCGCTAATTATTTTTGATATCGTTAATGTCGCTCGATGAGACGCCCACAATTGATTTTTACGGAATTTTTTATAAGCCATATACTTTTTTCTGTGTAATGAAATTCTTTCCGAATTACTAACATTACACTAGGATACGCCAGAAATATTTATTATTTCAATTTTTTATTAAATTCCTTTTTATTACCAGTATTTTTCATTCAGAATATTTTTTGAGTTTGTTCAAATCCTTCAGAACGGTAGGTAGTACTGGCAAGAAATCCAATACTACCGTTCCGAAAGATTTGAACAAACTCAAAAAATATTCTGAATAAAAGCATAGTGTTCATTTCATAGACCATTTTTGATTCTCAGAAGATATTTTTAAGTTAATTATTTATATTTATAGTTAGTAACCGATTAGTATACAATTGGACACGTGGGAAGCTGCTCTGCATCAGCGCTTACCACTATTTTTCTAATTTTCGCCGCTCAAAATATCAAATAATAGCTGATTACAAATGTGGATTTAATTTTCAAATATAAAATACATATGATGACATTCCATATTACTCTCTCCTTTATTTTTCCATGTCAATAAATAATATAAACTAATACCCTGGGCTTTGCACATCGAGATGGTTAAATTACTTTAATTATTACTTACTTATTATTATATACATGTACCTATTACTTACTTATTTTTACTTGATTGATGATACATATACTTATTACCTGATGAATATGTACATTTTATCACATAATTCTTTGTAAATGTATAATGTAATGATACTCCTCTCCTATACACGAGTTTATGACACTCGTGGAGTAGAGAAACATTCATTCATAAGTAACTGTCACTCTACCTTGTAAAAAAATTTAAAAAATGTATTTGTAAAAAAATAATTTAAATAAATTTTAAAAAAAAGTTTATGATTTACGTTCTGGAGAAACTTTTTAACGTTTATACTAAATAAATTATAACGGGGCAGTGGTCCAAACTTCGGGCGATTTTTCATTCTATTTTGAGTAGAAAATTGGTAAACCCTTTGAGGAGAATATCGAAATGTTGTAATTTTTTCTTCTAAATAGTTACATAATTTTTTTTTATATTGAATGATTATTAAAGTAGGTACCTAATCGGATATTATAAACTCTTTCGCTTTGATACAATTGGAATAAAACGATTAAAACGATAAATTTCAAATTGTCTTACACACAATTGAAATATTTGTGGAAGAAATAAATAATTAGTTTTTAAAAATAGATAAAAAATACCCTCCCCCTTGGAGGAGGTATATATACTCTAAGCCCTCCCGTTTGCAGATGAATTGTGTAACACAGAGAAAATATTTAACTTTGTAGTTACAAATGCCGATATTGGCAAATGAAGGAAGATTCCAATTTTCAATAAAAATCAACATACGTTGATTTTTATTGAAAATTGTTGTTTGAAAAGATTTTTATTGAAAAAGTCTAACCCAGAAGTTTAGACAATCAACTAACCACATGACAAACGCTGTTCTGGTTAAAAATGTTTATCTTCGAAGTCAGCAAACAGGAAGTCTATGCATGCCGCTCTCATAGTATCGGGTGACTCATTTGTACCGATCATAGTCACTTTTCCCAGCTCTAATATGGACTAGATATGTTTTAAATCTTGGTAGATATTGTAGAAATCATATATTATAGACTTGGTAGAAATCTTGCCGTGGTCAGCAAATGCGATTATAAAATTGAATATCTCTTTTTTCACGTGTATTGCGAAAACGTTATTATGCCCCGCTAGCATCGGGCTGGTCTGCTTAGGGAATTGAGCATCACTAAAAAGGGAGCAAAAGGGGGATAGGGATTAGGCAGAATGCTACGCTGGGCCACGTGAGGGCAAGGGCTCAGAACTGAGCTACGTAATTTTGCATTTATATTATTTGGCAAAATTAAAACTGTACACAATAGGCGACAGCATATGGATATTTATTTCCGTAGTTTGATTAGGTAATACTTAAGTATTTTAGGTACCTATATATTCATTAGAGATGCACCGAAATTCGGTTCACATTCGGTACAGCCGAACTTCGGCAACTTTTACCGAACTTCTTCTTCGGCCGAATTTCGTTTAATCTACCGAATTTCGGTAGCTTATTAATTAACTAGCTTTGGCTAGCGACTTCATTCGCGGAGACTTCGATTTCATCCTACAGAAACCTATTACTGGGATAAAAAGTATTCTTTGTGCTTTTCCAGATCTATCTCTGTGCCAAATTTCATCCATTTAGTCGTTCTGGCGTGATTGAGTAACAAAAAAAAAAATATTCTATAAAAACTATCCAGAACTACGTTGTGCCGCTTAATTTATTAAAAAACACGGAGTAAATAAACAATTACACGTATTCGTGATGGCGATCTGACTTCATCGGGTAAAAGCGCGCGAAATTTAACCGAATTTCGGCTTCGGCACATATTTAAACCGAACATTCGGCCGAATTCGATATTCGGCAGAACCCACATTCGGTGCAACACTGATATTCGTGCGTACATCGTCCCGCGTCGGCCCAGTATCAATGCTTTAAAAACATTAGGCATCCGATAACTATACTCCGACTTATTTTTTGTAAAAAGTTGAACGATCATTACAGTAACTTATATCAATTATGAAAAATTCATTTTCTTCAATACAACTTAAATAAAATGATAAAAACCTTGTAAAAAAATTACTTTTTACAATTTTTGCAAGGTTTTGAAATTTTTGCAATCATTTTATTCGACTTGTATTGAGGCGAATGAATTTTTCATAATCAACATAAGTTACTGTAATGATCGTTCAACTTTTATATTCAACTTTTTACAAAAAATAAGTCGGAAATACTGAAAAAAAAATGCAAACTTTGATATTGCATATCTCCAAAACTATGTGATATTAAGTCATGGTTGCTTGAACATTTTAGACCCATAAAATAGACAGGAATCTTCCAGTCAAGTTTCTTCTGCTAGCTTCTGGTACACCCTGTATGTATACGTAATATACGTCTTACATTTTGCACAGGCAATTTTTTATAGTTAGCCCACTGGCAACGGTTAATAGTACATTTTATTCCTGCGGCCAATCTATTTTGTATCATCAAAAATCACGAAATACCAAAAATTTATTTTAAATACAAATAGAATACAATTTGAAATTTGTCAAGCACTTTGTGACATGCAACAAATCGTATTGTCAATGTATGCTCATTTTATTAAATTGTCGTCAAATGTTTGTAATAACCTCGCATTCACTTATGTATTATTCATTACAAAATAACACTTTTACTTGAGGAGACCCTGAAATGAAAACAAAAAATCAATGTCTATTGTAAAAAACAAGTTTCTTTTTCTAGGGCTTTAATTATGCAAAAAAAAAAAACTTTAATTGCATTATAAATGTGTCTTAAATATATTTCCGCTGTGTCCCAGTTCCCTCGCTTAAAGAAGGGGTTCATCTCATCTCTACAATTTTATAATCTATGGTCGGCACACAAATTAATATTAATTATAAAGGTACTGATACACATGCTTATTAGTGACATGTGAGCATGCGCAGTATTGACCTTCTTTAGCCCTCGCTTATTAGCGGCATGTGGGTACGCACATTGCTAGTAATGAGCATGCTCATTACTTGCACGCTCAAAAATCAACCGCCGGTTGATTTATGAGCGTGCTAATGTCATTCGCCGCTAGTATCAATTATCAATGCGATCTTCTCAGTCCGCGATATACGAATACTCGGTCACCGCTGTGTAAAAATAATATAGCAAGAAATAATGTCTATGAAACTTTATTAAAAGACATGAATAATTCAAATCTTACAAATAAAATTATAAAAACTAAAATCAAAAATATGCGGATGGAAACTCGGGAACTATTTTAATTTATTGGTTCACTTGAATTTCCTGTTTCAGTTTGCAAAGTTTCCATTTTGAACAAGAACGTCTCTAATCTATGACAAGAGTACGCCAGTAATAAGCATGTGTTTGATTAAACCCGGGAACTGTTTTGATTTATTGGTTCAATTACAGTTTGCAAAGTTTCCATTTTGAACAAGAGCGTGCTCTATTCTGTGACAAGAGCATGCCAGTAATAAGCATATGTGTTTGATTGTTAGCTTTGAGCATGCTCAAAATAAGCATGTGTATCTGCACCTTAACTAATAAAGAGCCTAATAACGAGTAACCGTGATATAATTTGTAAATGATTGTAAAAATAGACTAAATTTTATTGCGAATATAGTGTGAACCACATGACTTGATTAGTGGGCTGCAACATCAGCCATGTAAGTACTTGTACTTACATGGCTGATGGCTAGCTTAGAATACTACAAGCGCAAGTAAAATAAAACCGAAGGATGTGATTTCTACTAATTATACATTTCCTGGGGAGCATCCAACTACTCTTCTTTTTTGCTTCGCAGAACACTCAATTTTAATTATCTCCAAGTATGTAAATGATTGTAGTTCAATCTTTTGCAAATATATGATAGGATTTATACTTCGTTTCTTCAGAAATTTAAAAAATCCTAAAACTACAAGCACCTGTACTTTTTAATAATATTTACCTACCGTGAATATCTATGGAAGTTCCGTTCCGTTCACCTTTTTGGCAATCTTTCTCTTGTCTAGGGACTTGTATGTGTTGCATCATTGCATGACCAGTAACAATGTTCACAGTTACTTAAAATTCTTAGACAAGTTATACTTATGTAGGAGTTTAATTAAAAAAAAAAACAAGGAAAATGTTTTCCTGTTTCAATGTACCCACACACTAGAGGCGTGCAGTAAGGACATTGAAGCATGACTTTTTCCTGGGCATATATTTTGATAAAAAATCAATGTCTCGTAATATTCCTGCCACAATAATTATCATATTATTCAGATTTTAATATTTCATAATATTTTATCAGATGATCAAATCCATGTTGATAGAGTAAAGAATAAAGATATTAGGAATGAAAGTAAAGCTGATCGTAGCATAATTCATAGAGTTAAAACAGAGTCGCTTAGGTGGTTTGGGCATGTTGAGCGAATGAATGAGGTAAGAAAGATATATAATGCAAGTGTTGACGGCGCCAGAAAGAGAGGGTGACCGCGAAAGACGTGGCATGACCAGAAAAACCAGATACTGGAAGATGGTCCGTTAGAAGCCTCAACAACCGTCGAGCTTGCATGCGAAGATGTATGGATGTGGATGAGGCGAAAATTGTATGTCAGGACAGAAGAGTATGGCACTCTATCTTCTCTGCCTACCCCCATGTGAAACGGCGTGATGGTAAGTTAGTAATTTATCAGATAAATATTTAATTCCAATATTTTTTCCTAAATATTTGTTTGCGTAAAAATCATGCTTCAATGTTCTCACTGCACATGCCCGCCACATACATATATCCATACATACATCCTATGGGCTTATTATCCATTTAGCATTGTGGATATCTAGTTTAATTTTTATAATTATTTGATATCCATTCTAAAATACAAAATTGTCTATCCAAAGAACCCAAATATGTATTGTTGATAAATTAAACAGACTGTGATACTTTAATATTATTTGTCTTAAAATAGGAAGGCAAATAGGCTGAACAGATGCTTGAACAAATTCACTCAATAATTCTGTAAGGAATGTTGTCTGTATGCCGATGTTTCATGTCTGCTTATTACCAAACAATGGTAATTGTGCCGCCGTACTGCAAATTATGAGGTCATTAAGCCAACTGTCATATCACGCTATGCAAATTTACATGTCACTTAAAAGGAATTGCGATTAGTAAAAAAAATGTAGAAAAACAGGTAGAAGGTATGCTGAAGAAGTGATCCGCTCTTGACCTCTAAATAGGCAAAATCTGCTTTATATAATTTCAAGTATACTCTAATATAGTATTTATTTTTGTTTTTTTTTTGTATCTTACTTATCTTTTGTATATACTTAAATTTTTATCTTAATTTTATATATAGAATATATGAGTCGTATATTTCCAGACACCGCTAACTCCATACAAAAAAAAATTACAGTAGGTCAAGTAATTTATATATGTATATTTTTTTTCTATTAGATTTATGTATTCTTATGATTGCATATATTACTAAATTCTTTCTGCTCTCTTTTTTACGTTTATACTTCTTTACTATTGTTATTTGTTACTATTACATATTACATAACTAGCAAATGAGAATAACTGCCACAGAACAGGTTTTACCTAGTGTGGTAGTTATTAGTAACTTATATTAGAACTAATGTAAAATAAACAATAAACAAACCATCATACAGTTGCTGCATCAAAACTTTGTAAGGGATAATCTTCTACCTATTAGATCCTAAGACCTAACCTCAAGCTGGGAAATCTGCAGTTTCCCAGACAACTTCAGCTGTCAAGTGACTGACTAATGAAATATTTTTATGCATACCACACCGGTTGGTTGTTAATTAATGAGAATTCATCTATTTTACAATAATAATGATACTCGCAGTTAATAAAATTCTTACATCTTAGCGTGACTCGTACTTAACCAATTCGACCCTTGATTAGAAGAGTAAAAATAAAAGAAAAGACTGATTCGGGAGGGCCCCCTGGATTCAGCCCTGGGATTTTAATATAAAATTTATTACAACATAAAATTTCCAAGTTCTACTTATTATAAAGTAAAAAGAAATCAACAAAAAAACTTCTAACATTTAATCAGTACAAAACAAACATTACTAGCAATACCACAATATTATAAAAACTATCCTATAAGTAGTAAGAAAATAAAATAAATACATTTTCAAAACATCTTGATTCATTTCTAAAAATATGTATACAAAAATAAAGTTCATTAACTAAATTCATCTACAGTGTGTTCACTGAAAAGAATACATTTTCAACAAGAAAGAAAAAAATTCCAGTAAATTGTTTTCTTTTCAGAAAACAAACTATGTTTTTTTATTACCGACTTACTTTTATTTTCATGAGTGGAAATATTACAGGAGACAAGATATCATATTTAATGGATAAAAATACCATATTGTGCTTTATATGTACTCTAAAATTTCTATTTTGCATTGGGGCCCATTTTTAATTACTATCACTGCATACAGCAAGTCCATAAACATTCCCGATTACTGCTCCTGTTCATCTTGGTAACAAGGAAACAATGGTGAAGTGTGTTCATTTTTGAGAAAATGGCACAGATACACGAGGCAAGTATTGAAAAATCAACAGGAACAGAAGGCATTCAATGTTAGTTAAATCAAATAGCGGGGGATGACCTTCTTAAAAGCTTCAGCAATGGAAGGGTGCACGCGAGAATATGTATGAATGCGGTCGAAGCAAAAGTGGTGAGGCAGGATAGAAAAGTGTGGCATTCTATGCTCTCTACCTAAGCCCGCGGAGAAACGGCACGATGGTTGGTTATTATACAATATTTTTATGAGTTGTGTAACTGTTTTTCCACAGTTATCTTTAATAATCACAAAATTTAAATGATTTATTTATGTAATTACTTAATTAGCTATAAAATATAGTATCATCTGTTCAAATCAGCATTTTATGTCGTAAGTCATTTTATATTCTAAACAGAAAATAAATTTATCATTTGGACATGATGTAACTCACTTCGGTTTATTTTAGACGTCTAGTGTCGTCTTTTTTCTAAATGAGTTCCTTAGCCTGAAATATGGCCGTATTCCGAACTAAGCAATATTTGCTATTTCTGTTTCTTGACAGTTATTCTGTGCTATTCTGAAAATAGCAATATTGGGATGTCAGATCTTTATCCCAATCTTGACAGGTATGCATGACATTGTATTGGTGACAATTTCGATATTATAAGTTTGGCAGGTTTGAAATTAATGAATTCAATCAATCAGAAAGCTCCAAAACGTAAACAAACGTTAAGTTATTCACAATTACAAATAATGAGCTTTCTAATTCATCAAAATCATTAATTTCAAACCTGTCAAACATAAAATGTCAAAAAAGACAATCACAATGTTATACAATAACTGTCAAGATACAGAAATAGCAATATTGCTTAGTTCAGAATAGGGATGTTTATATAACGTTGTAATGCTGCCAATTTTGACGATTTACGTTTGTCAGGTTTGAAATTAATGGATTAAATCAATAAGAATGCTCAGTATTCATAATTGTGAATAACTTAACGATTGTTTACGTTTTACAGCTTTCTGATTGACTGAACTAATTAATTTCAAACCTGTCAAACTTAAAATGTCAAAATTAGCGGCATTACAATGTTATACAATAACTGTCAGGATACGGCTAATATACTAAAAATTGTAGTTTTATAAGCATACTGCGGTAAACTCGACGAAGCGATTAATTACATATTCTAACAGGCTTTCACAATAGCATAAGTTAATCAATCTATCATGGAATCTGTGCTAACATTTTAACTAAATTATTTGCAATATTCAATAGTGATTACGATGTTTGATTAATTTGATTCAATAACATGTTTCTTCATTATTCCAGGTGGAGATTACCTCTTCCCCGAACTAGAGAGCAAGCTGTCCAAGTATGCGCCCAAGAGTTGGCGATCATCGCACACACACGTGAGTACTTCCATTACTGCCTGCCGGTGTAAAAGTTAAGGTCAAGTAGCCCAAATAAAAGTAGTCAAGACTACTTTTATTTGGGCTGGTTGTTTGATTAGAAGTAAGAGTAATAGTTAAGTATAGATTTTTGTATTCTCAATCATCCAAAACACGTGTTTTTTTAAAAATCTATGCTTTTTGCTTAGCTATTACTCTGAATGCTGATCAAATAACAGGCCAGTGAAGAAAAGTGCTATGCACTGTTATATGTCGACCACAATCAAAAGACCATTTCCTAGCTTTGTCCGGTAAGAAGAAAGCGGGGGGAATGTTGCCTGGCAAGCCCGTATTATAAGCCTCAACATGATATTCCAAATAAATATATATTTTTTAGTTTAAAAAAGGTTACTTACTTACTAGAAAAACTTATTTTGTGTTCATTTTTTGCATCGTAACAACACACATATTTTTTGCGCACATTTTTTCGAATGCGGTCTAGCTGTACAAAGAAATTGGCCTGCAAAATCATAGTCATAAGTAATAGTATCAAGAATATTGTTCGCCATTCAAGAATGAACTGTTTTTTTTAGAATAGTTAACTTTACTGAACAAATGAACGGTATAGTTCACTTTACTTAACATAGTTCAGTAGGTGGAAAATAAATCGTTCATCAAATCGTAAATTCTAAATCCCAAGATTGATGAAATTTATGGTAGACACCCTATTCTTTCTCTCTGGGTAGTGAAATTTTTGCAGCTGTTGAATGATGTAATTTTTGGAAATTGAAAACCACACACCAGTAGTGAAATTTTTCTGGGAGAAGACACTTCTTATTTTCTTTGGAAAGTTGATGCAGATGCAAAAGTAGGTTTTGAAATTCTACCTCGATTTCTAATTCGATGGAAACTGAAAGAACCCCCTGGGAATCGAAAATTTTAGGAGACTGAATAATGAAATTTCCGGAAACTGTAAGCATCCCCCCTCCCCATGGTTTATTGTTGGGAAAGTGAACACTTCACTTACAGAAGTTGAAGAAATTAATAACGAAGTATAATTTTCTAGATAGTATTTTTAAATTCTCTAATTGTCTGGAACATTTCACAAGTTCATGTTTGTTCTAGCAGTCAGATCCTAGGGGATGAGGAGTAGTAAATAAATAACTATTAAATTAATATAACTCTTCATATGTATCCCAGGAAATTGGATCCTCCGGATAAATCCATGATTATTCTCGGTACTGACAAATCTTTTCCTCCGTTTCTATAGCAATTAATATGAAAAACTAATTATTATTGATATACAACTAGCTGCTGTCAATATTATATGAAGAATAATTATGTTTTAAATTTGTTTGCAGGGATTAGATGGTAACGGGCGTCCCCTTCTGGAGTTCCACCTGCGCGTGCAGTTTCACGTGGAGGCTGCAGAGGCTGCCATGTTGGGACCAGGGGCTCGAGGGTTATACGCGCGTCACCTGCGTCAGGAGGCTGCGCTACGTGCCCCTACCCTGTCTGTGAGCGCGCATGACAGAGACTTTCTGCGCGAGGCCTGCATGTTGGATCACTTGAACGCGCATTGCTACAGATTACGAGCGCATAAGCGGGAGCCTGAACCCGGATCCGTGCGACTATATGTGCGGGCTGCGGGACTCACCGTCGCCCCGGAGACCCGTCCACCGGCTGCCTTTCCCTGGCCTTCCATCGGCAAACTCAGCTTTGATCGCAAGAAGTTCGAGATTCGCGCCGGGGAGAGCCGCATCACCCTATATTCTTCCGCAGACGAGAAGAGCAAACTCCTGCTTTCCTTGTGCCGGGACACACACCGTTTCTCCATGAGGACGACGCCGGAATGCCCAGACCGGCGCGTGGAGGAAGAGGGGGGGGCCCGGCCCGCAACGCTCCCCGGTGAGGGTGACAAGAGTGAGCAGAGGATATCCGTGATATCTAGCGCCAGCTCCAACACTACCTCCGGCATTGTCAGCGACCGCGTGCACTCCGAAGACGAGCCCGAGATAATGATCGACGCTCCGCCCACCCTGACAGCGTTGGAAGACGCCCCCGAAGCGCTGGTGACTCCCGATGTGAGCGAAACCAGCGGAGTGTACACTATGGCATCCTCAGCCGCTGTAGCTCGCAGCGAAGACGGCAGCGCGCAGTACGGCGAGGCGGGCCCAACCCGAGCTTCCGTCGCTTCGGACTGTGCCAGCTTTTATAATGACGGAAGTTACGTATCGGGTGACAGCGCAGATGGAGTCGCTCCGGGCTCTCCGTTCAGGGACCGGGTTGACTCCGGAGCTAGCGGTACCGGATCCTTCCGCGGAGACGGCAGCGACCCCACAGACCGGCAACACGGACCCCTCAGTGCTGAGGAGCTCAGCGACCTCATTGTTGGTCGCGGAGATTACCCTCCACCCCCGGCTGCACCCGATCCGGCAGATTCCGAGAGTGATTACATGACTCTTCTGAGACCCACGGGTCCCAGCTACCTGCCTGGCCACGAGGACACTGCACCCTCGGAAGACGGGTACCCAGACTCCGACCGGCCGTATTCCCCTCCACCGCCTGCCCCACCCGAGCGGCTGGACAGCGCGAGAACCCATGTCGGGTCCTTACCCAACATCGTGGATGCGGTGGACACTGTAGATGGTGGATTTCTGCACAGCTTATCCACGCGTATTCGCCCACCGCCGCCATATGAATCGGATCACATTTCGCGGCAAGAGACATTACAGTTTGCCGACCGAGAAATATCTGAGAGTCTTCGTGAGCTGCGTCTCGGAATACCCATCCGTGAGCCACCGCCGTATCCAGGGCGCGCCTGCCCCGCTCGTTATCCTTCTGCCGGACTGCTGCGCGCGCACTCTGGTGTGCGCAGCGCTGCGCCCCCGCCACCTCTCACTGTGTACACCAGTCAGCTGGCCCGCTCTCAAATTGAGCAGTACCGTCGCCAGCTCTACAGCGACGTGGACTATGTGGTGTATCCACTGCAAGATCCAGCTATCAGTCACCAAGACTATTTGGACAGTAAGTTGGCGGCCGCGTGTCCCCGCGGAGCCTTGTGTCGTGGAGGCTCTGTACAGGCACTGTCCGACACCTACGTTCGACTGCCGCCTCGCACCACGCCCCCTCGGAGGCAGCCGCCGCCGCCGCCCCGCGGGAGGGCTACAGTCCTCCGCAGTCCGGGATCGTCACGAGCCTATCGCCAGCCTCCGCCTCTCGGTCGGGCCGCGTCCGCCGACAACATCCTCGACGGTCTGGGAGCGCCGCGACCCCGTCGATCGCCACCTCCACCGCCCCCGTATTCCCGGAGACCACCTCCTCGTGAGCCTCCGGAGCCCCGTCCGACGGATCCACCTCGGTTGTCTCCCGGGCCCATCGACATCAAGACACTGAGGGA
This sequence comes from Agrypnia vestita, assembly GCA_016648135.1. NCBI lineage: Eukaryota > Metazoa > Arthropoda > Insecta > Trichoptera > Phryganeidae > Agrypnia > Agrypnia vestita. The sequence continues at coordinate 90,757 of JADDOH010000569.1, forward strand.
GAAAAGTAAAAACCTCGACCTGCCCCTCATATCTGCATTGTGTAATGACAAATCGCTGCTCAAGCAGACAGAGGCGTTCGTGATGCCCCGACATGGTGCAGCGGGCCGCGCTACAGGGGCGGGAGTCCGCGGGGCGCTCGGCGGAGGCGGCAAGGAGCGTCGAGGCTGCCATCGTCATCCCGGAGACGCCCTACCCGCCTTGCCACTCCCGTCGCCGCGAGCCACGGCCAACACGTACGTGCCGGACCCGCACCCTCGCCCCCCTGCCCCTCGCGAACTTCCTTTCGTAGTTAGATAACCCGTCGTATATTTGCTCAATTATTAGTGCGAGTTTTCTCGCTCAATTACGAACGTTTGGACTGTAAAGTGTTAGTTAGTCTCGTAACTTATTTAGTTATTTATATGAGTTAGTTAGTTGGAAATGCGGAAGGCCGCGTGTTCTCGTGTACCATGTATAAGTATTAATATAAATAATAACGCTCGAACAATGTAAAAGAGTTTTATTTCTCCAACTTGATGACTAAGGCTTCAGCAGACCGCAACTGGAGGGTCCTGAATGCCAATTGCCGACCCTCCAGTCGCTCGTCTGTGGCCACCAGAGGTGCTCCTCCGTAAAACCAGGACGACAGGTCTCGGTTCTCCACTGCGTCGCCCAGGTTCACCAGCAGCAGGAAGGAGTTGCGTCGCGGGTACCATCTCTCCACCACCAGAATGCTGCCAGAGTGTCGCAGTTTAGCATTTGGCAGTCCCGCTCCTTCTTTCCATACAGCATTCAGGTATATGGAGGGTGAGGTGGGTCGCAGGGCCGCCAGGCTGCGCACGGCGCGACCGTCGCCCGCTCCGCCTGCTCCTCGCAGCCAGGGCAGCACCCCCGGCGCGCTGAATTGCCGTTGTCCCACGGGCCAACTCATAGTGATTAGATTGTGAATGTGCTTGGACTCGTGGAAGTCTTCCTCGGGTTCCGATATCTCTCGCAGGCCCACTTCGTCTCCGTAGAAAATGCTAGGTGTGCCTGGAAGCATCATGTTGAGAAGGAGCACAGCGATGGTCTGGTTGGGAGTGAGGGAGGAAGACAACCTGCGGGAGTGCACACTGCCCACGCTCCAGTGGGTCCAGGGATAACCGGGCTTGGACCACAGCACTCCCTTCAAAATGCTGTCCACCTGGCTCTGGACATTTTCTGTTCCGTTAATAACGTCTAGAAAAACATCAACCAAGTCAGTTTTGTACATTAAGTTATTAAAAGCTCCGTGCTTCGCTCTCAGAACAGCTTCGTAGCTGACGATGAGAATCCTGTCCGGTCCGATAATTTTCTTCCATATTTTTAGATGTTCCGAAAAATTTGGGTCATCTACTAAATTTTCCAATCCTTTCAAATAGAAACCGTCGATGCCGTTGGACACCCAATAGCGGATGGCCGTGGCGATCCGATCGTCTCCCGCCACTCTGACCACACTTTTACTGGTATTTTGGTATCTTTTTTCAGACACAGGTTGTCTATCTGTAGAATTGGTCACGTCTTCCACTGACTCTATATCGTCGAGTCTGGTTACAAATGGATAAACCGGCAGGTCTAGAACTACGGATATATTGTTATCGTGAAAGGTAGTCACAAGGAAGGACATGTCTCGCAGCGTACCCAAAGTAGCGTCTATATCCATGAGGGATGTGACATTCTTGTACCGTTCCGGGTAGGACTCAGATTTAAATATAGAGTTGAGTCTCACAGCTTTGACTTCCAACGCTCGGAAGTAGTCTACTCGAGAAGCCAACCCTCTGAGGTCCCCGAAGCCGTCCCCGTTGGAGTCCTGGAAACTGGCGGGAAATACCTCGTAGAAGAGACCTCCCCTGTACCAGGGCATCTCGGGGTCGCAAGAACGGGGGAGAGAGGCTACGAGAGCGATCACAGTAGCCAGGCACGCCAACAGGCCCGACAAAACTCCCCAGAACAGTACTGCTCGGATCATGGTCCAGTTCCAGGACACAAAATTAGGCAGCTTCCCGCTGGACACTCCTCCAACCATGACCTCCGACTTGCTCAGATCCTCCTGGAAACAATTTTTGATTATATAGCTATCTTAGAATGAACAAACCAAATTATATATTGATTTCAGTTTTCAGTTCAGTTTCATAAAAGAGAGGAATTGTTTTAAACGGAGAAACTTTTAATACAGAGAAACCACTTTAAATTAGTATCATTAAAACTCTTCAAATATTTTGCATCCCAAATAGGCATGATAACAGTATTTAAGAATTAAAGAATAAGTGATTTTAGAGAAGAAAATATTTTGAAAGGATTCTAAAAAACGATCCAGTTTTAATATACACATTGAGATTAAATAAGATTTTCAATAAAATAAAAGTATAAAATTGTGCAATCTGCCATTTTAACTGAAACACCGGTCAGAGCGAATGACGTCACGCCTCAGTACCCATCACCGTGTCTTTGAACCGTTGCCATAGACACAATGCAATGTTTACTGAGGCTTGACGTCACGTTTTTGACGTCAAGCGTTCACGAAATTAAAAATATGAAGATGAAAATGCAATTATTTGTGAAAAACTTAGTTTATTACTGAAATAATGTTATTTTCGGTAATAGTAGACGTGTACTTACAATATAGAATGTTAATTCAAAATCTGTCATCATGCCTATTGCGATAATAGGTAGATAATTCCAAAAAAACACAAACTTATAATTCAATATGGTCCTAAATACGTACGTACCTAATAACGTACCTTTAAGTACCTAATCAAAACAGAAAAAAAACATTGTGAAGTGCAAATTTTACGCATGTGTCATTAATAATTGGAAATACATTTGTCATGGCCGGTTCGTGAATAAGTGGCTGATGTGCAGTCACCTAAATGTATTAGCCACGCATTAATTAATTTGAAATGATGTACAATGGTTGGATGCAGATCATTCGACCGTGAGGAAATCAAACTGTTCACAGACTGAGTAACCAAAACTAATAATAGATCCTGTCAGCCTCACCCTGACAGATGTGCCCCGCGTAAGCCAAATTTAACAAATAAATAACACAGTAAATGAAAACCCGCAATTCCCAAAATGTTAATTTCACAGTAGATTAACCACGACAATTCAAAAGTCCCGGTAATTCCTAATATGAAATAATTTTTAGCCTCTTGCGCCATTAATGAATAAATTTTATTTCACACAATTCATTTTTTTTTTCAAATTCGATAAAATCGAAAAAATATATTGATTTGTTTTCATAAGAGAGAACAACAAAATATGTCAAAATCGGGTACTTTAGTAATAGAAATGTCGCATTCTCTATGTGAGCATAATGAATATTACATTTTCAAAATGATATCTTGAAATATTTATTGAAACGATTTCTGTCATGTTTCGCAGTCGCATCATGATTTTTTTTTCTACCTTGAATTTTGAATTAATGGGGTTCCGCATGATTTGAAATGTTTTTTTGGGTCCCTTGAAATACAAATTAACAGGGTCTAGTGTATAATAAATATAATGTAAAACAAAATGTACAAATATTTTATATTCAGTTCTTAAGGCTTCCATCAGACTTCAGATTTTGCGTGTTGCGCCCAGAGCAGCAACTTACGCACGAATTAGTGTTTACGGGACACAGAAGATTCCAAAGGGACTGACGGTTAAGGGCGCCTTTTACTTAATGCTCTGCGCATCCCAACATGGCTAGTCTGGACAGCGGATCCAGAATGAAGGTAGAGAGACTTACTTGGTCGAGAATGAGGGGAGAAGAGTTTCCGAGGGAGCGATAGTCCAGCATGGTGATGTTGTTGATGAGCTGGGCTGACACCTGGTCCATGGGGCCGAGGGCTACTCCCGAGCCAGCCGAGCTGGAGTCTCCCTCGCCGCCGCAAGGTCCCTCTAAACATTTAACAACTTTTCAAATCACACAATCAGTAAAAGAATAACAATCAAAAAGGAATGTGATATTTGTTGGCTAATTTGCGAGTGACATTATACAGGTGTCTTATAGCTAGCAGCAAAAACTTCGGGGGATTATTCTTCATTCAATTTTAAGTGGAAAATATTCTTTGCATTTTGGGTGAAGTTTCCATTATTTTCTGTAAAACACTTATATAGAATATTAAAATTAATTTGTTAATACAAATCAAATAAAATGACAAAAACCTTACAAAAATACATATTTTCCAAATTTCTGAATGGTTTTAATCATTTTATTTGACTTGTATCATATATTTTACTCAAGTGATAGTACGTTTTACAGAAAAGTTAGAAATATTGAAAAAAAAATGCAAACTTTGATGTGGCTTATTTCCCTAACTGTCGAACTTTCATCCAAAATGTAAAGAATATTTTCTATTCAAAATTGACTGAAGAAGACTCCCCTCCAAGTTTTTGCTACTAGCTACAAAACACCCTGTATGTGATTCCAACTAAGTGAAAAGATGATCTAAGGCATATTGAGATAAGTATGAAGTATCAGTCTAGCAGGCGCGTGCAGTGGGAACACTGAAGCATGACTTTTTGTAAAGGTATATTTTGGAAAAAAAATAGAAATCAAATATTTATGCTGCAGATTTTTATGATATTATATCAAAATATGGATACTATGATAACAATTGTGATAGAAATATTACGAAATATATGTTGTATTCCGATTTTTTTCCAAATAATTGGTCACGTAAAAGTCATGCTGCGATGTACCCACTGCACGTCCCTGCCGTCTAGAACGTAAACTGAGAAGGCATTAGTGAAATAATTCACTCAAAGTCAATGGCTGGAATGAACAATTTGGTAACCATTGAAATCCTAAAGTATTTAATTCTGAGAAAACACTTATGAATAATATCACATTCCAAATCTTCTCCGATCCTAGGCTCGTCTCCGTAAAAACCAAAAAACCATCCTCACTATGTGGACGCCTGCTCTGATCGAATAGACTGACAAAATCATGCATTAAAATTAGTTATTAATTACACCCGAAGATGGGAGGGGCTGTTCCTCTCGAAACTATGTTATAGCTAGACCGCATTCAAAAGATTGTGCGTAAAAAATATGTGTGTTGTTACGATGCAAAAAATGAACACAAAAGAAGTTTTTCTAGTAAGTTAGTAACCTTTCTTAAACTAAAAAATATATGTATATTTATTTGGAATATATTGAAGCTTGTAATAAGGGCTTGCCAGGCAACTTTCCCCCGCTTTCTTCTAACCGGACAAAGCTAGGGAATGGTCTTTTGATTGTGGTCGACCTATAATATATAGTGATAAATGACTCAAACATTGTGTGTAGTATAAAGTTTAAATAAAAAATTTTGCTCCACTACGAAGTCATTGCTAAATCATCCAATTATATTAACAGAAAACGATATTGAGTGCATTTCATCAGAATTACATTTTAAGGGAATTAAAGTATTTCATTAACCTAAAAAATATTGAAAAAAACCAGCATGATGTGGCTCACACACAACTCATACAGGCTGACGAAATTCCATGAAAAACAATGCGACTATGTACCAAGCCGACAGTATTATTCTTAGCTTCACTGACAAAAAAAAGGACCATTCAAAATATAAATAAAAAGTCCCCGCACTCGCAACGTACACGTGCTTTGTTTAATTCATACAGTCCCAATTGAAGTGGCGTCCTCTAAATTTTATTTTTGAAATTATGCCATTTGGGTGTGTAAATTAAACTGTGCTAGCGAGTTGTTGAGACAATATTTTTCCGAAATAAAAAAGTACACTTTAAATGGGTTTTTTATGCTTCATAATTATCGGGGGAATACCCGGCCCGTTTTCCGAGATAAGTTTAAATCATCAAATAAGTGTCCAAGGTTTTCACGCAGTTCTGCAATTTTACCGGTCAGCCCCTCAAGCAATCACCACAAATGCAGGTAATTACACAGTGTGATTGAGTTCAGAACAGAGGATGAACATTTTTTTATATACATATTTACAAATAAAGTGTCCAATGCAAATCACGTTTCAATTATAATTTGGCAGCCGAGCAACGGCCACTGTCTTGACAGACACATCTCATTATTAACAAAGTAAAGAAGTACAAAAGTATTACTTTTATTAAATAATTTATAATACATATAATATTCCAGGAAGACATTGTAATCTTGAATCTGCTCAGAAAGCTCTATTTTAGGTATTATTTATATATAATCCCTTTAGAGGTAAAACCCATTAAGTGATAATGGAGTAGTTTTTATATAATGAGATTTAAACATTCAACTGACATTAAAATTATTGAAAATGTTCAAATTATGAATTTTTACCACTAAATAACTATAAATAGTCATGGGATATTCACTTCACTGATTTTTATCTGGAATAGAGAGGGAAAAAATGTGAATGTTTGTCGATCAATTTATAAGCCCTTTTAATAATAATATTTGGATAATTTATATAGCGCCGTTTTCGCGAATACTCACCTCAATGTACACCCAAAAAGACTTCTACACCTACATTCCCACAAAAAATACAGTTTCGTCTCTGTGAGACACCTGATTGATTGATTGATTGATTAATAATGTCCCTGTGACAAAAATTCAGTTCGTTCTGAAAAATTTGGACATACGCAAACATATTCTGAATGAATGTTTGTATGTATTCATAATTCATTTGGACTAATATTGAAGTTAGGTGTTTTACCTCTAATGGGATGATATATCCTTGATTTATATGTACAAAATGATGGTAACCACTGTGACACACCTAAAGCGGTGATAAAAGACATTACATTAATTCATTGTTTATGCATTTAATATAAAAAAGAAAGATATAATAAAAGTTACGAGCTTAATAACTAAACAAATGATTAGAATGAAATGTTTTAAACCTGTTACGACAAGATAAATAATTTGAAGCATGGTCATGTTTTGGGCATGTAGAACGTAAGAGCGAGGGCAGGATGGAAAAGTGTAAAGCAGGGACCCTATAAGTACCTTTAGCAATCCAAAAGTGTACACGAGCAGGTACGTAAATAACGCCAAGACTAGCGAGTAGGGCAAAAGAGTGCGGGGTGTCTGCCTGTTTGGTAATAAGTAGCACTAACTTCTGCCTTACCTGTCAGGGGCAGTGGGGGGGAGGGTGGTCGCGGGGAGGGAGGACCCTCCGCCAGCAGGGCCTCCTGCAGTTCCATGATACCAGCGCTGCCAATCTGCTACTGGAAGGCAAATAACATCACTGTGTATAAATTTACAAAATCTAGCCATATTTTTATGTTAAATAGAGACGTCAACACAGAATATGTTACATATATATATATATATATTCTGAAATAAATGCTTGTTCTATGAAAATAGGACAAACTTAGCAGTCTCCCGGAATAGAATTTGAACCATCGACCACAAGACCGACAAGCCACTCTTGTTAAAAAAATTAAATATGTAAATAAATAATAAACATGTGCAAAATTCATTGTGGGAATCCAAAACGAATACTTCTTGAGAACTGAGCTTTGCAGCGGGCCCGGACACATTATTATTTAAATGAAATCACAAACTGCAATGAATAAATAAATAAATAAAATGCGATGTTGATATTTTCAGAATTTTCAGTTTATTTTTTAATGTATGACATATGCATCGTCAATAAATAATTAATTGCAATTATTGACTTATAAAAATGATGAGGATGATAATTTAAATTTTTTATATTCTGAGGCTTTTCAATGCTTACATATTGCACGGTAGTTCAAGGGGAAGATGTAGCTCAACAATTATCGTATAAAAATAATAAAATAAAGTTTATTTACTATTTTTATAATAAAGAATTTTTCACTTTATTTTAAATAAGGGCACGCCTTATAATAATCGATGGCATGTTGTAGTCAATGCAATACGGTATATGTGTTATGGCCGCAACGTATCTTTATGTTAAACATTAGTATCTTACCTCATTTGAATATATTTCCGGAAATAAATAAGCCATACCTTAAATGCATATAAAAGTAAAATGTTTCTCCTTCATCCAGGTTGCCTGCATTTCCGTTAACCTGGATAACTTCGCAAGTTTCTTTCAGTAAAATAATTCATCTCGTAATTTGCATTTTTATTTTGTGCAGAAGCTAATGTCATTGCATACATAATTTGTGGAATTATAGCAATCGTTTTGACAAGTTATTTTTTGTAAGTTTTCCACCATACCTTCAACAGAACCAACCCTCAGATAATGTTAATAACATTGATATTAGTTTACTTTGGATAGAATATAAGTCTCATCAACAACAACTGATTGATATATTCTTGTTCGAAGCCTCAACAATACATTGGCTGTGCCTTTCGCATCAGAAAATTGCTTCATAATTTAGATTGATCTAATTTTGGTGCCCCGAAATGAAGGCAAAATATTAATCCCAAAAGCCTCGGGATTACAAGTATCAATTATTAACCAGGATTCATAAATCCTGTAAACTGAGCTGGGATCTTGGACGGCGCTTCTCCAACTGCTACTCTTAACTCTACTCAACTCTAGTTGTTTTGGAAGAGGATTCCATCATTCAGTCGATTTATTTAGTATGCCGAATTTTGTAGATTAGGCATACAACCATAACTAGATTGGGTTGATACAACGATATTCATTGCATGTCTCCTTCTGAAACTCGGATTGTTTAGGCTTATTTTTTATAAGAAATGAAAAACACGCTCAATAGTAATGAATAAATTAAATTAGAGTTACAGTAGCCGGCAAACATCTTGAAATTTTTCGGCGTAGTGGGGGGAAGTTTGCGCATGTACCATTCCACCAACGAGACACAAAATTTGTCTTCTGCGCATTCCCCCACTATGCCAAAAAATTTCAAGAAGTTTGCCGGCAACTGTAAATGAAATACTATATACAAATACAATGTACAAATCCATTTTATTCATTTTAATTTATTTCATTGCTTTACTTAATATATTTTTGTTAAGGTTTAATTTTACTACGTCATTTTATTGTTACAAAAATGCATTGCATTAGTGTAATACGCTTGTCTGCACACAGATTGCAGTATCAGATGACCTTCTCGATGCATTGACATCTATTTGTAGTCAAATATTTGGTGTCTCTCCTCGAGTGTTTTATTATTGGAGCACCAAGGCCAAATAAAACATCTTTAAAGAAGTGAGTTTGCTCCACTATAGCTAATATTTTAAGTATGACAAGCTGCAAGAAAGAATAATACTGGCAAGGTTGTTAAAGTAGCAATAGTATATTTCCGTAAGCGTCTTTCTTTCTGTACGCATTTATACCATTGCGTCATATTTAAGTTGTGGAACTGTATTTTAAATAAATTATTTTAGAAATTCATAAGATTCAGAAGCGTAATTAGTTCCAACTCCCTCACGAATAGACGAAGGAGATATTAAAATTAACCCGTTCCGTGCACAAGTTATTGTGCATTCAGGAGGCGCTCAGTTGTGCATACACAGTGCTGGCCTGAATTCTTGAACTTACGAAATGTTACTTATAATAGGAATATTTAAAATTCTGATTGGAGAAACACTGCAGGCAGAATGTATCAATGTGTACCATATTATGTCTGGTAGGGTATCAGCTGTGTATCAGGAACCTGGGGATTAGCCGAGGCACTGAGTGGAAGAAGCGAGGCCGTGGCCAATGTTCACGCTGACAACTGTACGACGATCAGCAGGCAGAGAAAAAGTAATTAATATTAGGCATTCAGCTACAAAATTATGCTATTTAATTTGTTACAAGCGGTGGCGGCATTAATTTCAAGTGCATGGGACAGGTAAAAATAAAAGTGGGGAGTAATTATAAATATAAAGCATTAAAAATTTAGGGCTAGAGGCAAGGCAGTGTCAGATAAACAGGAGAGGTGAGAACATTACTTAACAATCTGAAATAAAAAAACATTTAAGAGTCAAGGAGACTCATTAGTCTCTGATTTATATAAATTTGAGAATAATATTATCTTTTTTGCGAGATGTTATTTCCTCAGATAACATGAATAATTCAATGTTTATTTCATTCTGGAGTGATAAGCCAAAACGTCTACCAATCAAAAAATACGTTTACAGCTGTGTTATCTTATGAAAAACAAAACTCACGAGAATTATTTATCAAAATCACACACTAGAGAGAAGGACGTGATGAAACGGGACGTCGGACGTACGCAGCAGCTTTTTTACTCTTTCCGATATTTCATTCATCTAAATTTAGCCACCCCGATAAAGCGCGCGCATGCCCCAGTATGGACCGGAGCGAACATAAATATAGTCGCAGTCAAAAGTGTACAATTCTTATCAGTGGACGATTGATCGCCCCAGCCACGACGCGGAATCTTTTTACTCGTTTGTTTATATTATAAGCACATCGCCGTCCGCAGATCGCGCTAGGATAGTGTTGCCAGCGTGCAAAGCTGTGGAAAATACGACCAGTTGATCGAATGTCAAATGAATGGTATTTTAATTGAGGATGGCCGCGCGTAACAATTTGGTTAATTAATAATTATCACAAAAATTATTGTTGTCCATGTATTATTTTATTGCGCTGTAAAAATAAAATTTCAGCAATATTATTGAATTTCATACAAAGAAGAGAATAGGTTTAATATTATTTAGCTTATTATCTCTTCTGCTTTCATAGTCACCTTTTTAAAACGATCATTAGGGTAGACGACATAAAAGTAAATGTAGACAAGCTTCGATTAATAAGCCACGAATCTAATCAAGTATAAAGTGATAACAAACTATTAACATATATACTAATACTTATTACCAATGTAATGTTTGTACCGATATAATTAGATAATTATTATTTGTTTGTAAAATAATATTATCGTGAAAACTATGATTAATCATGAAAAAAAGCATTACATGTTTCAGTCACATGTATTTTATTACTCCCGCACATAATATGTTTTCATACAAATCAGTTAATAAATAAAATAAAAATATCCCTGCCGGGAACGCGAACTCTGGCGTTCTGCAAGAAAGAAGGAAACACTTACCACTACAGTGGCAATGAATCAAGCAAGATGTAATAATTGCAATTTACAAATACCGTAAGGCCTTCATTAATACTGACATGCTAAAAAATTAAACAGGGCAGTACTTTTTTAATAAAGTATTTACTTCTAGTTGTATTAAAGTGTAGTAAAAATGTAAATCGATGTATTCAGTTCTAAAACTCAGTATTAGGTATTAGGTCCTTACGTATGAAATTGGCGTTTAGTATAGGAGGAACATAAAGCCGATTTTTTTTTATTATAATATATTTATTTAATCAAAGTATGTACCATTGCTATCTATGCACTTTTGCCATCTCATAGGTAGTTCATCGATCCCTTTACTAAAAAAACCATTCGGACGGGAATCAATAAAATCTTTGAAGGCGGTTTGGACTGTCCCATCGGAGTTGAATTTTTTCCTTTGCAAGAAGTTATCCAAATTTCGAAAAAAATGGTAATCTGTTGGGGCAAGGTCCGGAGAGTACGGTGGATGTCTTAGACATTCCAATTGAAGCTCCTCTAATTTGGTAGCCGTCTGTTGTGCAGTGTGTGGTCTAGCGTTATCATGAAGCAGCAGTGGCCTAGAGCGATTAACCAGCCTCGGTTGTTTAGCAGCTAGCTTTTCCATCATGGTTTGCAGTTGCTGACAATAGACATCTGCCGTAATCGTCTGGCCAGATTTAAGAAAGCTGTAGTGAACGACACCAGCACTAGTCCACCAAACGCTCACAAGTAACTTTTTTGGAGTCAATTTTCGCTTGGGGCATGGTTTGGCTGGTTCGGTAGGGTTCAGCCATTGCGATGAGCGCTTCCGATTATATCGATTATATTATAGTACAGGATCCACTTTTCATCACAGGTAATGATTCGATTTAAAATCCCTTCATTATTGTGCCGGTTGAGTAATGCAACGCAGCAGTCAACGCGCGTTTGTTGATTTGCTTCACTCAATTCGTGAGGTACCCACCTTTCAAGCTTTTCACCTTACCAATTTGCTTCAAGTGGATTAAAACAGTTTTATCACTAACACCGCAGCCTGCAGCTAACTCGGATGTGGTTTGCGATGGATCCGCTTCCATAATAGCCTTCAATCTTCATTATCAACTTTGGTCTCCGGCCGTCCACGGGGCTTGTTCTGCAGGTCGAAATTTCCAGAACGAAAAAGTTGGAACCAAAAACGCACCGTGTTTTCTTTAGCGGCACCGTCGCCATACACATCATTAATCCTTCGAGCCGTTTCTGCAGCAGTGGTGCCACGGTGGAACTCTTATTCGTAAATAACGCGATATTTCAAGTTTTTCATTTTGTAAACTGAGTGACGCAAAGAAAAAAACAATTGAGTAAAAAACAAATGAATTATAATTTTCAAAACACAAATACATGAGTAAATAGCTGTATAAATTTGAATTTGGAATTCCTAACCAAAGAGAAGATATTTGAGATCAAATTTGCCAGTACGGCAAAACGCCAATTTCATATGTAAGGACCTAATATATACATAAATGAGATTTTAGGACCATAGTATTCTAGAATAGTAGCTAAGATTGTAGAGTATTACTTAGTATATTTATGGGAGTCGCTTGGTATCTCGGAACCGGTAAAGGAGAAAATAAACTACAATATAAAAGTAAGTGCTTATACAAATATTAGGTCCTTACATATGAAATTGACGTTTTGCCGTACTGGCAAATTTGATCTCAAATATCTTCTCTTTGGTTAGGAATTCCAAATCCAAATTTATACAGCTATTTACTCATGTATTTGTGTTTTGAAAATTATAATTCATTTGTTTTTTCCTCAATTGTTTTTTTCTTTGCGTCACTCAGTTTACAAAATGAAAAACTTGAAATATCGCGTTATTTACGAGTACGAGTTCCACCGTGGCACCAGTGCTGCAGAAACGGCTCGAAGGATTAATGACGTGTATGGCGACGGTGCCGCAAAAGAAAACACAGTGCGTTTTTGGTTCCAACGTTTTCGTTCTGGAAATTTCGACCTGCAGAACAAGCCCCGTGGACGGCCGGAGACCAAAGTTGATAATGAAGAATTGAAGGCTATTGTGGAAGCGGATCCATCGCAAACCACATCCGAGTTAGCTGCAGGCTGCGGTGTTAGTGATAAAACTGTTTTAATCCACTTGAAGCAAATTGGTAAGGTGAAAAAGCTTGAAAGGTGGGTACCTCACGAATTGAGTGAAGCAAATCAACAAACGCGCGTTGACTGCTGCGTTGCATTTCTCAACCGGCACAATAATGAAGGGATTTTAAATCGAATCATTACCTGTGATGAAAAGTGGATCCTGTACGATAATCGGAAGCGCTCATCGCAATGGCCGAACCCTGCCGAACCAGCCGAACCATGCCCCAAGCGAAAATTGACTCCAAAAAAGTTACTTGTGAGCGTTTGGTGGACTAGTGCTGGTGTCGTTCACTACAGCTTTCTTAAATCTGGCCAGACGATTACGGCAGATGTCTATTGTCAGCAACTGCAAACCATGATGGAAAAGCTAGCTGCTAAACAACCGAGGCTGGTTAATCGCTCTAGGCCACTGCTGCTTCATGATAACGCTAGACCACACACTGCACAACAGACGGCTACCAAATTAGAGGAGCTTCAATTGGAATGTCTAAGACATCCACCGTACTCTCCGGACCTTGCCCCAACAGATTACCATTTTTTTCGAAATTTGGATAACTTCTTGCAAAGGAAAAAATTCAACTCCGATGGGGCAGTCCAACCGCCTTCAAAGATTTTATTGATTCCCGTCCGAATTGTTTTTTTAGTAAAGGGATCGATGAACTACCTATGAGATGGCAAAAGTGCATAGATAGCAATGGTACATACTTTGATTAAATAAATATATTATAATAAAAAAAAATCGGCTTTATGTTCCTCCCATACTAAACGCCAATTTCATATGTAAGGACCTAATATTACGTTTTTATAAGCTTTTGCTTTGCTCGTGCAAGGGTGCCAACATTAAATCGAGGATTGCTTTGGAAACAATAAAAATATATTTAAAGTTTATGTTAGTGTGGAATGAATTATTCGACCCAAAGTCATAAAGAAGGCAAAATAACCAGTGATATACAAGATACCCTATACAAAGTATCTGGAATACAAAATGCAAGATACTTTAAAATCAAATATTTCAAATACCAGATACAAATAACTTTCTGTAATGGTATCTGAAATACTAGATAAAAAATACGTATCTTCCAAATACTTTTTAAAGATAAAATCATTTTGTAAGAAAACACATTTTATTGAATGTAAGTTTTTTTACGTAAATTATTTACGAATAAATCGCGTTGATCGCGCAAATGTGATAGATAAAATATTATATTTTTAAGGTTTTAATTTAAGGAAAACCAGTTCTTCAAACATTTTGTCACTCATTTTTCTTCGATGAGGTCTCATTATAGGTACATCATTGGAAAAAAGTATCTTAGCAATCTTAGTATTTACAAAAAACTAAGATACCAAAAGAATGTACCTAAATACAAGATAGAAGATGAATATTCCAAAAAATATTTCAGATAGGTACAAGATGAAAATATGTAGGTATTTTGCATCTTGTATCTGTATTTCAAATACTTGTATCTTAGATAAGTCACATCTCTGAAAATAACAAGTTAATAAATCGTCGCGGAAAAATAAAATTAAGTTTATAAATATACTTTTGTATATTATAAGCATATACTTTTATTTGTATATTAGCATATAGGCGTGCACTAGGGATGGGTCGTCGACGTATTTACCGTCGACGAAACGAGACCGTCCACGTCCATCCATCGACGAGACGATCAACTAGTTGAATTTGTCAACTAGTTGACGCGTCAACTTCGTTACGCGGACGTCGCAGACGTTTATCTAAACATCGGGACGATAGTCAACTGTCTACGGTTTGACGCGACGCTGCTCGACGGCACAACCGTTGGTTATTTTTATTACGTTAATTTTTAAAATTTAAAGAAGTTCGAAGGAATATAGTTTCGGGGAAAGTAAAACCGCTACTTGTGCTTATATGTAAAAAGAAATATTTTATTATTTATTTGTTTATAGGCTTTTACATATTGTTTTATATACTTCTTTCTATATATAATAAAGAAAGAAGTAGGTATACACAACAATATCAGGTGTAAGCAGTAAAATATAAATATAAACTACATATATAAGCAGTGAAAGTATCGGGTATAAGCATTAAAATATGAGTATAAAAATTAAAAATATAAAGTACAAAGCAATGTGTGTATAAAAAAATATATTAGATACACATTATTACATGTGTACAGGGTTATTTGGAAAACAATAATAACCTAGCAGGACTATATTCCTGCCTTGATTATGAGTATTATTTTTTGTAAAACGTTGGACTATCACTACACTAACTCAAATCGATTACGAAAAATTCATTCGTTTCAATACAAGTTAAATAAAATGATAAAAACCTTTACATTTATTTATTATCTATAAATTTATAAATAAATACATAATTTAAAAATACTTTACATTTGAGATGTTATCTAGAAATTTATTGAAGAATACATCTTTCAAAGTCAGGCTTTCACTTTGTGGTGACATTATTAATAAATAAATATATCTGTTTTATTTGTCAACTTTAGTTTAAGGCTCAATCTGAGAAAAGGAACATTGTTCCCGAAACATGTAAAAAACCAATAAAAAGTGGTGTAAACAAAATTATAATAGATTTATTTTTTTATCTATAATGTTGAAAATAGGGAATTTTTAATAAAAATTAATTAAACCTAAATTCAAGATTATATTACATATATAATAATTAATGTTGGACTCCTGAATAAGGACCATAGTTAGGTATAGAAAATTTTATTCCCTACAAGTTTGTTTATCATTTATATGCTAAAGTTGAAAAGTAAGGAAATAACACAATAATTAAATTTTAGCATCCCTTTTCAGGTAAATATATAAGAAGTCGAGATCGATCGAATAAAATATTGATTTTAGAAAAATATCTAGCCGGCCTGTTAATTAATAATAGTTCAATAAAAAATAAAATAATTAAACAGAATTGTTTTATTTTATACAGCGTAAAATTGGGAATTCACCGAATCGTCGCACGTGACATCACAAAAAATCAAGTAAAAGAATAATAGATAATAGCTTATTAAGCCTATCTCGCCCTACGCATGTATTCAAATTTCAAATCTCTAGTCATAGTTCGTGTACACAGATCTGCACTCTATGGTAGTGTACTTTAGAGTTGAAATGAAATTACCCGTCGAGCCGTCTATGACGTCTATGGCATCTACAAGTCGACAGCGAGAGATGAGAGAGAAATAAACGGAGACGCTTTGTCTTGCTCTCGCTCGTTGCTTTGCATTGCGTTAATCGAATCGTCCACCGACCACGGCGTCCGCTGTCCACCGTCTACGAATTCAACTAGTCCATGCGATAAACGTAAACGGTCGACGCGTCGATGCAACGTCAACGGTTGATTTCAACTAGTCCGTCCATTCAACGCCCATCCCTAGCGTGCACTGCATACAACGAAATAAAAATAATTATCTCTCTTGAATCTTTTGAATAGTCCTCGTAAAATTCTAGCCGTTTTTTTAAAGGTTCCGTAGCCTACGGCTAGAGTTTTAATTCCGATGTCCGTCGCTTGCAACGTCATGTCGATGCTTCTTTTTTAAAGCAAAAACTTGCTTGTTTTATGTGTATGATATTGTTCTATAAAGCTAGTTATATATTCAGTACATATAGCGTAGGTACACCTAGTTCGTATCGTCGCTCACAGCATAACTTAAGTTCATGCCCACTGCACGCCACTGCACAATACTTATAATCTATTTAAATTACAAGGTAACACAAGGAGCTAATTAATTAATAATTGGCCGTGCAACCTGCAGATAACTTTATCTATAAACATTGTTTAATTATATTATCGACTTGTGATGTTTCGTCGGCGCGGCGATCAACATAAAAATAATAAAACAACTTCACGCCTCCAGTATTCGTTTTTAAAATTTGTTTAGACATGCTAATAGTGCAAAACTATAGGTAAGCGTGTCTAGAGCAAAAAATAAAACTGCTTGCAATGGTTAGGTACTCACTTAATTCAGAAAAGGGATACTATTATGAGAGATGCTTTTCTCCACACCAAAGATATACCTACAGCAACTTTAAAATTTCTGGTTAATCTGGTCGTGCCACGTCTTCCGTGGTCGCTCTCTCTTTCTGGCGCCGTCAACACTTGCATTATATATCTTTCTTACTATTCTATCCTCATTCATTCGCTCAACATGCCCAAATCACCTGAGCGTTCCTATTTTTATTCTATGTATTATTACCTATGTTACGATCAGCTTTACATTCATTCCTAATATCTTCATTCTTTACTCTATCATACATGGATTTACCACACAAACGTCTAAGGGATCTCATCTCCACTGCATACAATCTACTTTCGTTCCTCTTCTGCCAGCTCCAGGCTTCACTTCCATACATCAGTGTAGGTACCAGAACTCCATTATGTACCGCTAGTTTTGCCTCGGTAGACTTTATTTATACTTAAATCTAAAGACAATAATAGGAATCAAAATAATAAATACATATATATTTTAAAAATTATAAATAAATAATTTTCCTAACAATATTATTATTGGCATCAGGCTCCAATTCTTTTAGTTTTGGCGGCAATTTTTGGGCGATCGTGGTACTCTTTACGCACCAAAGACACGCTTTAATTTATAAACTTCGATAAATTATTCGATTAATTTACAACGCCTACGAAAACATTGCACGTCTCCCTGTCATAGCTACAGCACAACTGAGAGCACCATACGCTCCGATTTGTACACCTGCGCAGGTAAAAAGAATCGAATTTCAATTCTTCTCCGGTCGCCTGTACAGTCCGGAAACCTGTACAGTGAATGGTACCCACCGCATACCCAGGACCGTTCTAAGAGCAAGAGCTTCCTTATCGTCCTACTCAATCGTCTCCGGGTTAACATTTTTTAAATACTACTTTGCAAGGCCGTGCCGCCCCGCAGCGGTCTTATAAACCGCCGCGGGACAGCACGGCCGCAGAAACAAACCATTCACTGACCCCACCGTGAAATAAGTCTTTAATAAAAAATATATACATTAAATAAAACAAAACGAGAGTTGTATAACTTAAACCTAAAACATAAATGAAATCATGAGTAAAACAGAATTGAACATAATGTCAAAACAAAATAAATGAAAGTAACAATAACAAGATAATTAAAGAAAAGTCCCACGGTGGCGGCAGTGGATGGCTTGAAGTCAGACAACGTAAACCGCCTCTCAAGGGGATAATAAATGACGAACAAAAAGAAAAACACGACGACTTCCGGCAGTGCAGGAGCAGCACTCAACCGAGGAAAAATAATTCCCTTCTGCCCGTAAACAATATTAAACTTAACTAAATTAAAAATACGAAAAAATAACTCTATGATCTCCCCGGGATCTCCCAGTGGGACACCTACTCCCTGACAAAGACCGACCCTGTACAGGCGAGCACCACACACGCTCCAGTACATCTGTACAGGTCGCCTGTACAGACGAACCTCTGCGATGTACTGGAGCGTGTATGGCCGCCTTTAGACTGATCTAAACCAAATTTTGCATTATTACTCATCAGCATCTCTTTCCTTGACCATCCTAGGGGGTGGGTGCCTAGTTATGTATTACGCAAAATCGGTGTAGATCGGTCAAAGGGTGTAGGATTTTATAGAGTGTAGAGTATAGACAAACATTTAGTTTTAACATGTATATTGTATAGAGAAATGCGGAAACATTGAGTCGCGTATGTTCGAATCTAGTCCTAGTAAGAAACAAAAGTTTTATTTCCATAGCACGCGCGTGAATCAAGGTTACAAAATAGTAAGTAGGTAGCAGTGGCGTGCAGTGGGTATAAACTTAGTTTATGCTGTGACCGACTATATACCTATATTAAAAATATATATATACGCATATACATATAAGGGTATATACATTTAAAAAAAAAGTTAACTATATATAATGAACTATTTTGAGTAGCTTCAATCCACAAAAATAACTGCACTATAAAAGAAGCATTGTAAACAATATTCCCAAAATAAATAAATATTTTATGTGGGTATAGCTATACGGCGAAAAATTTCAATATATTTCGAAGACAATACTAATTTCAGATATACGTTTCTTTTCACAAAAATAAATCAAACATTTTATGATATCATTATGATATGACAGATAACAGATGGTATTTGTCGTATTCGTATTTACATTTACCATAGAAAAGACATAAAATTTACACCGAAAGTAAAAAATAACATTTCTGAATGACGTGCGCCTGGCATAGGACCTTTCGAAGAAGGACGCTATTGCACAAAACTCGCAGCATTAAAAATACACGTTTTTTTTCTATACTTGACCATATCTGTGGAACAAATTGGTTGGCGAAATAAATGAAGAATTGACATGAAGTTAAGCACAGAAAAGTCGGAAATAAAACTTCTAGCCGTAGGCTTACGGCTAGAATTTTAAATCGAAAAAACAGATACGTCACGTTAAACGGAAACGTCAGAAATAAAACTTCTAGCCGTAGGACGAATTACGGCTATAAATTTAAACCAAGTTTTTCTAGATAAGGATTATTTAATTAATATTTGTTTCTCAGAATATTTACTAATGCACAGCTTTTTTGCTTGTATGCGCTGCACGCTACTGGTAGGTAGGTATATTGATTTGAAACTTATCAGGTATGCATCTCTATTTTCTCTCCATAATATGGTAGTTGAAGGTATTTTAATTGGTTCAAAGCATTTTAGGTTTGAAATCAAATACCCACTTTTCGAACAACAGTTCAATAACGTACAAATCAATCAAACTGCTTTCATCGTTCAACAGCAGGTTATTTATTTTATTCTATAATATAAGGGTCCATATTTTTCTTAAATTGGCTTAAATCTCAGTGATTAGCCAAAAATTATTTGGAAATTCCAAAAGCTATAAAAGTTAAATAAAGTAAGAAATTTCAGGAACGGGTAATGCAAATAATAGCATTTAGAAGTACCTACTTGCATAAGTATTCCATAAATATGTATTATGGGATAAATGTTTTAATTCAAAGTACTATAATTTTAATGATGAATATATGTTTTTACGGGGAAAACTTATTAAGTTGATGCATAAGTAACGTCGTATTTTTACGTATACTGTGTATTTGGTACATTTTTTTCACCAGCTGTGTTAACAGATGTTCTATATGGTGTCTTTGTATCATATAAAGGAGGGTTACTTCTAAATTTTTTTTCAGTTTACCGTTAGCGGTTGAGCTATACAGAACCCTTATGAATTTTTAAAATGTCGGAGAAAAGAGTGCATATTCGACACTGTTTACTTTTCGAATTCGATAAAGGCTACAATGCACCTGAGGCAACTAAAAACATATGTGATGTGTACAGCAAAGGTGCTATCAATGTTCGAAACAGTCAACGATGGTTTGCTAAATTCAGATCTGGGAATTTATCAACAGCTGATGAAGAAAGATCGGGATGCCCTTCAACCACCGATGATGATGTACTGAAAGCCATACTTGAAGCTGATCCCTGTCAAAATACCAGGGACATCGCATTGAAGATGGGTATCGATCAATCTACGGTGGTGAGGTACCAGAACTTATTAATCGCAAGGGTGTCGTTTTTCACCGTGAAAATTAAAGGAGCTAAATTGGGAAGTTTTTAAAGCATCCACCTTATTCTCCTGATTTAGCTCCTTCTGAT
Organism: Agrypnia vestita; assembly: GCA_016648135.1. NCBI lineage: Eukaryota > Metazoa > Arthropoda > Insecta > Trichoptera > Phryganeidae > Agrypnia > Agrypnia vestita. The sequence goes on from JADDOH010000569.1 coordinate 111,477, forward strand.
TTTCACCTATTTTCATCCTTACAAAATTATTTAAATGGAAAAAAATTAATGGAAAACAGCACTAGACACGTTCTTTGCATCGAAATCTGAAAGTTTATATTCAAATGGTATTAAAAAGTTACCATAAAGATGGGAGAAAGTCATTAAAAATAATTAATGACTTTCATTATGTAATTGACTAAATTAATGAAGTTTATTCGAAAAAATTCATTTTTGTTTTCTTGAAGAAATACGACGTTACTTATGCATCAACCTTTACATTCTTTGCATATTCTAACTAGAGTTATTGATATATTTCAGTGAATTTATTTACCTACCTGTACAGCTAATATATAATATACCTATATATAATACATACATAGTTTAGTCTAACAATTACAAGCTTATTTACAAAAATTGTACTTAACTTTGGAAAAATACAAATCTGTTGAATGAAAAAGATTGAAACAGAAAATTTTTAAGAAAAAGTATAGGTACCTTGCGTAAAATTGATTGGCGAAAATACCCTAAAAGGCCTTCCAACAATTCCCGTGAACTAAAGCGCCGAAGATGTTCCACGCCAGGGAAACCCTGCAAGTAAGTACCTACCTACGTCAAGATTTAATATTTAGGTTATCTTTGTACCTACTTTGTATTAAGCAATTCGAGACATTTTTGAATTCTACAAAATTTTGAGAAAATATCTTCCGAATCTAAAGATCCCAAAATCCGCCTTCGAATGAATTGTTGTCTTTCTGGGTCAGCTTGTTGCATCTCAACTCCGAGTTGATCTTTGAAGTTGACAGTTGTTATGAAGTCGTCCTTCGGCGGATAATGAACCTGTAATGGACCTCAACCCCACGACCCACAAAGCGATCGGTTCCGAACTGCCGCAGTTACATTTTACATAAAATAATCTTGTACTACCTACGCACGCGAAATATTTGTTACTTCGAAGTATCTGTTTACTCGATAAACCAGAAGCAAATCCGCGCTTATTTGATTTATCTATTTTCAATTATTTTACTAACCCCGACGTTCTATGTTGAACGGGCAAACCCTTATATACACTAACTACAGATTACTATAGCATGACTAGACAAGATAACAGAAAAAGTGTGGCGTTTTACCCCCTCTACCTACCGTTTGAGGAAAATACGTTTAGCTAAGGCCCGGCTGTATCAAGTTGGATTAAAGTAAAAGTTCGTTTAAAGCGTAGATGTTTGTGTTCTACATTAATCAATCAATCCGTTTCCGTAAAAATCTATGCTTTAAACTTTTATTTTAATCCAACTTGATACAACAGTGCTTAAGTTAGTTAGTTTCAAATCAATTTGATTCTAAAAAGATATACAACGTCTGGGGACGGGCCAACCATTAGTAATATTCCTGTAGCAGTACCTACCTAGCATACTCAATAATTTGGTGGCGCCAGCTTTGAAACTAATGAGACCTGTAATTGTTGATGTTGATTTATAATAAAAGTAAAATTTTCGGCATTTCAGACTTAATTAAGCGTAAATTTGACTGCAATAATTTTTCTCCGCGGTGTCTGGTAAATGCATCTTTCTTTTCTCGCACATTCGTGTTTAGCTTCTACGAACAGACCCAAAAGTTCTCCAAAATAAGAGGCCGGAAGCTCAATGCCACCGATAGAGGGTTTATTTTTGAACATTTTTTGAATTTCGAGAATAATGTTTATGTTGAATAAATTATAATCGCGATATTGTTTTGTTATCTCCGTTCTTCAGATTTTCATGGGCTACTTTGGTTAGGTGGAAGAGAGGAAGTGATTTCATTTCGCGACCTGATTTGATGATTTGACTGGCGGCCACAAGGTTGCGGTGATGTTTACCGTAACTAAGACACGAAAGGGTTAAAAACATGTCTGAAATTGAAACTAAAGTGCCGAAAAATGTTGTAATAAGTAAGCCACCAATTTTTTAGCGATAGAATTGCAGGCACAGTTGGCCTCCTGTCTACTTCACGAGCTGAAGACGCAGCAGCATCCAGGTTCATTCAGGCGGCTTCTTGTAAATAAAATGTTCTAACGGGTGTTTGAGGTCAATATTATTTTCATTGTTATATCTGCTTTGTGTTTAATAGTAATTTTTTTGAAAAAAAAAAACGATTTTGCGCTGTACGGACAGTGAACGGGCTTTAATTGGCAGTCGTGCCGCGCTGCATCGCTGCTGCGGCGCACTGCGATTTGGCACGGTTGCCATGTAGCATTAAAATCCGATGGCGAATGAGTAGATCCGATAAACGGTCCTGGGTGGGTCGCCATTCACCGTAAAATAAAAGTTGTTTCTAAAAATAAAAAATGTATACACAATAGACATTCCGCTCTAGTGAAAATACGTAGAAGTGAGCGTCAGCGGAGTGGCCGGTCTCAGCGGCTCAGAGAGCGTCCTCTGGAGATAGCCGGGTCGGGGGTCACCGGCAAACTGGAACGATGCGGTTCCAGCAGCGGACTGTACACACTGTGAGCTAACTCGCAGCCTCGCGATCCATCTCACATTGTTTATCCGTGATCTGTGCGCCGTGTCGTCACCGGGAAATGCACACCTACCCGCGGGTCACTAAACGGTAGTCTTCATTTTCTCGTGACGTCACCGGCACGGTTCACCGAACGGAGCTTAGTATTTACCCTCCCCGGACCCTGAACTACAGTCGCGCGAGTCGAACTACTCGTGTGTAGACGTACCACTATAAATTGACGCGATAGGGAGGGCGTCCCTGTCGCGTAACAATACATAATGTACAGAATGTCCGGAGACCGGTGTCGGAGCCTTTAATAGAAATTTGGTCGGGCAGCACTGAAGAAACGAAACAGTAATGGAGGCCGCTCTATCTGTCAATCTGTCAAACGGTAATATCGGTCCATTATTTGCTTTTTCAGCTTCGCAAAACTTTAATACTTCATCGGCAATTGTACTTGCACCATCCCGGACTATTTTGGATGTTTTGGAGATAATAATTCAGTGTATATTGGTAATCAGGATGTCACAGCTCCCGAGCAAATACGAAATTGAACTGAATTACAGGGCGAGGGGTTACCGCCGAGTGCGGGCGGGGCGGGTTTTAGTTCCAAAATCGCCGCACGCCAATTTACGTTGGGCAAGCAATAGTCGGTCTGCGGAGTGCTGGGACTAGACTGGCATCACGTATCACGCTCCGGACCGCCCGCTGTGTCCGCAAGAATAATCGCGCGGCGGCTAATCGATGAATTTACGTAAACAACTCTTTTCTCAGATGGCGATGGTCATATGAGGCCCGAGGCGACATTTGGCAGTTAAATAATTGCGTCTTTGTCCGATCGCGTTCGGCCAACCTTCATCCTGGGGGGCACCGCGCGCGGCGGCACGTCGCTAGCGGAGGGTAATTTACCACTATTAATTTATCCCACGGGGTAAATAGTGGTAAAGGTCTCTTAATATCTTATCTAGGTTCTCCGTTGCCGCCCAGTGGCTCGTCAAAATGTTTAAATATAAAATCGACATTTTTTAAATAGATCACTTGTTGACAGAAAGACAGTGAAATGAAGAAATTAAGAAATAAGACGCCGAACAAAAGTTGCCGATATTATGGACCGTATTGCGAAACTAAAGTGGGCTGGACATATGGCTCGACAGGACGATACTAGATGGGCACCCAGAATCCTACAGTGGAGGCCCTGGACGAAAAATACAAGCGTCGGAAGACCTCCCAAAAGGTGGTCTGACGACATTGTCCAGCAAACAGGAAGAACCTCGATGCCAAGGGGGAGAAACAGAGATGAGTGGAATAAAATGGAAGAGGCCTACATCCAGCAGTGGAGGGAAAAAGGCTAAGGAAGAAGACGAAGAAGAAGATGATCACTTGTTGCCCGATTTTTTAAATAGGCATTAGGTAACATTTATAATGACATTTCTTGTAAAGATTGTCCCGTTGCCATAACAAGCTAATTTAGCGATGTTTGGTTCTCCCAGATAAATGTAGGAGTAAACAAATGTGCTACCGAAATCGCGATTCTTTCATCGCTACTTCTTCATCTATCTGTGTAATGATCAATGAGATTATGTACGATTGAGCGGCAAATATGGCAGATAACATAAAATGTTACGTTTTCAGAATTGCAGATTCTGGAGTATCGTCGGATTCTCTTATTTCGCCAAGCAGAGGCGTGCAGCGCGTACAAGAAAAAAGCTGCGCATTAGGTACTAAAGATTCTGTGAAATAAATATAAATGAAATAATCCTTCAGAATATTTTGAGTATATTCAAATTTTTCGGAACAGTGCTGGATTTTTGTCATAGGGACATCATTAATCAATCATTGATTGATTGATGACGTCCCTGTGATAAAAAAATTGAACATGAAGCTTGCAACGTTACGTCGATGCTTCTTTTAATAATAATTTGCTTGTTTGCATGCATCCAATTTATTCGTTCAATCCCTATGACAATATCACTGAACCGAATATTTCATTTCGACCGAATAGTTCGACGTATCTTTAGACTGAAAATTTACTGCATTAAAGAATAATTAAACGTGTGCATTTAATTATTCTTTAATTCTATTGTCTTCGAAAGGGATCATCATGACTGAAAAGTGCGTGGAATCACAACTTTTCTACTAATTGTACCTACAGGCTAAATTTATTTCTGTTTATATGAGTCCGGGTACCATAATCTGTAAGGCTAGTTACCTACTTATTTGAAAATAATTTCATAAAATATATACTTTTTATATTATTTTTATATTATTCATGTGTTTTATTGTATTATATTTTTATTCTTTTATGTTTTCAAATCTTTCCATCATCTATGTGTTTTATTAAATTATATCTCTACTCTTCTATATGTTATGTTTTCAAAAGCTTCTATTATTCACACGTTTTATTGTATTATATCTCTACTCTTTTACGTTCTACGTTTTCAAATTTTTCTATTATTAATGTGTTTTATTTTTGTATTATATCTCTTTCATATTTTATTTTTTGTTCTACACTGATGTATAATTCTATTTATATAATTTACACACACGTGTTGTTGTGTTAATATTATGTATAAATGCATTGTAGGTAAAAGGCTATTTAGCCGTGTATATTAAATAAATAAAAATGAAGCTAGTTATTGCAAAATATTCTGTATAGCGTATACCATGTTAGTATCGTCGCTAACAGCAAAACGTAAGTTTATGGATAATGTACGTCACTGTCGCCAGGTATCGAACCTATGATCTTTGGAACAGATATCCAAGGTTGTTTATATCAATCTAATGAAAAATGTTTACTTTCACTAGGTATTTGCCGTGCCGATAAATCGGCGTTTATTAGCTAAATAACATTTATAACAGCTTGCATCAAAGCATAATTAATGGTAAGCATATTTGCAGACTAAGAATAAGATAGCAATAAATGTTGTATGCAATTTTTTGTATGCAGGTCTTTATCGTTACCTACCTCGCTAGGTACATAAAAATACCTGTTCTGAGGTAAGTAGCCATTCCACTCATTGAGACTCCATTTAAATATCTAATTTCATGGTTGCGTTATTAGAAGAATAAAAAGAGAAATACCTAAAGTAAAGAAAAGTAGAATAAATTGGAGTAAAATCTAACCCATAAAAAAAAACTTTTTTCTGGCTGGATGTGAATGGGCCCGAGGAATTAACCCGTTCTTGCTGACTCCGCGCCTTGTTTGTAATATGATCGGCAAGCGCGCACCGCGCAGGTACGTTTTCCGTTTTAGGCCCGGCTGTTTCAAGTTCGATCAAAGTAAGCGGTCGATTAAAGCATAGATTTTTACGAAAACGGATCGTCTGATTGGTGAAGAACGTAAAAATCTATGCTTTAAAATAACGCTTACTTTAATCCAACTTGAAACAACCGGCCCTTAACCGAACTTAGAGGCGTGGAGCACTGTGTAGTTTTGAATTCTTTCTATATAGACCCAGCACAATTGTTTGTCACTGTCGAAGTTCGAATTGACCCGTTAATTACATCAGTCATTTGGCGCGTTTTGTCAGCAATGAAAGGGTTAAGATAAATAATTTGCTGAAATTATGACACGGAACTGACATCGCTCTAGTCATTATCCATAATGAACCAACCATATTACGTAATAATTAATATTTGTAATGTGTTCGACTTGTGTGTACGTGTTAATCGTGCTTGTGCGAGTGAGGTTAAGCAAATCACTTGATGTAGATAGCTCCCTGTCCTTCCATAACAACACCGCGACAAACTTCATAATTACGTAGCAACACATTTAAACTCGCAATAATTATTTTCGTCCGTAAAATATTCTGAATGTTAAACTTATTATTAAATATTAACTTCATCAAAACCTTTGCACAAATATGAAAATTGCCTTCAATGCGGTTATCTGCGTTTCGAAGCCTGCTCCTACTTGGGTAGGTATTAGGTATTATTATCCTAATTATAATAATTTCGTTGTCTGTCTGTCGACCCGTCCGCCCATTTTGTTTTACGTGAAAATTTTTACGTAATTTTTTTTTCATTTTCTTTTAGGTATTTTTTTCTTTTCCTTTTTTTTCTTTAAGGTACCTACTGATAAACATGCTTATTAGTGGCACGTGAGCATGCGCAGTATTGAGCTTCTTGATTTTATTGCTATTTAGTAGCATGTGGATACGCACATTGCTAGGAATGAGCATGCTCATTATACATTTTCAAGAGCATCTCTATTCTATGACAAGAGCATGCCAGTAATAAGCATGTGTGTTTGATTGTTAGCTTTGAGCTCATTCATGAGCAAGCTTAAAATAAGCATGCTAATAATGAGCAAGTATGTAAAACTGTTAGAGCATGCTTAAAAATAAGCATGTGTACCTTTAAAGTATGTTTTGTCTTTTTTTTTATATAGACAAATAAGTATTTATGTAACCAACATGTAAAAGTATCGTCTTGATTGATACATTAAAAACATTTTCACTCCTTTTGTATCGATGTCTTCTTTAGGCATCGAATCGTATTTCGGAGCGCAAACTGAGAAGTGTCAGCATGTTAAGTTGCTTTTTCCAATTATTATAGGAATGCACTGGGCCTTTAGAAGATCTCTGTTGTTGGTGTACTCATATTTACCATATAAATAACTGAAAAAAGGTCCATGGCCTGAGACATCGGCGCGTAGAGCCGAGATGTCATCCTCTTTTATGCAAAAGCGTACTTTTAGTATTGTCAAAGAATGTCAACCAGTTACAGTGGTCCACAGGTTGCGATAAATGAACGCAAATCACAAAACAGTCAGCGAATTTTCATCCGTGAGCTTTTCCTGCCCTCCTTTTTCTTTTTATTGCAAACTGGTCAATCCGTTGGCTCGCATTTTCTATCTGGTTCTATTGTCATCAAAAATTCCTTTCATTTGTCTGTTTTTTCATTTATATCAAAATTATAACTTTTCCATCTCCATTCCCTGCGGGTTATTTTGGCAATTAATTCCAACTTGTCATTATGGGCCTCAATTGTAACGCATTGTTGTCTCTGTCTGATTTTTCTTCCAATTTAGTTTGGGTTTTGCATTTTATCCTTCTAACGAGGTTTAGTACATCGTTTTGTTATTTCTGTTTCAAAAAATAAAAAATCGTGTCAATTATTTCGAAATTTTTTAAACCACGACACAGATGTTTACAGCCAGTCTTCCCTAAATAATTTATAAGTTTTTATACATTTTCAAAATTCTTATGACAATATTAATTTTGTCGTCCACCATTCAAGTATTTTTACTCCCTTTCTTTTAACTCGTAGCGGTTGCTTGTCTGCTTGTCGGCTTGTCTGCCTAAAAAACTTTGGATCCATTTTTAACCCTTTTCCCGTGATCCAATCGAGCTGAAACTTTGCAGGCAGACTCGTGGCGATGATAAAAATTATTTTTAATTTTCGTTTTAAAAAATTTAATAATTATGGTATAATTTTAGATTTTTCGAAATTTTAATGATTTATATATTGTTTAATTTTCGAGCCCGAGGTGTGGAGTAGGCGCGAAACTCGGTTAGTTTTTATCTTGTTTTAAATCACTCTTTATAGTTCAAAACTACAAAGAATACTGAAGATTCCCTCGGTTTAGATTTAAAAAATCCATTAAAAAACAATATTGATCATGGGTATATTAAACGTTTCTCCCTTTTCGTGCTTGCTGAGTATTATGATAGCAGTTTATTTAATTTTATTTATTCCCTCTCTGGTAAATGATAATCGTAAAACTCTACTACGCCGCACGGCACCACCTAATATAAGATTGTGCCAAAGATGGACGAAAATAATTGTTGAATTTATTCTAATCGCCAATTATTATTACTCTGCGTCAGAGAAGTGCCCCCTGGCCGGCTGACCTGTGCGCGGGTCGCCGGGGGCCCACCGCGCCGCGTCAGAAGTGGCCCCCTCCTGCGCCGTCAGGAGTCAGGAGTCGGGAGTCGGGAGTCAGCTCGGGCTGGAGTGCTCTCAGGTGCACATTGACAGCGTACATGAATGAGAGATATTATTGGCAGAGCTTCTACATTCTTTTGATTGTACTCATACTTACGTCTAGTGCCGCACTCCCAGAATAGCTGCTAAGGACACAGGGCCGACCCGAACTCGCTCGACGAACGATACAATATTTTGAAAAGTTACCGAAGTTCTTCTTCTTCTTCTTCCTTAGCCTTTTTATCTCCACTGCTGGATATAGGCCTCTTCCATTTTCTTCCACTCATCTCTCTTTCTCCCTCTTCGCATCCAGGTTCTTTCTGCTTGCTGGACTATGTCATCAGACCACCTTTTGGGAGGTCTTCCGACGCTTCTATTTTTCGTCCAGCACCTCCACTGTAGGATTCTGGGTGCCCATCTAGTATCCTCCTGTCGAGCCATATGTCCAGCCCACTGCCATTTTGGTTTAGAAATACGGTCCATAATATCGGCAACTTTTGTTCGGCGTCTTATTTCTTCATTTCTGATTTTATCTCAGAGGCTCACGCCGAGCATCTGCCTTTCCATGGCCCGCTGTGTACATTTTAATTTTTGTATGCTTTTTTCTGTTAGTGTTGCTGTTTCTAGTCCATATGTCAACATCGGTAGGATACATGTATCGAACATTTTTCCTTTCAGGCACATTGGGATTTCTTTATTTTCAAACAAGTGTTTCAATTTACCAAATGCTGCCCAGCCCAGACCTATTCTTCTTGGTAGTTCTGCTGTTTGGTTTTCTTTTCCCAGCTTTATATTATGACCAAGGTACACATATTCGTCAACTGTTTCTATTTTCCAATTGTTTATTGTGAATTTGTGTTTGGATGTGAAGTTAAGAAGTGGAAAGATTTTCTGGCGTAAAACATTCCTCGTTGTAGTCGGGAGTGGAAGATTACTACGCGGTATCCAAAAATAAGAAATGTTCCCCCTTTTCAAATTAATTCATTTTAAGATGTCCTCTTCCACCTTGAGATTGTCCTCATTTTATGTTTTATACTACTTCATACGGTCAACTCGAAACGTAGCTTGCTGTACTGTCTTGAAAGCGACGTTATCGCTAGTGACGCAAAACTATATGAGATTATTAGGACAGTAAACTTTTATCGGAGGTTCCCCCAAAACGTTAGAATTGTTGTAATGTTAGAAACATGTTGTAATGTTGAAATGCCGCTGGTAAATTTTGAAAAATAAAATGACAATTTAAAATGTCATATACAGGGTGTACCAGAGCTAGCAGCAGAAACTTGGCAGGTAGATTCCGGACCATCTTATGAGTCTAAAATATTCAAGCAATCATGGCCTAATCAATAGTTATGGAGATATGTAATATCAAAGATTGCATTTTTTCTGATTTTTTTTTTTTTTTCATTTTTTTCATTTCAATTTTCTGAATAATTCTGAATTATTTTTTGCAAAAAGTTGAACTATCACTCCATTAACTTATATCGATTATGATTTTTTTTTTCGTAGTATTCTGTATTAAAAACCTTACAAAAATTGAAAAAAGTCATTTTTTACAAGGTTTCTATCATTTTATTTAAGTTGTATTGAAGCAAATGAATTTTTCATAATCGATATAAGTTACTGTAATGATAGTTCAACTTTTTGCAAAAAATCAGTCAGAAATATTGGAAAAAAAAATGCAAACTTTGGTATTGCATATCTCCATAACTATTGATATTAGGTCACGGTTGCTTGAACATTTTAGACTCATAACATAGCTGGGAATCTACCGGCCAAGTTTCTGCTGCTAGCTCTGGCACACATTATATAATATAATATAACGTTATTATGAGTATTTAATATCTTTGAAGTCAGCGAGAAAGAAATATGTACGAGAATACACCATCTCCGAAGGGATGGTCTGACACATGTAGCAGTTAATTCACAATACAGGCTTATATCTTATATTATGCTGTAACGCATATTTTTTCCACTCTGATCTTCAGTTTTCGTTTTGGCATCTGGTAGCCCTAGTCGGTGTGACTACGGAGAGGTCTAGCTTCATACCAAAATCAGATCATCCGCGGGGAGTTCTCTCCTCAGTAGTAAACTGGCTGGACCGCTTGCGAAGTGTTTCGAAGCGAGCGAAAATAAAATTGGCACTTCTTGCATTTACAAATTTGGATGCATAGTTTACATCTTTCTTGGCAGTGCCGTTGTGAAGATGCTCCAAAACTCGACGTAGCGCTTGCATCCAGGGATGGCCTGCCAATCGTTAACGAAGGGCTCGCGTCCTCGAAGCAAGTGACCAACCGGACTCCTCACGGAGTGAGCGGTACCCGCTTGACCATTTTCTCGATGAACCTTACTTCCAGATGGTCGGTGGTCTCTGTCGATGTGCTCAAAACTGAGATACTTAACGAATGATTATTATTTTGTAGAATACGTCTACATAATACATCTCTGCCATTTCAGAGCGACTGGGTCAAATATTGATTACAAGATTTGTGGCTGACAGAGAAGTGAAAATAATTTAAAAGCGCGAAAAATTACCTACATTCAAAATAACAACAGTTTGATCAGAGCATATTATTTGATCTTGACGTACTTTTAGACTCAAAATTAATATATCTGGACCATAATAACGCCATAATCGATAAGACATTTAATATGCTTGGATTGTACCTGGAATAATTAAATAGTTTAGTAGCACTCAGTCGCTGAAGGCATATTCTCCCGTCAAATACTCAGCATTTTGGAATTTTCGTCGCCACTACGAAATTCTTAAAAAGCGCCTTGAACGCATACGCAGATTTTCACTAAAATATTCAGTTTCGAAAAGCACATTCAATTCGACAACTATATCGAGGCACACAAATGCCATCAAATAACTAACCCGAAGACGTGAGTGATAATTGAACAATCGCATTGATTCTGACCTGAAATTTTAAACTGCACACTAAACACCTAAATCCTCAGAGACGAACAAGAGCTCAACACCCTTTTCACTCGGATCATTGGAGAACCAGACTACTTGAATTACTAGGTACCTATCTATCCTACACATATATTGTACTATCTCTTGTGGGAGTAGGGTTTTTTAAAATTGGATGATTAAGTCACTAAGTTTACGGATACGAGAGGGGCATATCCGTAAACTTAACACAACGAAACAATGCGCGTATCACGCACTGTACCCACACTAACTCAACTGCAAGCTTATATGAAAAGACCTCCAACTACGGGCTAGTTTATCCGAATAAAATTTAACTAGGGGCTCGCGGGTATCCGCTCGGAGCCCATCCCTGCCTGTGCCAACATCCGCGCGAGCGAGGTGAGGCATCTCCGATCAGAGTTCAGCGCTCACGTGTTGGCTCGCGTCCACCGCCAGCTCTTGGGCTGCTTCCGGAGCACGAGGAGCGCCGCGCCGTCACAGCTGACGATCAGTTTTCCGTCTCCCGCGTTCCGGTTCGCGTCTGGGGGTTCCTCGTTGCTGGACCATTCCGGAAGCTTTGTTCGGGTTTGATTTTAATCAATTAAAATACATTTAACTCCCAAATAATACCAAATAAATCTCGAATATAACATGCTTCAGTGTTGTTGGTGTGTGGTGATGTCTTGTAGGAAAGTTAGTTTGGCAAAATGTTTTTTGGTGCATTTGACAGAACGTCTATTTTGGTTCTGGTAGTCCGTTGACAGACACGATACGATTTTTCTACGAAAAGTCTCGTCAGAAGCGCTCTGCTCGTTCAAATCTAAAAAGCTCTCGGTAGTCTAGCGAGGCTCCCAATTTATTTAACCTGCGAGAACTCGCGCCAGTAAAAATCAGACGGGCACTCGCGTGTAGAGCATTTTGCTCATAAATATTAAATAGTGGAAAACTATGCCTTAATAAATCATGATTGTAATCATAATCATAAAACACTTATAATTTTGTAATATTTATATTTATTTAACATTTATAAATATTATAAACTTTCATTTTTATAACAAAAAGAAAAAATGAATTAAGCCAGTCTTCTAAGGCACTCTTAATAAAATAAAGAAAAAAGTAACAAAAATCAACTTTCTTATTAATCTAATAAAGAAATACTCTTACATATATCACAAAATGTATTTGAATGTTCTGTAGACAATATTTTTGGCAGTAGATTCAGAGCTTTTTTATCTTACAATTTTTACGTCTAACCACGCCAAATACGTTGATCTCGTTCATCCGTCTACAAAAATATATTTATTTTATATATAACAATATTGAGAACGAAATTTATAATGAGAAACATTAATCTCAGTTTATTTTATATTTGTAATATTTTGTTAAATTTATTAAGTAGTTACTTACGTCGTTACTCGCGCGAGGGTAACCCGGCGAACGAACCTCCTCCTCTGAGCGACTGGATGGCACTGGCGCAAGGGCAATTTTGGGGGGGGGGGGGGGATGTATAAAACTCAGCTACCGAATTGTACGAGACTCGAGAAATTGTTTTTGACAAAATGGCGCGAATTTAAAATTTACCTTGAGCAAAATGCTCATAGCGCGAATGTTCGCGAGTTAAACCCAGAATTCAAAATTGATCTCAGTGAGACCGCCTGGAATCTTTTCTACGAGACTCTCTTTGTTTCCAGGAGGCTATCTTCGGACAATTAAGTTCGCAGAATATTAGATTTTTTAAATTTAATTAATTGAACGAACGAAATGAGTTCCTTCAACAAAGATGCGAGTCCAGCCTGAGTTATTTGCGAACGAAACGTGGATATTGTACCGTGACAAAACTTCTGTTTTCAAAATCATTGTTACGAAGGACTTTTGTGCCAAAAATCGGCTAGGATCTGGCTCTCTCTAACCTTCCCAAATCAAAGATTGTCATTGGGGGTCTCGAGTAATAGGAAAAAAAGGATTACGACTAGGGATTATAATCCCGGAGCATTTTTGCAATCCCGGGATTAAGAACGACCAATCCCGGGATCCCGGGACCAGTCCCGGGATTGGCCAAGATAGCTTTAGGCTAACCTGGAAATAGTAATATACCAAAATGAAAATGTGCCTTAAACTACAATACAAGTTATTTATTTAATTTTTGGTACTTGTTAAACTAAAAATAAAGAAATTATTATCGGCGTAATAATTTTTTTACTAGCTTGATTTTTATGCAAAACAAAATAAAGCACCTCGTGGAGAAAATATTTTTAATCTTAATCGTACAAAATTAAATCTCCTCTACCTATATTAGTTTATATAACCTTCATACCTGCGTAATACTATGCAACAAAATTAGATTTTTGTAGGTACAAATATAATTGTTTAGAGAAGTGTCAAACAAAATGATAACTGGATTATTAAGAAACGAAACAATATAAAGATTATTGACAAACAAAACAAATCAAAATAAGCAAACAAATTTGTCCAAAAGGGTTAAAATCGATCCAAAGTTTTTTCGACAGACAAGCAGACGCTACGAGTTAAAAAAAAGGGAGTAGAAATTAATCAACTCTACATTTATTTATAATAACTACCTATTTAATAAAAATATTACGCAGACGCGGACAATACTCATCAATCGATCGACCAATGACGTCTCGACTGGAGCCGCGCTTTATTTCACTCACGCCTGTGTGCGAGTGAAAGAGAGCGCGGCCGGACCGGCACACAGCGCGCCAGCAAATGTGGTAACTCTGGAACACACGGGCCGCTGTTCTGTTTTAAATTTATTTTTTGTATCGATCCCGTAAATCCCGGGACTGAGGTACCAGAAAATCAGATGGCCGTATATCAAATAACGATTAACATTATTCCGCAATAGTAATTAATATTTTCTACGACTTTGTCAGTCATCGTATATGCAACAAACAGAAACAAAATAAAAGTTTCATCATTTTAAGAAAATTATTGGTCCATTTATGATGTTCATTTATTATTCGAGATTATTACGTAAAAATACTATTGCATAGTATACTGATCACACGTACATATACTCATACATGTTATCTTAAAAAAAACATTCAACATTATTCTTTTAAATGTATTTGTACCAATTTACTTTTGCTGATAAACTATAATTCAAAACAATAACCACAATATTTTAATGTGTACGTAGCATGTAAGTATATTTTTTTCCACAGAAAATACTTTGGAAAAAACTGCACAGATAATATGACGGTTTTCCAGCCTCTAGAGAGAAGCTGTAAATTTTTCATTTAATATACTGACCTTTTAATTAAAATACTGACCTTTTAATTAAAATACTGACCGTTTTATTTATTAAATACTGACAAATTAAATAAAAGCCGAGATTTTATAACTGTTTATATTATTCTCTACCAAACTTGGACATTTACAACTTTGCAAGAGAGCTTTTTGAAGTTCGGCTTTCCATACAGAATGGAAGTCCGCTTTTAAGATAGTGATATACATGCTTATTAGTGGCATGTGTGTACGCACATGAGCATGCTCATTACTAGCACGCTCAAAAATCAACCGCTGGTTATGAGCATGCTGATGTATGACCATGACCATGAGAAGAGGTATCTTTTGAGCATGTGTGAACAGGCTTGTTTATGAGCATGCTAATGTCATTCGCGGCTAGTGTCGATTATCAATGCGATCTTCTCAGTCTGCGACAGATGAAACAAATATGGCGCGTTGGGGAGATGACAAAACATTACTTTTTGTGACTTATTATAGGAATCACGAATGTCTGTGGAATACTCGGTCACCGCTGTGTAAAAATAATATAGCAAGAAATAATGTTTATGAAACTTTATTAAAAGACATGAATGATTCAAATCTTACAAAAAAAAAATTGTAAAAACTAAAATCAAAAATGTGCGGTGGAAACTCGGCAACTATTTTGATTTATTGGTTCACTTGAATTTTCTATTTCAGTTTGCAGTTTCCATTTTGAACAAGAGCGTCCCTATTCTATGACAAGAGCATGCCAGTAATAAGCATGTGTTTGATTAAACCCAGGAACTGTTTTGATTTATTGGTTCACTTGAATTTTCTATTTCAGTTTGCAAAGTTTCAATTTTTAATTGGAGTTCCTCTCTATTCTATGACAAGAGCATGCCACTAATAAGCATGTGTGTTTGATTAAACCCAGGAACTGTTTTGATTTATTGGTTCACTTGAATTTTCTATTTCAGTTTGCAAAGTTTCAATTTTTAATTGGAGTTCCTCTCTATTCTATGACAAGAGCATGCCATTAATAAGCATGTGTGTTTGATTGTTAGCTTTGAGCATGCTTAAAATACGCATGCTAATAATGAGCAAGTGTGTACAGTTGTTAGGGCATGCTAGTTTTGAGCATGCTAATAACATGCTCAAAATAAGCATGTGTATCTGTACATTTACGTCAGTTTTTTTTCACAAAAAAAAATTATTTTGAAATGTTGTGTTACGAGAAGAGTATTTTCTATGTATCGGTCCAAAAAAGGAAAAAATGTATATTTGATAGTAGAAGTAGAGGCGTGGATAATCAGAATACGGCAGTTCATGTATTGAATATAGTATTATTTATTCATTATCATCGCTTGACCACGATCTTGAGAATCTTCGAGGATTCTTGTGTAGTTTTTTCCAACCGTTTATCTTCGTGGAGTCCAGAGAACAAAGTCATCACTATCAATGATAATAATATTGAAATAGTAGATGAATATATATACCTAGGACACAAGATAAAAATGAACAAAGATAACCAAACAGCAGAATTGCCAAGATGAATAGGAATGAGCTGGGCTGCTTTTGGCAAACTCTAACATATCTTCGAAAAAAGAGATCCCAATTAGCCTAAAAAGAAAAGCCTTTGAATCATGCATACTGCCAGTGATGACGTATGGAGTGGAGACTATGGCCCTTACAAAGAAAAGTTCAAATGCACGCAACGATCCATGGAGAGATCCATGCTTGGAGTAAGCCTAAGAGAAATGACGAAATTAGGCGCAGAACTAGAGTAGTGGATATCACGGATCGTGTAGCGAAGCTAAAATGGCAATAGGCAGGACATGTTGCAAGGCAGGATGCTACAAGATGGTCTCCCAGAATTCTGAAATGGAGACCTTGGGAGAATAAAAGATGCATCGGAAGACCTCAAAAGAGATGGGCCGATGATACAGCCGCTGTGGGGGGAAAGAAATGGCTACAATTAGCAAACAACAAGGAAGGATGGAAAGAGAAGGAAGAGGCCTATATACAGCAGCGGAGAGACGAAGGCTGACGAAGAAAAAGAAGAAGATCTTCGTGGGTTCTCAATCAGCAGTAATCGTCGAGTTTTCTCGCGTCGTTATCCACATTGTCGCCCAGTGTTCGTGGGGGCTCTTCGGAGTGAGCAGTCTTCGGACTATAGTGGTCTTCGATGCAGCCACGATACCGAGTTCATCGTACAAAACAAGGCACAAAACATACAGTTCACGGTTTCACTCGGTTCTCGTAAATCGTTTGGGAATACCTACCTTCCTCCGCTCTCGATATTTGGCATACCTATTTTCGTCTGACAGGGTTGAGAACCACACTTCCCTACTTCATAATTCAACTAGCCCGAGACTAGATTAATAAATGACGATTTTTGACGTACGGATTACTACTTATTTGTAAAAAATGAACCTATAAAAACCAAGTTTTTATTATACTCCATTTCTTTGTAAAATATAACAACAATTAAAGACATATTAAAATATATAACATAACACTAAACTTACAGTAATTTAATATATTTCTAAAATGTCAGATGTTTTGAGCTTTGATAAGACACTTTATGCTTTGAAGATTAAATTCTAAAAACATTTGTCAGTCAATTTAGATTTTCGACCTTCGTAGTGAAGTACCTATTATGTATACCGACGGAGTATTTCAAATTTAGAAAATATTCCGCGACGTAATCGGGCCGCTATGCTAGTAATAAAACTTTTCTAATGATTCCAATTTGAAAAACCAATAAAATTTCTAAAAATCCGAAATTATACTATAATTATTAATTTTTTTTAACGAAAATTTGATAGATCTTCTTGATTATCGCCACGAGTCTACATGCCAAGTTTCAGCTCGATTGGATCACGGGAAAAGGGTTAAAAATCGATCCAAAGTTTTTTCACCCGGCAAGCAAGCAGACGCCACGAGTTAATATAAAGGGAGTAAAAATATATTTTGTTTAGTAATCTAGGTATATTTGTGATTATGGCTCAATTTCGCTTTTGAATCTAAATTTTAAGGTAGGTAACTGCTGATGTGAGGAGGAACGTCATGTTAGAGAATTGTTTAAATATTAATTGCATTTTGTACATCGCAGATAATATCTACATACTAATATTGTAATTTACAAATATTAAGCTTTAGAGTTGTATGCAGTTCAATGGCAAGGATGAAGAAATTAGGGATGGGTCGTCCACGTCCGTCAATCGACGAGACGATCAACTAGTTGAATTCGTCAACTAGTTGACGCATCAACTTCGTTACGCGGACGTTCTAAACATCGGGACGATGGTCAAATGTCTACGGTTCGACGCGACGCTGCTCGGCGGCTCAACCGTTGGCTATTTTTATTACGTTAATTTTTAAAATTTAAAGAAGTTCGAAGGAATATTGTTTCGGGGAAAGTAAAACCGCTACTTGTGCTTATATGTAAAAAGAAATATTTTATTATTTATTTATTTACGCACATTATAGGCTTTTACATATTGTTTTATATACTTCTTTCTATATATAATAAAGAAAGAAGTAGGTATACACAATATCAGGTGTAAGCAGTAAAATATAAATATAAACTACATATATAAGCAGTGAAAGTATTGGGTATAAGCATTAAAATATGAGTATAAAATTTAAAAATATAAATAAGTACAAAGCAGTAATGTGTGTATAAAAAAATATATTAAGTACATATCATTACATGTGTACAGGGTTAAACGGAAAACATTAATAACCTCGCAGGACTATATTCCTGCCTTGATTATGAGTCGAAAGCTATCACGACCTAATATCAATAGTTATGGAGATATGCGGCATCAAAGTTTGAATTTTTTCAATATTCATATTATTCATATATTTCAATTCCCGAAACATGTAAAAAATCAATAAAAAGTGGTGTAAACAAAATTATAACAGATTTATTTTTTTATCTATAAAGTTGAAAATAGATCAATTAGTTGACGAATTCAACTAGTTGATCGTCTCGTCGATGGACGGACGTGGACGACCCATCCCTAGAAGAAATGACCATTGATTCAATTTTTTTCGGTTTCAGTGCCGATAAAACGGCTTTTATTAGCTACATAAATAACTTTTATAACAGCTTGCATCAAAACATAATTAATGGTCAGAATATTTGCGGAGTTTAAGAATAAAATATCAACAAATATAATATGCAATTTTTTTACGCAGGCCTTTATCGTTACCTACCTAGCTAGGTACATCAAGGTACCTGTTTTTTAATAAAGTCAAATCAGAAAACGGTCGCTCCCAGGTACCTACCTACTCAATATTTTATAAATGATTTTTTCTATAGATGCTACGTGGGTACTGAATTAACAAAGAAATTGTTCCCCTACTTATGTGAACGAAATTTTTCAATTTTAGCATGTGAACTTCTAAAAAATGTCAGAACGGTTGTTTGACGTTAATGGGTACCGAAAAAAATGTGTAAGTATTCTCTACTGTAGCGAGACTGACGCATGTCTGGTCACTATCTAATAGCAATTTTTTTGTAAGGATAGGGTGGGGGGGATATTAATTGTTTATTTTTTTTTGTAAAACAATGATTAGCGGTGACGCGCAAGAGAAAAACCAGAGAGATCTAGCGAGATTGCAATGTCGTAAGCTTAAATATAAAAGTACGCGTTATTATATATAGGTACTTATATTATTTATACAGCATTATTGTTAAAATTATTTTCTGGCATTACATTTTCGGTGAGCCGAAAATGCGTAGCTTTACGAAGAAACGAGCCTTGGATTCTTGGACCCTGATGTTATCACTTCACGAAACGATTTTATCAATTAATAAATTATCAAACCAACGATGTTTTAGAGCTGAAGAAAATTGCTCCACTTTGTAGGCTTGTATGACTTTATGGATTTACAGATGACATGTCTTTTTAAATAATATTACAAAGTAAACAATAATCTTTTATTATTAAGAATTATTTTCTAATCTTTTAGTTGGTTTTCTTACAAATTATATTTAGAGCAAGAGTATTTTTTAAAATTGTTTATTTATTTGCGTGATTTTTTAACCCTTTTTACATATATTATAACTTTTAAACTTCAATAAATTAAAGTAAAGTATATAATTATTTTAAACCGAAGACTGAAAAAATCACAAATCACAATATTCCTGATTTCAGCTGTTTAATCAAGCAATAGATACGCAGTCCCTTGCTGATAGCAGAGATTTTGATTGAGTTTTTGATTTTTTTTGTAAGATCAGAATATTTTTGAGTTTTTCGTAACAAGAACACAGTACTGGATTTTATCCCAGGGGATATCATCAATCAAGATACATTATAGACGTCTCATAGAGACGAAATTATATTTTTTGTGGGAAAGTTGGTACGGACGTTTTTTATTTTTGGGTGTTCATAGGGCTTAAGACCTATCGTACGGATGGCTTAAGTGATCACTTTACGCAGTGTAACGTTCACCATTTCCTTCCATGGTAGAATACCATGTCTACTAATTTTCGTTTCATACGGTTTCGTCTCTGTGAGATAGCTATGTATACATTGATTGATTAATGATATCCCTGTGACAAAAAATCCAATTCTGTTCTGAAAAATTTGAACACACTCAAAATATTCTATCTTAAATAGTTTCAATGTTTTGGAAAAATACATTGGATGGAATTGATTAATAACTTTGGAATAATACATGGAAAATGGAATAATTAAACTTTGAAAAAAATCAACTTTGACCTCCATTGTCCACATATGAGGATAATTATAGTCACTGAGGTGACAATGAGAGTCAGCCTAGCCCACAGAACGGTAAATATAGCCTAGCCTAACAATAAATTGTCACACACATAACCTTATGGTGAATCCCAGCCTGTGCACTCTGCTTGTGCCCACAAGCCGTAAGAAGAAAGAGCACCTGTACCAAACTTTATTGTTGCGACCAAATTCACCACAAACTAGGCAATTTTTAATATCGTCATCTTCGTCATCATCACATATCTGATTCCGAAGAAGTGTTTTGCTCTTGGAGTTTGCGCCTTTTGGCCTTATTTGCTATCTTTGCTTCTTGCTCTTATTTCAGCACTATGTTTTTTCCTTTTGCTTCTTTTGGTGATGGAGTCAACTCTCATTGCCCGCATTTCAGTGACTCTGATTATACCTAATGGTAAAAAAAAAAAAAATTTGCTATTAAAGCACCACAAACGTTTTCTAAATCAATAATTTAAGCTAACAGTCACTCAATAAACTACTTTAAATACATACTCATGTTTCTTGTAATACTCACCATTTATTTCGTGCACTCGTAAAATTGCATCGAATGCGCGCGTAAACGCGCGGTAGCCTTCCTGTGCAAACAATGGATGCGTACTGAGCGGACAGTCAGGAGAATACGAGCTGTTACGTAACCGGTCTTTTAGGCCGATATCCGTTTGTTTAGATACTTTCGTATGGATGCTAGAACGCTGACCACCATTGCCCCTTTCTCCCCTACGTCAAATTTGACACCGTAGGACGGGACAATCAATCTTGAAATAACGATTGTTATCGACATTACATTTTAAAGGAGTTATGTATAATGTTAGGTCTATATTGTAGTTATAAAAAAACAACTCATAAAAACCAAGTTTTTATTTTACTCCCTTTCTTTGTAAATTAAGTTTACCATCATGTAATAATTGATTGACTGAAATGTGAAATGTCAAAAATCTCTAAAAATATCCCTTTATTATTTGATTTCTTTACAAAAAACCGAAGTGTGCTGTCATCTATGTACCAATTATCATAAATTTCCGAAATTCTTAGTGAAGTACCTATTATACCTACCGACGGAGTAATTCAAATTTTAAATATTCCGTGAAGTTATCGGGTCGCCGGCGCCGTTGGTAGTAATCAAACTTTTGTAATGATTCCAATTTGAAAAAAACATTAAAATTTCCAAAAATCCAAAATTATACTATAATTATTATTATTTTTTAACGAAAATTTGACAGATCTTTTTGATTGTCGCCACGAGTTTGCTTGCAAAGTTTCAGCTCGATTGGATCACGGGAAAAGGGTTAAAAATCTATCCAAATTTTTTTCGTCAAGAAAACAAGCAAGCAGATGCCACGAGTTAAAAGAAAGGAAGTAAATATGAAAGCTACAATATACCAAATACAGTCATCCGTATTCTGAAAATAACAATGTCTGGATCTTTAAGATCTTTATCCCAACACTTAATAGACGATAATAAAAATTAAAAATGTCCAGAGCGAATTTTGTAATTCTACGGCTCAAATACACTATATTAAAAGGTGATATAAGAAAGATTATTTCTTACAAACGTATTAATTTCTTCATCCACAGCGTCCAGATGAAATATCATGGCTTAACTTGTCATGACCGCGTTCGGCGTTACCGCGTATTCAAATCTTCCCATCTTGACATTTGACAGATAACAATTTACATCTTTCTCCCTCCCTCTATATCTATCTCATGTAGAAACTTACAGAAACAAACACCGACGTAAAGCTATGTCTCGTTTATTTTTAATTTTTATTATCGTCTATTAAGTGTTGGGATAAAGATCTTAAAGATCCAGACATATCTGTCAAAAAATGTCAAGATGGGAAGATTTGAATATGCGGTAACGCCGAACGCGGTCGTGACAAGTTTAGCCATGATATTTCATCTGGACGCTGTGGATGAAGAAATTAATACGTTTGTAAGAAACAATCTTTTTTATATCATCTTTTAATACAGTGTATTTGAGCCGTAGAATTACAAAATCCGCTCTGGACATTTTTAATTTTTATTATCGTCTATTAAGTGTTGGGATAAAGATCTTAAAGATCCAGACATATCTGTCAAAAAATGTCAAGATGGGAAGATTTGAATATGCGGTAACGCCGAACGCGGTAGTGACAAGTTTAGCCATGATATTTCATGTGGACGCTGTGGATGAAGAAATTAATACGTTTGTAAGAAACAATCTTTTTTATATCATCTTTTAATACAGTGTATTTGAGCCGTAGAATTACAAAATCCGCTCTGGACATTTTTAATTTTTATTATCGTCTATTAAGTGTTGGGATAAAGATCTTAAAGATCCAGACATTGTTATTTTCAGAATCGGGCCGATTATCTGATGGATGTTTGAGGGTTGACTTTCCGAGATGGAAGGAGCCACTCGGCTGGCAGCCATCTGTGTCTTTTGTAGATCTGTCCGGTGTTATGGTTTGTTGATACTTTCATTATTTTGGTTGCGCTATCTGCGAGACGTGACCTCGTAAATATGTTTTTTGTAAAATATTGTAATCTATGAAAAAAATATTATGTCATTGCTCAGCACTCACATACGTACGTCATTTTGTAACGTTATTTCTATTTGTTGATAACAGAAAATAAAATTCCCGATAAAATAGTTAAATATGCTATTATATCTATTAACATAACCAGTAGTCTCATCCCCACAATTGACTTTTCCGGTATTTTATTATAACTCTATAATTCTACCTCTTTACCATACCTTTCATCTTTAAGAATTAAAAAAATATATGCAATGTTTCTCGTAGCAAAAACTTTAGCATTCAGTTTTGAATAGAAAATATTCTAAATTTTCAAAGCAAGAAAACACTTTGTGGCTTGACATTATAAGACATTTAGGAATAAATTAAATACTAAGTTTTAAACCACTTTATTACTATATGTTTGTCAACTAGTTTCGGTTGGACTCAACCTTCTTCAGGGCAATTATAATAGGTAAGACTAATCAAGTACAGAAATTTATAAAGGGGTAAAGAAAAACAGAGAGGGACAGAGTGTCAACTAGGTGGGGGGGAGGGTTGGGGAGAAGTTAAGTGAAGATAGAGGGAACAGCTTTAAAATTGGACTATTAGATAAATTTATTTGTTTATTAATTATTTGACTATTATTGATAGCTTTATTAATTTCTAATGCTTCTAGATTGTTAAGTCGCAAACCTATTCTGTTTTTGTGTAAAATTTTTGGCCCTGTATTATTATCAAATGTGTGATCAAAATTAATTAGATGTTCGGCAAATTCAGAAAAACCTACATTTGTTAAGCATTTAATGTGTTCTTTTATTCTAATATTTACGTTTCTCGATGATTTACCAATATAGAAAGCTGGACAATCATTGCAGCTGAGTTTATATATACCAGAATGGTTAAATATATTTTCTTTGTCTTTACAGATACTTAATAATTTGCCTAAATTGTTACTGGAAATTCTGGCTTTATCTCTTTAGGGAGTTTAGTCGTGCTTAATATTAAAAAATTATTTATAAAAAGAATTCTACGCCATTGAGATATTGGAATATTACTGTTGATAGTTGGAGGAGCGTTATAAATAAACTTTTTAGTCGAAATTTGACGAAGTGTTTTGGAAAGAATTCTATCAATCAAATTGGGGTCATATCCATTGTTAAAAGCTATCGTTTTAATAGTAGAAAGTTCAATGGAAAAGTTTGTATCGGATAGTGGGATAGAGATGAGGCGGTGGATCATGGAATGAAAAGCGGAGTGTTTATGTGAGATAGGATGGTTGGAAGTATTATGGATTGTGGTGTCAGTAAAAGTAGGTTTTCTGTATACATTGAATTAATTTTGTTGTTGATTATGGCTAAAGAAAGGTCTGGAAAATTTAAAGTGGAATTAATACCTACCTCTAGTGTGGACTGTACTACTGTAGTTGACTGAAAGGAATGGAGGAGTAAAAGGAATGTGTTTAGTTGACGCTCTGTGCCTGTCCAAATAAAAAATATATCATCTACATAGCGTTTCCATATTAATACATTTTTTAACAGAGGAGATTTATAATAAAATATTTTGTTTTCAATATTATCCATAAATAAATCAGTACAAAGAGGGCTGGTTGGAGCGCCCATCGTTTATACTTTTTTATTTTATTATTAGCATCATTTATTTTTGCTGGTACACAACATAATTAAATTGGAAGTAGTTTTGGTTTAGACAAACATTATACAAGCGTGCAAGGTCAATGGAAAGGTCTTTAGGTAAATGAGAATTTTTCAATAAATTAGACATTGAAGATTTACATTCAGAAATTGGTATGTTTGGAAATAAGTTAACTACATCGAAAGAAACAAGTTTACAATTAGGTGGTAAGACAAGGTTATTCAAATTGTGTATTAATTCAAGAGAATTCTTGAATTAAAACACGATTAATATTTGTATTTTGGGAAAAACACATTGGCATTGTTAAATACATTTGTTACTAATGAAGCCAATTTAAAATTTGGGGAATTAATACAGGAATCACAACTGAATGTTCTGTAGGCTAGTAGTAGTGCATGCTTGTCTCTGACAAGATTAACACGCATGTGGTCAATATTGGTGAAAGTTTAACAATACTATGGTTGGGGTGTAGTAGTGTTGGTCCTGAGGAAGAAACAGGTACGTCTCGAAACCGGTAGACCTTAAACCTGGTAGTGGTTTTTACTAAGTTAACTAACATTCTGTTATAATGTCTAACCACAATGTTAATGTTTTAAATATTAATAATATATTTTATATTTGTTTAATTTAATTTAAGGTTGGATTTTGATTATATGATTATATAATTAACCCTTATTATATAGTTTATACTACTCGAGTTATTTTAAATTTATATGATATTTTTAATATGTGCCGAGCTTAAATAATCGGTCCATTTTCAGTAGTATAAACTAGATAAGGTTTAAATTACATAAATGTATTGTTAGTTAAAAAATTATTTAGACATAAATAATTCTAAACTCCAAATTAACGCGGTTCAGGCCAGATCACATCCACACGAGTAGGTATATCACCAAAAGAAAATTATTTTAGTTACCTACTCGCGAAATGGAAAGATCGCTTTCAGGGGTGAGATTTAAAAATGAGTGGGTACCTGTTTGTCGCTGCCAGAAATGGAACGATATTAAAATGCATGTCGCGATTTTGTTTGCGAAAACAGACGAACAACGATATTGCGCAGTGGTCGGTTCTCTGTTTTCACAGATTGAAATTGATTGATTGATTTTCACTGATTGTAAAATTATTCTGAAAGTGAAATTGTTGTTTTCAGTGAGGAGCCATGAGAGCGGCGCTGGCTCGGGGCCCGGCGGGGCCCGGGGCGGCGGGAGCTGACCCCCGGCTGATAAGGAGGCCGGATTCTGCCATAGGTTATTTATTTTCCTTCGTTAATTCTCATTCCGCACATCTTCCGCGGCTCACTTCATCGCGGGTCCACATCGCGGTCACCCCATAGTGCAGTGATTTTCGTGAAGTTAGTGGATTACCCAAACTCATTTCGACTGTGTAAGTGTTTCAGCCATTTTCCTCACTGTGCGGACATCCCAATTGACACCCCGCAATTCTTCACTTGCATATCTCTTCGCCACCTCTTTTCTTAGCATTTTTCAACATCAGGTATGTTATGCGCGGGGACGTTATATTATTTTTCGATTCTTTAATTTTTTAAAATGTAAAAAAAGTGATAATTAATCGAATAGAGTCAAAGGCGCAGTGGGCCTTCGTCAATTCACCCACTTTGTTGATAAAAGACCTTTTTCACATTTGACCCGTCCCATGTTACAACACCCATGTTATATATGTTTTTTGTATATTCTCATTAATACTATCAACCATTATCAATTTTAGTTTCAATACCAGTATAAAAATGTGTTTTCTTCAATTAATAAATTATATGTTAAAGTTTTATGTCCAATTATCGGTCGATATTTAATTTTAAAATTTGAATTACACCAGTCTCCCCAGACGAAAATTTTCACTCGAAGCAAAGAGTTACCTATCACCGAGCGCGGTGTTTACTTTGCTGTCGATTGCATTTTGTATAGAAAACAAAATGACCGATATACATACCTTCGTCAGTCACTGAAAATTGAAGATGAAAGGAATCCTAGAATACCCTAATTCCTAAAAGGAAAATGGAAAATTAATTTTAATTAATATTTTTTACGCCTAAAATTAAAATAGATCTCTTGAATAATATGTCCATTACACTTAACAACCCGACTTTATAATATTTGCTTAAATGTGTACGATTATTGTTTTATAATAAAGGATATATTAATTTATATATTTATGTCTGGACCCCTTTGGGGTTGCAGGCTCCTTGCTGAAAGCTCGGAGGCTTCCTTCGAGTGTAGGCCCTCTTCAGATTCTTCCTCTGAAAACGAAACGAAAAGTTTTAATTTGAATAATAATTTTATCTGCGCGACATTTGACCCTTCCAGAAGAAGTAATTCTCATTATATAAGAACAATATATTGGGTACAAGATACGCACCGCACGATAGTAGCTAGTTGGCCGAGCAGACCACCCCGGGAAATGGAATGTGGCCCCTTTAAACTAAATGTGGAGCGTGAAGCTACGCTGTAACCAGTGTTGTGTTGTAACACGTGTGGTGAATATATTTCCAGGGGCAGAAAAGGAAGTTGGAGAGGGAGAAGCCGCCCCCGCCCCTCCCCTCGCACCAAAAACTGACAACTTTCGCAAGATGGCACTTGACTTCTTCGCCGGATGTGTCGGAGGTGAGTGTCTTCGGTAATCTGTGGTCTGAGATGAACTGCTAGGCGGTTGGGTAGAATATTAAACCATCCACCCGTAGTTGGGTTGGGTAGGATATTAAACCATCCATTTAAGAAAGACAATCGAATTAGTACGTTTAAGCCGTTCGTACGTGGCACATTGTTTCGTTGTGTTGGTGTTTATACCCGCAAACACCAACGCAACGAAACCATGTGCTTCGTACGCCCGGCTTACGCATACTAATTCGATTGTCTTTATTAAATAGAAAGACCTATAGCGCCACTGACGGAATTTGGAAAAATCGCAGTTTCAAAAGTGATCTAGATGAAAGATTAAATCTTATATAAGTAAAGTCCTATTTCTAACTAATTAGTTATGTATCATTCCTTTTTTATAAATTTAAGTATATTATTACGTAGAAAGTAATTAGAAACGAAATTTACGATGAAATTAGATGCAAAATATTTGTGTTTATTTTATGCTTTAATTCTATTTTACCGGGCGTTCCTATTTTCGTACGTATTCTGCTTTCTCGCTTTACTTCTGCTATATTTATTATGCTTTTCCCACTGAGCCAAGACACCAGTTCTTTCTAGTCGTTTTATTATTTTGTTTTCAAGAATTTTATTAATTTAAATACCAAAAAAGATGCAATAATGGAGTGTTTTTTTATATATTTAGCTGAAAGGGATAAAATGTTAAAACTCAAGCAGTAAAAAGAGAATTATGCTACTAATTACAATAATTGATAACTATAAATATAAAAACAAAAGATTTAATGAATGTAAGATATACAATAGAACAAATTAGGACCATAGTAAAATTTGAGCAACAAGTTAACGTCAATTAAAAACAAACTCCAGTAATAAATACAGAAGATACCTAATACTGACATAAATTACATACTATTCAATTCATCTGACAGATAATGCTAAAAATTGATTAGTGAATCAAAAAAAAATATCTGATGTCCATTTCTGATGATGATTTATTGTAGAACATCGTGTTGACATTATCGAAGTGAAATATTATATTTTGTCTAGTGCTGCTAGATAAGATGTGATGAAAAATAAGTTTCGTTAGATCATGACTTTCAAATAATTTTAACATTTTTGAAGACCTTTTTTGAAGATCTGCCATTTTCCATCTCAGATATTCTCTTTAATCTAATAATTAGAAAGAGCAGAAAGCTATAGTTTATATCCAGTATTGGTACCTTTCTGTAATTGAAAATTAATATTTTATGATGAAGTCTTTAGATATTCTCAAAATGAATCCTTGCATCTTCAACACATTATTAGTGACGTTGTCCATAATATACGTGGAATGAATGTGAACTTTACGTCAAATATCACACTTAGGTAAACCTCTGATAATTTTAACTCGTTTGAGAGGAATATAGGTACGTTATGTATGTATAATTATTAATGTGGTGTTTTTTATTTTTAAAAAGATAATTGTTTGGCATTTTTAAAAAATATAGTTTATCATCGTGAATTGATAAGAGCGTTTAAATTATTCTATAACGTCAAACAATCTACTTACTATGTGTACTTTTAGTACACGTAATGTTTATCGTTTACGCGTTAGTAGGACGTCGCATCGCGGACATATACTGCGATACAAAACCTCGTTATTGCGAAATCCAAGGGACTGAAAAATAAAATTTCGTTTTAAAAAATTCCCATATAGGTATAACGATTTTTTTTCCTAATATTTATTTTGCGTCATAGGGAAAAAAGTAGCTGCCTTAAAAAAGATCGCAAATGATTTTGAATGAGACCCCACTGTCAGTTCACACGGATGCTAACAACAAACTAATAATGTCCCTGAGGAATCTGACGCTATTAAAATGAGAAGTCACATAAATTGCGTACTTTACCGCAACTTCTCGTGTGCGGTAAAATGTGGATCTATTAAAAATATAATTTATTTTCCCTTATTTAGTTTTGTATTTATTTTAACTCCACTATTTGACTCAAAATGATAATTTGAATCGACGCAATAACGCGTCTTAGTGAAAAATGCCGGTAGTTCTGGCCTTCGAAAATGACGCACACAATCCAATCAATGTAAACGTTCAGTTGTAACCTAAAGAGTGATGAAAGTTGACGATAATAGTGAAAACGAAAAATGAATTTTTCTAATAATATTGCGTAATAAATGATTGTAGAGGCGTTCAAAGCGGCCGACTCGAACTCCGCGGGCGACACGGTTGCGGCGCGACGACAGCGCGGCAGCGCGGCGCCGGCGGCGAGGTTTTCGCTGTTGCGGGACTTCCCTGTTGGGAACTATCGGGTGTTATTGCTTGACCACAATAACCACTGACAACTTCTGTTACGCGACAGGGACGCCCTCCCTCGCACGTCAATTTATAGTGGTCGCATTCTAGCGCGAGAAACAATGCGCAATATTAATATTTAGTTTCAAAAAACTTTTATCGTTAATGTACTGATACACATGCTTATTAGTGGCACGTGAGCATGCGCAGTATTGACCTTTTTTAGCCCTTGCTTATTAGTGGCATGTGTGTTGCAACCGCCGGTTGATTTATGAGCATGCTAATGTCATTCATAATGAGAAGGGGTATCTTTTGAGCATGTGTGAACAGGCTTGCTTATTATGAGCATGCTTATGTCAATCGCGGCTAGTATCGATTACCAATGCGATCTTCTCAGTCCGCGACAGATGAAACAAATATAGCGCCTTGCGGAGATGATAAAACATTACTTTTCGTGTCGTATTATAGGAATCACGAATGTCTGTGGAATACTCGGTCACCGCTATGTAAAAATAATATAGCAAGAAAAAAATGTATATGAGACTTTATTAAAAGACATGAACAATTTAAATCTTACAATAAAAATTATAAAAACTAAAATAAAAAATATTTTGATTTATTGGTTCACTGGAATTTTCTATTTCAGTTTGCAAAGTTTCAATTTTGAACTAGATTTTCTCTCTCGGGACACACTGTGTTATAGAATGTACATACATGTATATACATTTAAAAGTAAACCCTGATAAATGTGCGAGCTTTGTTTACAACAATGTTATGTTATGGGGCGCAATGTCTCGCACGAGAGAGAGAGAGAGAGAGAGAGAGAGAGAGAGAGAGAGAGAGAGAGAGAAACAGTAGTAGGTTTGTGACGTCACCGAAAGCGGTGATTTACAAATTTGGCTCGGTGATTTCTTTACCCTAAAACCATTCCAAAAAAAAATAATTAAATGATTGAATTACAATCGTTTTTCATTTAAAATATATAAAATAAACTCCTACTTAACACTAGGTTTACGGCACCCGTCAAATTGACGGATTAGCTATTTGCTTTGTAAATTTTACTAAATCGGCAGATTTTTTTTCTGATTTTTTAAATGACTTTTTATAATGGATCAGTACAAACATATTTACAGTTTTTTTTTATTCGGAAACCTCTTATTTTTGAAAATCTTTATACCTTTATATGCTTTATACCTATCTCTACGGACACCCGTCAAATTGACGGATTTGGTAGTTTAAAGAATATCCCTTTTGAATTCGTCCCATTTGTGAAATTATTACTTTTGAAACAACATAATCATATTTCTAAAATTTGTGTGAAGCAATGAAGAAAGAAATTCATCTATGTTTATGTTTCAAACACAAATTACAAGAACCTATGCGCTGCGTAATGCATTTGGAGCATTATGATTTATGGGGCAATAAAAAATGGTCTCTTGAAGGGTTGATTTCTGGCAAAGTTGACCATATGACAATCATTCAGTTTTAAAATTGTAGTCTGCGTGTGAAGACGTATATCAAGTTTTAAAATTTTAGCAATGCGTATAAATATTTTCAAAGAAAAAATCTACTTATTGTAAGAATATTTAATTAGTAATTTACTAATAATTGTTAATTGTAGTTTTCTAATAATTACTAATTACTTTTGCAATAATATTTATTTTATCTTCACCCATTTTTAGCAACCATGAGTAAATCAAGAAAGTATTTGGAATTATTGATAGAAATTTCTAACGTCGATGAAGTACATTCCGGTACTAGCTCTGAAGAAAGAGCATTTAAAAGTGAAAGCGAACATAAATCCGAGCCTTCCGAATCCTTCTACAGCGTAATGACAGAAGATTCATCAGAAGAAAACATTCCAGGTCTCGGTAAAAAAAGAATGCGCATTTCTTCAAGCACCGATTCCGAGAAAA
Source organism: Agrypnia vestita (assembly GCA_016648135.1). NCBI lineage: Eukaryota > Metazoa > Arthropoda > Insecta > Trichoptera > Phryganeidae > Agrypnia > Agrypnia vestita. Next base: position 142,742 of record JADDOH010000569.1, read on the forward strand.
AGTCATCCACCTCCAAAAGCAATACAGCAGAACTACCCGCTGTCGATGGAACACAATGGATGGACTTTGAAGCGAGTGGGTCCAGCGGTAGACTACCCATTCGCACAATATTCAAAGGTGTAGCAGGACCTACTGGATATTCCAAAAGAAATGTGACGTCGGGTCATGCGCGAACTGCCTTCGAACTAATAATTGATGCGCGCATGTTAGAACATATCAAAGACTGCGCAGAAATAGAAGCGCGTCGTATTCTAAAAAAGAATTAAACCGTTTCAATCGAACAATTGAGGACTTCAGTTAAATAAAACAGTTAAAAAAATCATTGAATACAAAAAAAACGAAGTACTTGTGTGCATCCGTCAATTTGACGGGTGTCGTAGAGATAGGTAAATAAAAAATGCCCGTAAACCTAGTGTCAATTTCCGATATCTCGCATTTTAATTTTTTATTTCGTATCCATTTGATATAGATTTTTCAATGCCTACCTACCTAATACTTTAATTTTTTTATATATGCGAAACTTTAACGTTATTACTAATTGATATGTTCATATGTTTTTAAGTAGATTAGTGTATTTTAATTAACGCGAATTTAAAGTTTATCCACGTCTCGTTGCAGGTTGCGCCGGAGTGCTGGTCGGGCATCCGCTGGACACGGTGAAGGTGCACATGCAGATGCCGGGCACCCGCTACAGCGGCACCCTGGGCTGCCTGCGGGACCTGGCCGCGCGGGGCGGGCTGCGGGGGCTCTACCGGGGGCTGTCCAGCCCCATCGCCGGCGTGGCGGGGGTCAACGCCCTCGTGTTCGGCGTCTACGGCTGCCTGCAGCGGCGCCTGCCCGAGCCCGACTCCCTGCGCAGCGTGGCCGTGGCGGGAGCCGTCTCCGGCCTCGCGCAGTCCGTCGTCTGCAGCCCCATGGAGCTGGCCAAGACCCGCCTGCAGCTGGGCGGCGGGGGCAACCCGCTGGGCTGCCTGGCGGCCGTGTTCCGCGCGGAGGGCTCGCGGGGCCTGTTCCGGGGCCTGGGCCTGACGGCGCTGCGCGACGCGCCCGGCATGTCCAGCTACTTCCTGTCCTACGAGCTGCTGGCGCGCACCGCGGACGGCGCGCCCGCCGGGGTGGCGCACACGCTGGTGGCCGGCGGGCTGGCCGGGGTGCTCTCCTGGCTCGTGTCCTTCCCCGTGGACGTGGTCAAGTCCCGCGTGCAGGCGGACGGGATGGACGGCCCGCGCAAGTACTCCGGCGCGGTGGACTGCTTCCGCAAGAGCGTGGCCGCCGAGGGCTACGGCTTCCTGTCGCGCGGCCTGGCGTCCGTGCTGCTGCGCGCCTTCCCCACCAACGCGGCCTGCTTCGGGGCCGTCACGGCCTGCCTGCGGCTCGCCGGCGCCGAGGGCGGCCCGGTCTCCTGGGGCATCCAGTGCACGCCCAACTACGCGGCGCACGCCTATCGCAGCCTGATCTTCGCGGGCGCCTTCAGCGAGGCGGTGTGCGCCATGGACATCCGGGACCTGCACGAGGACTTCGGCGCCCTGCGCGTGGAGCCGGACCGGTACCCGCGGGTGCCGCTGCAGATAGAGCTGCTCCCGGACTCCGGGGTGCCCAGCTGACCCTAGCCCGGCGCTGTGGACCGCCGCCACCCCGCCCCGCCCCGCCCCGCTGGGGGCTGCCGACCGCCGACCGCGCTGCCGCGTGGCGGTTAGTTTCGGCGACCGAAGACTGACGTAGACGTATCGGTAATAATTGACATTCTGTAATGCGCGTCTCTAGAAACAGTAAATTGTGAATAAATGTTTTTGAATAAATATTATTTATTATCTACCGGTTGTTTGACTCCCGCGCGGACCCCGGCCCGCCCCTATCTCCGGGCGCGGGTCAAGCGGCGCCGATAGAGAGACTCGCTCGAAAGTGATTCGTATTCCAATAACATCCCGATTACGCGTCATTCTGGCGAATCGAAAAAAAAATCCGCGGCTTCGGCCTACCGGGACATCCTACTCGTCCGATCGGAGGACTTTAGAGGAGGAAGGAGGGCTCTTCTCGCCTCTGTCCGTGTCGAAAGTCTTCTTTGTCGCGAGGGCAAATATACCCGCAATCTCCGCGTAAAAATAAAATCCGACGAGTTGCGCAAATTGCCGTTTTATTCTTTAACCAAACTTGCGACATTCAAAAGTGTACTTTCGAGAGATCATTTATGTACTAAAAATGGAACAAAATGATATAAAGAGTTAGTTTGAGGGGAGCTAGAACGACAAAGATGATATGAAATTAAAATTAAATTAATCTGGAATATTTCGGGGCTATTTTCACTACTGAGCATTGTAAATTGAATCGACCATTTTGGCAGAAGGGCGTAGATTAATCGAGAAATGATATCTGGCCGAATCTAACCCCTAACAATGAGCTTGGTCCAGGCAACATCCGACAAGCCGCGCCGATGTGGGAGCCGTCGGCTCATAGAACGGCCCTGGGAATGTGGTGGGTCCCCATTCACTGTGGAATATTCAGTTTAATAAATTGTCCATGTACATGATTTAACAGCAAAAAAAAATGCAGAGCACGAAACGAAAATTTTGACCGAAATGGTCTATAATACCCGAAAATTTACCCAATAATATCGACCTAATGACACAATGTAGCCTTTCTAGGAGGATTGTTTTACGACTTGATTTTACTTACATTTATTGATAAATCTTTGTTTATTTTATTTTTTACTTATTTATATTATCACAATTACAAATACACACTTATTTACATTAGCTTATAACGCCCCACTAGGTTAAACCTGTCCTGGGGCAGTTATAACTAATATTTTAATAATATAATAAAATACATTACAATAGTAAAAAATATATATATATAAAAATGTAGAAACACATTAAAGAAAACAAATAAAGACAGGATCAAATTATACAATATAGTAAAAAGAGTTATAATACAAAAGAGTAAGAAATATAAAATATTGAATCATGGATGGATCACCTCCTCGGCATAATTTCTTCCTCAATTTTTTAGCCCATTTATTTTTAAAATGGCTGAATTTTACAGTTACCTTAGGAGGAGTACCTACCTAGATTTTAAAATTTTTGCATTTTCTTAAAGCTTGAGGTCTTAAGAATATCTGGTGAAAATTTCAAGCTAAAATTCAAAAAATAACAAAGTTACAACTGATAATAGTGGCACCCCTTTGTTGATTACGCGCCACGCCACACTGCACCGTGCTACACGCAGGTAGCTGCCAGTCGGTCTCCTTCATAATAGAAACGGTAGACATATTTTTATAATGTTTGTAAAATGTGCTCGATGATATGGAAATTCAAAGCAAGGTGGAGGACTTATATTATGGACCTGGAATCGATGATTTTATGTAAGTTGAAAAATTTCGCGATTTATTCATTACTCAATTATCAAACACGTTTTACTAGAATCTAACTAACTAACTAACTAACCATCACGCAGTTTCCCTGCAGGGGTAGGCAGAGAGGATTGAACGCCACACTCTTCTATCCTGGCACACCACTTTTGCTTCGGCCACATTCATACATCTTCTCATACATGTTTTAAAAATCGGTAACGGTAAAATATATCCGCAACCACTGAACCGATCAACTTGAAATTTCTAGTTGTTATTCTATACATAATTATCTAGTCTTTGTCGTAGGATTTTTTTAAGTGACTTAGTTTTTTTTATCGGTATAATTTTAAATTCCCCGCCATTATGTCAAAAATCGATAATTTCAAAAACTCTACGCCAAAGATTAAATTATAGGACAATTTTGATAATCTTTTTGTTTTTTTTTTATTCTGATGATGACAGATGGAATGGGAGTGGTCACCACGGAGAACCTTTTTTTTCGGCAGTCGTCAGAACCCGAGAATTTTCCGCCAATGTTGAATATTTTTTAATAAAAAAATAAACATATTCATAAAAGTATGTAGTTTCATGTAGAAGTGATACTAATACTATAATTTACATAGATTTCCTTAAAAAAATCACAAAAATTGCCTTTTTTCGCGCTTTGTTCGTAAGTATTCCCCCTTAATTTCACGAGATAACTTAAATTAAATAAAAAATAATTAAAGGTACTAGGGGTAATAAAATTAATGTCTTTGTTTTCATGTTAGGCACAACAAAATTAATTTTTATTGCTTGCCTTGTGACACGTGTTTGTTGAGTTCTAGTGGGTGAAATTTTGTCATTGTGAAATGTTGTAAGTATGATTTTAAGATATAAATAATTGCCTCAGATCAAGAACGTCAACAATTCTAAACAAATCATCTGAACGAAACATTCCTGATCTTTTATTGATGATTCGAATGATACATTTTTGGGTATTTGCTAATGAATCCATGATCGATTTAACATCATCTTGAAGAAGTCGCGTGATAGCTTTGACTCGAGTAGGGGTCTACTCGAATTATTCCACTCCAAGAAAGGTTTCTGCGACTAATCGTGTTCTAGAAGCAATGCGCTCCACAGATTATCAGATGGAAATGTTCCTCTTTAATGCAAACAGCCGAGAAGACAATACTTCGCGCCACATTAGGTTGAAAAGCGGGGAAATATGGAAAGTGAAATATTAAAAAAAAACTTCCGTCCACAATCACCGAGCTTTAATGGACTGAGCGTTTTCTAGGCTTTGTTTTTAATTACGCAGCAAACTGTCCAGGTAGTACTGCACGTGCAAGCTATTCGCATGTTGTCGAAAAATTTCGACACCTGTCGATGTCTATTAAACAAATTTCTTTCTGCATTAGCCATTAGTAAGCCGATTACTTCGGAAGAAAAATAGATTAAAAAAAACAAAATAGGCATTTTATTTCTCTTCTTCTCTAATATTTTTCCTATAGTTCTGACATCTTTCGAGTAAATCCTTTTGATTTTCTCCATGGTTCAGATGGTTTCGTGTAGATATGGAAATGTATTTTCCTTCACTTGCTCCATTTTAGCGCACTGAAGTATAGAATAGAATATTTATTAATTCCTAGTATGTAGGTACTACATTAATATAAACCTATTATATTAGTAAATTACATTCTTAAAGATATTCTGCGACTAGCAGAAAGTGGATTGCTGTTCTCAAACATAAAACGAATTACATCGTTGACATCAGCTTGAGATCAGAAGAAAGAGATAACGATGCGTCCGACGTTCAATTTTAAAACCATTAGTAATTAATCTTTAAATAGTTAAGCAGCATTAAACACATTTATTCAGAGGTAAATGCTTGAAAATTGAACATTCTAGTTCACCCAACTGGCGAACCTAACGTCTACGATAAATGGATAAAGTGTGATGTACAAGCAGCGTGAAATGTGGCGATTTACGGCGAACGGGGGACCACGGAGGTCGGCCGGCGTGGCCGAAGGCGGGCGGAGGGCGGGCCGGGCGAGCCCTATATAGGGGGAGCGCGCTCCCTCCCGGCACTCGAGCCGCCGCAGGAGTCCCGCAAGGTCCCGCTCTCGGCCCGGATATTTCTACTGCATCGCCGCGAGGGATGGCGCGAGGTAACACTTATGAACGTTAACATGTCATTCTATTCGCAACTTGTGCAAGTCATAAATAAGAGATGTACCTGCCATGTTGCGGTACCGAAGAAGGCGCCATTATTAATTTCTCTATTGATTGTGAAGAAATCTGGTGAGTGGCGAGTATTATCATATTCTTATTATATTCTGACGTGTGACAGAGTAATTAAAAAATAACATAAGATGATAGATACTCAGAAAAATAAATTGTCCTAAATACTGCGAGATGTCCATGTAGCCAGACGTTGTAGAATATAAATTTTATTATTGTTAATTAGGAATTTAAAAAATAACTTTTTAATATGACATTACCCCTTAAGAATATTATAATGCTTAATTGGTCCACAATATCATCTAAATAATAAAATGCGTTATTTTTGCAAATTTAGAGAGAAAGTTTATAAAAGAAACAAGAGTACCAACTTATTATGTTTTCTTATATTCGAGAGAATATTAATTTCTAGACCTTCATCATGATAATGTAATACTATTAATTTTAATTGTATTTCAAATATAAGTTTTGACATTAAATAACTTCTGGCAAACCTAGTAATCGATAAGTATAATAATACAGAAAAAAGGAAAAATAAATTCAGATAAACAGAAAGAAATTAGAAATTTGGACCTCACACTCAATCAGTGTACAGATTTTTGTTCAATCGACCATATCACAACCCATACATGTAAATGTTTAAATTGTGATGTATTGTGTACATGGAAATAGTTTCTGCTAACAGGAAGACATGATATCCACGATCATCGTCATAGGTCCCCCCGCGTGGCCAGCAGACACCAGATTTTGGGATAGAGATGGCGATGGCATGTTCTCTAAGCGCTCTTATTCGAGCTGTTCTAGGACTAACTCACCTTAAAGTCGTAGCTGATCTTGGAACCATGACAGCGCTTGCTTGTACTCGCTTAGCTCTCTTGTACTCATGTTGGCCTATTAAAATAATATTCGAAATTCCCTCGACTTGAACTGCCTAACCCCGGCAATGTTCCCTCTCATTTTTTTTACTACGGACTACTACTATGTGGACCATATACTCATCTGATTAGTAAATTTTGAAAAAAAAATACGTGCATATATGTGCACAATTTTTTGAAAGAGAGAAGTGAGAAATGAATCTGGAAAATGTGCAATTCGGTTCCTGTAATGAAATGTTGGTCTAACATTGACTTCTAATTGAATGTTGGTCTGACATTAGGTCTATTGAGGTGAACTTAAAATCTCATTTCGCTTATTTCTTTCCTTCTTTCTTTCTTTTTTCTTTCTATGTGGGGGTCGGAAACATGCGTGCGAACAAATATTTATAGTGTGCAGCCGCCGGGGGCGTGCAGTGGGAATATCGCAGCATGACTTGACTTTTACGTAACCATTTATTTGGAAAAAAAATCTGAATACAACATAATATTCCTTAATATTTCTATCGCAATTGTTATCATAGTATTCATATTTTGATATATCATAAAAATCTGTCGCATAAATATTTGATTTCTATTTTTCCATTATATACGTTTACAAAAAAGTCATGCTTCAATGTTCCCACTGCACGCGCCTGGCAGCCGCACACCAGCACGTCAGGTTTCGTCTTATTTCTCTCCCCTAATTTAATGTTTTTTTACTAATGGGAAAAGTCGATATTTCCTATTCCTACGGGAATTATTTGTTGATTGCTCTTATACTTACCAATAAAATCAGACGGCCTGTTATAAGAGGACTCTGTTGCCCTCGGCCGCCGGACGTTAAGCGGAAACGCACCTCTGTCGACTGGTAGGTCTGGTGTGGGCGCTGCTCTGGCTGTGGGCCGTGGACGCGGCGAGCTGCTCCGGGCTGCCCGACCTGGAGGGGGAGGAGGGCCCCCTGCCCGACCTGGAGGAGGAGGCCCCGGCGCTGGGCTGCCGGCGCCGACTCTACCGGGCCCCCGTGCAGCGCCAGGACGCCGAGGGCCGCCGCTGCTCCGGGACCGTCACCCTGGCCGCGTGCGAGGGCCGCTGCGACTCTCACGAGGTGAGCGTAAAGCTAATGATACACATGCTTATTAGTGGCACGTGAGCATGCGCAGTATCGACCTTCTTTAGACCTTGCTTATTAGTAGCATGTGTGTACGCACATTGCTAGTAATAAGCGTGCCACTTAGTGAATGAAGATTTTGAAGAAGATTTATTGCAGATTTTAGAAATATATTTTATACAGAAAAAGTTGAATAAAAAAAATTCTTCCCAAGCATTATTTCAAATACTATGATCACGGTATTGGCCTAAACTTATATCATATAACACTGGGTACCGTTTCAGAAATTCTATTACTTGCTCATCCGACATTTTAAATAAAAACTAACAAAAATATATCAATAAACCAAGAATGTTCTTGAAAAGCTGTAGTATGTTTCAAGTTTCAACCTTGAGTTTTGTTTTGAGTTGGTCTTGCAAGTGGGAGATGAAAAGTAGGTGACCTGGTTTTGTGTCATGAGTCACGAGAGATGCCAGGAAGAGGATGCTAGAAGGATTGGAAGGGGTGGGTCATCGCTCTCATAGGAACGATGACCTTATCAGGAATACAAGAAACCTCTTACTCTTTCGGGAATTTGTGAGGGAGCGAGTTCGCTGGGAGCTGCTCCGAGGATAGATTTTGCGTAGGACCGTGGATCTGTGGCGCCTTTGGATTTAACTCCATTTTTCTGTGTGACTGTGACGTCTTCTTTCCCTATAGGGAGTGGTGTCAAAATGGCTTCCTATCCCCTCACTGTAGGTAATCCTCTCTGCCTTGAATCTACACGTGTGAGTCTTAGTATTGTGTATCTCTTGCTCTTGTACTGAATCCATGTCCTTTGTAACCTGTATGCATAAATCTTTGTATCTCATATATATACACTATCATGTAACTGAAGTGACTAAAATAATAAAGATTTTATTTCTGCGATAGTGCGACGGTGATTGGGCTTTGCTTGTATTTCCCTGCTGGACCGCCCTATACACGGCCCAGCACGGAGATAGCTTTTAGAGTAAAAAATGGTACTGGGAAAGTGGTGGGTACCCGATCACTGACCTGGTTTTGTAGTTGAGTGTTGAGGTCGATGACCCGAATGTGTTGACTTGCGCAGATCTCGGAGTGGCGGTTCCCGTGGAAGCGGTCCCGGCACCCCGTGTGCGGGTTCAGCGCGCGCGTGCTCTCCCTGGCCGTGCTGGACGCGTGCGAGGAGGGCGCGGGGCCGGCGGCGCGCTTGTTGCACGTGGCGCGCCCCGCGGCCTGCCGCTGCCGCGCGTGCCGGGCCGCCACCACCTCCTGCGGGTGGCTGCCCGCCCCCTAGTGCTCGACCTCCAACCAAGCTTACATACTTTCTCCCGCAGTTGCGTATAAAGGCGTCTTGTAGCCAATGGTTAAAAAAATGGGGGAGTTATCTTCTTTCAATTTTAAATAGAAAATACTCTTGACGCTTTGTGTCGAAGTAATAATTTAAAGATGTCGACAATTACGGAGATAAGGGGCACCAAAGTTTGCATATTTTCAATATTTCTGACATATTCTGTAGATATAGCGTTGGACTATCACTACAGTAACTTATCGCTCTAATTTCAACTAAATTATTGTATTCAATTAAGCTCACATATTTTATGCCCGCAGTTACGTTTAAAGGCGTCTTGTAATTCTTCTTCTTTCAATTTTAAATAGAAAATATTCTTGACTCTGAATCGAAATAATAAATAATTTGAAAAGGTCGACTATGGAGATAAGGTATACCTATTTTAAAATATTTCTGACTTATCTTCTGTATAGCGTTGGACTATCACTATAGTAACTTATACAGAATATTAAAAATTCATTTTATTGAATACAAATCAAATGTTTAATTATATAATAACCTAAAATAAAAATAAATAAATATAAAAACCTTACAAAAATATTTTCAAATTTATGTTTTTTAATAATTTTGTTTGACTTATATCAAATCGATTGATTTTTATATTCAATATACAGGGTGTATCAGAGCTAGTAGCAGAAACTTGACCGGTACATTCCTGGCTATATTATGACTCTAAAATGTTCAAGCAATCATGATAGTATCAATAGTTATGGATATATACAATATCAAAGTTTGCATTCTTTTCAATATTTCTTACTTATTTTTTGCAAAAAGTTGAACTATCATTACAGTAACTTATATTGATTATGAAAAATTCATTCGCTTTAATAGAAGTCAAAAAAAATGATAAAAACCTTGCAAAAATTTAAAAAAGAAATTTTTTACAAGGCTTTTATCATTTTATTCACCTTTATTAAAGCGAATGAACTTTTCATAATCGATATAAGATACTGTAATGATAGTTCAACTTTTAGCAAAAATAAGTAAGAAATATTGAAAAAAATGCAAACTTTGATATTGCATATCTCCATCTATTGATATTAGGCCACGGTTGCTTGAACATTTTAGACTCATAACATAGTCAGGAATCTACCGGCCAAGTTTCTGCTGCTAGCTCTGGTAAACTGTGTATACATACAGTGTATGTTATACATAATATATAGTTATGTATAGAGTGGTTAGAATTTTGGAGAAGTTTTCTTCTTTCAATTTTGAATAGAAAATATTCTTGACACTTTCATCCTTATTCTGAACTAAGCAATATTGCTATTTCTGTATCTTGACAGTTATTGTATAACATTGTGACGCCGTTTTTGACGTTTTATGTTTGACAGGTTTGAAATTAATGAATTCAATAAATTAGAAAGCTCATTATGCGTACTTGTTAACTAACTAACTTAACATTTGTTTACGTTTTATAGCTTTCTGATTGATTGAATTCGTTAATTTCAAACCTGTCAAACTTAAAACATCTAAATTGCCGGCAATACAATGTTATAGATACCTGACAAGATTGGGATAAATATCTAACATCCCAACATTGCTATTTTCAGAATAGCACAGTTTGTGTCGAAATAATAATTTGGAGATGTCGACAATTACGGAGATAAGGGACATCAAACTTTGCATATTTTGAATATTTCTGACTTATTTTCTGTATAGCGTTGAACTATTACTATAGTAACTTATATAGAATAGAAGATTTGTATTCATTAAAAATTCATTTTATTGAAAAAAAATTATAAAAAACTTTACAGAAAATATTTTCAAATTTATGCAGTTTTTATCATTTTTTTGACTTGTTTCAAATCGATTGATTTTTTAATATTCAATATATCCCCGCTGTATATATAATTAATCCTATGTGACGATTTAGTACATTTTGAGATAAACGAATAAAACTGTTTTTTTTTAAAAAAATGCACAGACTACATTTATACAAAATATTTTTGATAATTACTAGGCAGACTTTCCAGATGAACGGCAATATTTTTTTTAGTTTATCTCCATTATTTATATGAAAAATTGACAAATTGATTCGTTCATCTCAGAATGTACTAAACGGCACATAGTATTTATTACATATACAGCAACGATATATAACATATATTCAAGAACACATGTTCATATTTGTGAAGTTGCAATTTTTCAATTTCTGTCAAATTTTAAAACCAAATTAATTAATCAATTAGAAAGATATTCAGAAAAATCTAATTCACGAAAAAATATTAGGTTACTTTTTTTTACTATATATAACTCTTCTATAGGCGTGTATGTCACTAAACTCCTCCTAAACGGCTGGGCCGATTTTATTAAAAAAAAAAAATTCGCGCTTTCGAGTGGGTCCCTGGATGGTTTAGATTTACAACTGGACCCGGTAGGTGGTGTTGCAGTCGGGTTCTAGGATTTATGCCACCCAGACGAAAAGACAACGTTCGGGCAGGACAAGGTCTGTCGGGTCGGGTAGTTCAATATAAATTAGCTGTGTAGTCTCTTTATTCAACCTCACTCTATAACATCACTTTTTTTCTGTTTTTTATTTTATGTATATATTTTAGCCTTTATTTTATCTCTATGTTAGCCGTGTTCACATTTAAGTGTTGAAAAGCATTTAAACTAATTGAATTATAATTGTATTATCTATAACATGTTGTGTGTTTTTCATTGTTTGTGAACCATTGAAATAAATAAATAAATTACTTTCATGATAGTATAACGTTTTATAAAAGATAAGAGAAAAATAATGAAAAAAAATCCAAATTTTGATGTCGCTTATCTCCTTCACTGTTGATATTTCACCCAAAGTGAAAAGAATATTTTCTTTTAAAAATTGAATGAATAAAACTCCCCCAAAGTTTTTGCTTCTAGCCTCGAGCCCCCTGTACAAAATGACGGATGTTTCACTATAAAGGATTGGATAAAAACAAGAAATGTAGCCCGTGCGCACCTCTTGAAACTAACTAATATTGTTGAATATCAGTAAAAAATTATAATCTCTGCTGGCCCGTTGGCCCGGTCTTTATATTATAATATTATCGATTTACTCTTTACGTATTTACGGATTAATATCACTGTGATCTATAAAATAAATCTTTTTAAAATTTGAGATTTTATTCAATGCTTACCTACCTACACGAATTCTATAATGAATGGAAAACTAATATTCCCAAGTATGCGGATACTGTAGGATGAGACCAGCGTTAAGGAGAAGAGGAAAAAACAGAAGAAGAAAAGAAAAGGTAGACTCGGTAAACCGAGATAAATAAATCGTAAATTGAACTGAGACACGGCTCAACTACAATGGATGGTTTTGGACTTCAGTGTAATATTTTCTTCATGCTGCCTCCGATCCAGCGAATTGAGAAAATAAGGCTCGACCACTGAGGTGGCGATTAGGGAATGCAATCCCGAGTCGGGATTGCCCTTTCGGGTTCCCTCGAGATGAGAATTTCCAATCCCGCGGGATCCCTACGGATCGGGATCCCGAATAGTTTTGTGTTTTTGTTTGTTTATAGAGCTGAATAGCAATTAACGACAATGCCTTGCATTTTTATATCAGCAATTTTAATAAAATGTTCATTATTAATCATTGCATTAATGTTTTTCTAGGCGTTTTTCCAAACATCAATCAGTCAATGTAGTAGAGTAAAAACTACTAACTAATAGTAGTTTTTATTACTATATTAGGTTGATAAAATACACCAAATATAATTCAAAGCTATTTTCATTATTTGAATGTGACATGAACATAAGTTTTAAGTACTTACTAAAAGCTCTATAGACATATTCAATTAAACATAAAAAATGCTGATCAATCCCGATAATCTCGTCCGATTTTTCGGTTCGGGATGAATCTCGTAAAATGTCTCGAGATCTCGCGGGATCGGGATTGCATTCCCTAGTGGCGATGTCCTCGAGGAATAAACGGTGAACAGTGATTGAGTATATATAGTACCCAGAAGGTTGCTCATCACAGATGGCCATAGGGGATGAAGAATTTCCCAGATTAACCTTACATGTATAATACTTATCTATACATATATGATATAAGAAAATTGTGGATTGAGATGAATAAATAAAAACTCTATTCAACTTGATGTGTTTAATTTTATATGTTTAAGTAATATAAATAGCGCAAAGTCATGCATTAATTTTATTTGTAAAAGTTAATTTAACTCTCCAATCCGAGTGAGGAATTTCGAGATACGAAGGACTTGCGACGTCGAGGATATTGTCCAAAGGGGAAGATCTAAAAGACGTTACTGGAGAGATCACGTGGGGAGAGCTTGTTCCGAGAGAGTAGTGAGCGTAGCAGCGAACAGCTGCCGTCAGGTACCAGACTCCCGGGAAGACCGCATAAAAGATGGCGAGACAGCTGGACATCTGTACCCAGGAACAAGCTCCGAGCAATGACAATGACGCAGTCCTAGATGAAGCAGAAGGAGAAGAAGAAGAATTTCACTCTCAATCTCACTGATGCCGTGGTAAGGATTGTTGATTTAATAACCAAATTAATTAATCAATTAGGCCCGGTTGTTTCAAGTTCGATCAAAGTAAGCGGTCGATAAAAGCATAGATTTTTACGAAAACGGATCGTCTGATTGGTGGAGAACGTAAAATTTCAGTTTAAACTCTACGCTTACTTTGATCGAATTTGAAACAACCGGGCCTTAGAAAGACATACAGAAAAATCTAATTCACGAAAAAATATTAGGTTACTACTGGGATTCGAACCCAGGTCACCTCCTTTCCAGGGCCGGTGCTCTGACCACTAAGCTATAGCAATCCTCTATGTTTCCGTGAATATATCGACCTTATATGTAGTTCTTATTTTTATTAATTGATTAATTTTTATTTTTGTCCATAGAGCAATCCACTTTTTTGATACGGTAGTTGAAATTACTTTGCAATGCCACCGCTAGATGGACGCCATGATTAATTGAATAATTCATTTTTATTTGGACATACATTTATACAACAGATATTATATATTCAAGAACACATTCATATTTGTGAAGTTGTAATTTTTCAGAACAAAGTTCTGTGAAATATTTAATAACCAAATTAATTAATCAATTAGAAAGACATACAGAAAAATCTAATTCACGAAAAAATATTAGGTTACTACTGGGATTCGAACCCAGGTCACAAATATGAATGTGTTCTTGAATATATAGATTGTTGATTGTTACCCAATTGGAAAGGTAACAAACCAAGGTAAGGTAAGAGATGGTTCGAGTCTTTTATAAGTTGCATAGAATTCACAAAAATAGACGGCTATAGTTTATTTAGTTAGCAATCAGTAGAGCTAAAGTTAAATATGAACAGAATACGATGTGTCGCTCTCCGTTCATGTTTAGCGTGTGCGCTCGTCAAGAGAAGAAGTGACGAGTTCAAAAACGGCGGTCCGCGCCACCACTTCCGTTCTTCCCGCCTTCAATTTGCCCATGCACACGGCTTGCACCTTATATTATCGCATCTACGCTTGCACCTAGGGTTGCTGTAGTGATCAATACCTCACTAATAAGGATTACTATAAGGTAAAAAGGTATAACACTGGCTCACTATTACTCTCAGCCCCGAGCGCAGGCGTCTATCCAACTCGCGGTGTTTCGTACAAACAACTGCCCGCATTTCCGGTTGACAGCCACCCCCTCTACTAAGAGTACATGAGACAATGTATTACATCTATTCCATAGATACAAACACTACAGTTGCCAACCGTACTCTAAAATAGAATATTGTACTCTTTATCATGTAGGCATACTCTATAATCTATAACACTAATAGAGGACGCTAAAATACTCTTTTTTACACAACGTTTGCCACACTAGTGCCAGTCACGCATATATGATGCATACTTATTATCGTAACCAAAAAAGTCGACTACATATTTACTTTTAATATGCTGGTATTCCCAAGTTGAAAATCCCTACTCCCCAAACCACACTCAGATGTTTCTGTGATCTCAATGTCACAAGTCGTTTTGAGGTTACGTTTATTTTGTCGCAAGAAAAAGTGAACTTAGAGTTAGAATGTTTGGAGTCGTACAATTCTTTTAAAAATAATGAAAAAATTTTATGTGCTGCAAAAAGTAGCAAAAAATACCTCTTCAAAAATTTGAAATAAATGATACTCTTTTTTTATAAATCCGTACTCTTTATTTACCTCCTTTGAAATCAGATATACTCTATTTCAGAGTATTTCTTCTAATAAAAGTTGGCAACTCTACTTGCACCCCACACTGACGCATCCCCTGAAGGCAGAAAACTCATGTTGCCACTTAATGAAGTCATTAGAGCCGATCACCAATTACTAACATATTTAATTTTTTATTTTTTATTTATGGTTTTGGCATTTGAATTTAATTCATTTTAAATTTCATTAATAATAATAATTAAAATTTAATTTATTTTGAATTTCGCCAAAAATAACATATTTCATGTAAAACCTTCTATGTGTAAATTATATAAATGTTCAGGAGACAATTCAAACATTTCGGAACGTTCAATTTCAATGCAATAGCAAAATGTTTTTTGAGAATATAATTTTATTTAAATAATTTGTTTTACGTTACATACAGCCAGCGAGCAAAGTTGGCAGTATACAAATCAGTTTTCAGGCCAACCCCGGTGTATTTTTAATGTTTTGTATGTTTAATTGTATATGTCTACAGAGCTTTTAGTAAGTACTTAAAACTTATGTTCATGTCACATTCAAATAATGAAAATATTTTTGAATAATATTTGCTGTATTTTATCAACCTAACATACTAATAAAAACTACTACTAGTTAGTAGTTTTTACTCCACTACATTAACTGATTGATGCTTGGAAAAACGCCTACAAAAACTTTAATGCAATGATTAATAATGAGCATTGTATTAAAATTGCTGATACAAAAATGCAAGGCATTGTCGTTAATTACTATTCAGCTCTATAAACAAAAAAAAAACACAAAAGTATTGGGGATCCCGATCCGTAGGGATCCCGCGGGATTGGAAATGCTAATCTCGAGGGATCCCGAAAGGACAATCCCGACTCGGGATTGCATTCCCTAATCTTGACCGAAGGAACCCGCTCAAGGCTACAGGCCACCGAGATGGGATTTCTACGAAGAATTGTAGGAGTTACTAGATGGGACAGAATCAGAAATACTCAAATAGGATAATGTTCCCAAGTAGAACCCTTATTGACGTTTATCGAAAAATCACAGTTACGGTGGCTGGGACATATCTTGCGGATGTCGGCAGGTGGACTGCCAAAGCGGATATTCTAGGCAAGACCAAAAGGCAGAAGACCAAGGAGCCGTCCTAGGAGAAGCTGGAGGAAACATTTGGAGGACTGCTGCGAAGCGAGGTCGCAACTAAATTGGGCTGACGTGGAGAGCGAAGTTCAAGAGATAGGAAGAGTTGGAACTTTCGTGCGGTGCAGGGACCCCGACCCATTAGGATAAGGAGTAGAAGAAGAAGATAAACATTACATTTATCGAAGTACCTCGGGTCAAATATATCTAAGGAAATGAACAGAGTTTTAGGCCCGGTTGTTTCAAGTTGGATTAAAAT
This sequence comes from Agrypnia vestita, assembly GCA_016648135.1. Classification (NCBI taxonomy): domain Eukaryota; kingdom Metazoa; phylum Arthropoda; class Insecta; order Trichoptera; family Phryganeidae; genus Agrypnia; species Agrypnia vestita. Next base: position 159,194 of record JADDOH010000569.1, read on the forward strand.
AAAAGCTCGTTTAAAGCATAGATTTTTACGGAAACGGATCGTTTGATTGGTGGAGAACGCAAATATCTTTACTTTAAAAGAACTTTTACTTTAATTCAACTTGAAACAACCGGCCCTTAGAAGGTTTGTTATATTCGTTCAAACATTACCAAGTTTCATTAGAAGATGATTATTATTATTTTGAATTAATAAATATTTCAAAAACTATAAAAATGTAAAATAACAAAGATCAATTATATGTTTACGTAGTAGCTAGTTACAGTAGTAAAACATAATAATATTTCAAGGTAGCAAATTGTCGTAAATTGGCCTGAGTTGTTGTATACACACGGCAGAATAGCCCATAAATTGTCAGCACAAGATTGTTCTTTTCGTAGCAGAATCTATTCTTTACATCTTTATAATCTGTGGAAAATTTGGGTTTTAAATACCGTGGAAACTATTTTTAACTAATGAAATTTTAGTAAAATCTTCTAAGAATGAGTGATCGAGGCTCGCTACCCCATAAGGCTTTGGACTACCTCGCGTCGGCGTCGCCGTCGTCTGGAACGGGTCTGCATAGCATCCGGGTGGGTAGACTTCTCGATTATGTTTGCCTTCAAATGGAAGTTAAATAAGTATGGACTTTTTCCAAGTGTTTTTATGTTAAAAATTTTTAAACAACATTACCTAAACCGAATATTCGATGCCACTTGGCTCGTTTAACCCGCTGAACACACATCTATACAACAGTGTACCTTTCTATAAACCTATAATAATGAATATATAATGATTTTGAAAATAAATACTTTGGTTTTATTTAAATAACAAGTATTTTATATAACCTATTTCTCCACGGTCAAACAATAGCTGAACAAATACCAATAAAATGACAGTCCGTTTTTAAATTACAATTTTTATGATACTCAGGTAGTATTCCACTGATTTGTATACAAATGCGCATTAGGTACTTTATAGTCAAAAATCATGGTAATTTATTCATAATTTGTCCTTTTTCTTTGCTACTGACAACGTCTCACTTCATTCGGAATTTTCCCACACTTAAATCCTCGAAAGCTGTTGTGTGTTTAACACTAATTTTTGTTTTTGTTTAACTTTAACAATATGTTATATAAACGCATAAACGGCATTGTATTTGTTTGTAGGATATATTTATGCCTGAAGGTATGATACGATAATTAAATAAACAAAGAAATATGATTAATTATATAGTCGAACATCGTAAAAGTGAATATTTGTCACTACAATTCGTGCACCAAATATGGCCTCCAAATAATTCTATTATTCGGAGGATTTTCAATAAAATTTTGGAGCGGTGCTCTGATCTCGGAGTTGTCGAAGTTTCCAAGTATTTGTCCCGTATTGTAGGAGGTCCTGCAACTAGACAGGCGGCCACGGGAGATGAACCCGAAGAAGCCAAAGGAAAATAAAAAAGGGTATTTGAAAATCACTCGTATTATTATTATCAAAGGCCGATATATGTTTCGCAATCCGACATACAGATGACGATAAGAATAATGCATTAAATATTACAAACAAGTAATTAATCGACATTTCTGTTGGGAGTCTTCGAGTAGTTAAAATCCTAACTATGTTTTACATGAATTCATCGCAGAAGCGGTACATCGAATCTAGTTTAACCTATAACATATCGATCGAATATATTTAGTACGCTGTTCGGTCGTGGTTCGGAAGACCGGGAGGGCCGCGGCCGCTCAGCGGGCCCCGGCCCGAGGGACGGACAGGGCCTCGGGTCAGTCTTTCCGGCAGTGGTAGCAGGCGCAGGAAGTCGCCGACCTGAACGTTATGTTCCTCTCTCCCTCCAGACACAAGGTTTGCACCGTCACCTGCAACGCCGATCGTACATCTTAGAGACAACAAAGTAGATAATATTGATTATCCATCAACAAGCATTTGTAGATGGCGGGGTCACCTGTTCGGCCTCCATGATGCTGCAGCACTGCGCGAGGGACGTGACGGGGCGCGGCGCCGAGGGGCGCAGCTCCGGGAAGGACACGGAGGGACAGAACCCCCGGCAGGCGTTGGTGGTCACGGGGAACTGCGCGCAGTCGGGGATGCTCACCGTGCGGCTGTGCCCTGGAAACACCGTCGGTTAGGTACTTCTCCTAATGTTTGCGAGAAATCAAAAGGCGGTCGATAGGCGACGGCACTCACCGAGCAGGTGGCAGCCCGGCTTCTCCCACGCCGTCCTGGGCCCCGTCTCCCCGGGCTGCTCCCCGGCCCCCTCCGCGCTCTCCTCGGGGGGGTCGCCGGCCCCCTCGCGCTGCGCCCCCGCGGCCCCCAGCATGAGGAGCAGCAGCACGGGCAGCCCCATGCCCGCGGCTTCCTGTCTCCTGACCGCTTCGCACTTCTCCGCAATCTGAAGGGCGTTCTAAACGAAACGTACATAACTATGAATGTAGGTAGGTACAACGTATTCCGCAATTCTAGCTCGTGCAATTTATGCAAGAGCACTAAAACTAAAGTGAAATATACAATAAGTAGGTGTTAGCAATGGTGTTGGTTAAGTTTCTATGGAGAAACTCTAGATTTTGTCTGATAATTTTATATTTCGATACGTCGATGCACAAAAACTAAACATCCTTCATTGAAAATAAATTTAAAATTCGTGATTCCCTTCTTCGTCAGTAAAGCCATTTTTCTTTTCAAAGATGTTCCTCTGTATCTGTATTTTATTTCTGAAAGCAAATCAGACCGTTGAACTAACTGCTTTACAAGTTGCGGATCTTCAGCGGCGCCTCGCCTCCCGCGGGAGTGACGCGTTACGATAAATAGTGATATTTTTCCAAAACTGCGTATAAAGACAGATTTTAGACTTTAAATCCGTATTCATCTTCGCATACACGTGAAGTATTGACGTCTTTGTCACCGGGAGGATATTCCTGTTGGTTGAATACGTCTCAAATAAATTGGCATTTAATTATTTATTTATTTATTTCTATAGCTACTTGTCGGCAATATCTGTAATATTATTTTAGGCCTTACAATACATGCAAAGTATTTATACCCCATCGTTGAATATAATAATATGTAAACATTTTAGTGAATGATATCTCCGTTACACATGAATTCAGGACTCCTCTCGGAAAAGATTTTTTTAACCTTAAAAATCTCATCCTAATTATCTATCAATAAACTAGTTAATAGTACCACATAGTACTGAATGCCGGCTACGATGAAAACCAATCCGGCGTCAGAAGGAACTCTAAAAATGAAGTCCGCGAAAACTTACGATCATGAACTTTGAACATCAGACATTCTTTGCGAGATTTTATTTTCAGGTAGGTTAGAAAATGAAAATAATGTACCTAATACAGCCTCCACCTGGAGCGGGAGATCGTGGTCCTCTGGGCGGCGAGCTGGGCGGCGAGTTGGGCGGCGACTGACGCTGGATGCCCGACCCCCTCCCTATATACCCGGCCGGGAAGGGAATTATGATAATCCGATCGCTTCTTTAATGCCCCGCTTCATACTTTAATTTTATCGCCCGCCAAGACGGTAATGGCTGACGTCAACCACCCCGAGGGAAGTCTCACCCCTACCCGTATAGCAGCATTCAGTACCTACCTACCGTTTCATCCTAACTCCACCATAGGCTGGGATCCGTGCGTAGGATTGTGTATTATCGGCTCCATTTAATGTAAATTCATCAAAGAAAATTGCAGTAAAACGAGGAAGTACATATATTAATCATTAATTTATTTTTGAAAGATTAACCTCAAATGCGTGTCCCGCCAATATACGTAGCCTTTTAGGTTGACGGCCTTCTCATATATGTATATGTATTACCAATAATAAAGTAGGTCTGCATATTCTACTTTGCCGTCGACCTCAGTAGATCGCAATGATACCTAAGTATTTATGAAATATTATTTTCATGAAAAATTTACGATGTGTTTTATAAACATAAACTAATAAAACATATGAGTACATGCGGCATATTCACTGGAAATTCATATTTCGGATTTTTTTTACAAAATGAGTTTTTTTTTAATTAGTAGGTAAACTGAACATTATTGTAATAATTAAGAATTTCTACGTATAAAATTCTTTTATACGTAGAAATTAATCTTACTTTACAGTCATGATTCTGTACTAAAATAATTAAGAAATATTTATAAATCTTTTTATTTATATAAAGAGATGATTTTAAACAATATATTCTATTTATTACCGTATTTTGAGGCTTTAATCGCTAAATAAAAGTTTTTTTTAATAAAAACACCTTAATTATTATTTAAAAATAAAAATTTCAAAGAATGACATGTGCCAATAATTGACGTAATTTATATAAAGAAGAATGCCGTTGGTAGCGGCATTCGGCATGCATTATTAAGTGAGTAAGGCCTCGAAATACAGTAATAAATAGAATATACTGTTTAAAATCATCTCTTTACATAAATAAAAAAAAATGCTTGCAAATTTAAAACATTATAACTTTATTAATATTGAATATTTCTTAATTTCCTTAATACGGATTCTAGATAATGAGGTACACTTTATACTTATAAAAAAAACATATTATGCGTACATATAAATATTCTAAAAACGATTTTCTGGCCGCGGCCCGTCGATTAATGCTTATATTTTATTAATTATTGTAAATAATGTCCAGTTTATTTCTTTTATATAATAACGAAAGTTCTATCTAAGTTATTGCTCTAAAAAATGCAGTCAAGACACATTCTGATATAAATGAATAATAAAAACCCACATTTTCGTAAAAAAAAAACGCCGAAATATGCATTTGCAGTAAATGTCCAGACTCAACTACTTGTGTATAATTTCAACTCAAAATAATAATAATTCATCATATAATAATATGAAGGTGTAAAATTAGGAAACAAATTCTGATTTAGATATTTCTGACAGTGGAAATGAAGTGGTTTTTTTTTCAGAACAAAAAAGGATAAAAATTAATTTTTAGTATTCCAAAAGTAATTAATATTTTGTTCCGATATAATGCATTGACTTTAATTTCTACAAAGAAAAAGGCATTAGACACAAAGCAAAGTTTTTATTTAAATTCATACATAAATAATAAAATATTTAATGACAGGGTTATGAAAAGTTAAAAAAAATTATAATTTTATTATTAATTTTATTAATATTTCTTTCTTGATTATTAGTCTTGGTATTATTAGAAAATTTACCATATCAAATTATACACCATATTGAATGTATATTATTTCTTTTTCATACCTTTGTTATTTTATGTTTACGATGTATTTAATATTATTTATCTTTGTTATTTTATGATTACTTTCGTCATAATTAAGTTATTTTATATTTACTCTGCATTTTAAATCTTTTTCATTTTGTTATCTTATACTTACTTTTATTTACTTTCTCATTTTATATTATAAAAGGTATTTTGTGTAACATCAAATTACTATAATAGGTTTTGTAACCGTTGAAATAAATAAATAAATATTGCAAAAAGAATTAGCACCAACAGATTTCATAAATTTCCAACCTCGGTGCAAATTGACATTTCCATTGGTAAATATTTACAAACGGAATAAAGTAAACCCACATTATTCTATCAATGTTAAAAAAAATACAATAGGTAGGTATGCATAAGTTAATTACTTTTTTTTAATAGAGATGCGAATATGGAATGTGCGTGGCATCAATATTCTTCCTATATTCAAAATAAGGTAAACTTTTGTGCTATGACCATGGTACCATTATTTCATATGGGTAGACAGAGAGGATAGTATGCAATATTTATTCATATGTATCGACAAAAAGCTCTCTTATCCACCTTACTAATTCATCTTATCAATGAATGAAGATTCTAGTGGGGCCATTTAGAATATTTAGTTTACTTGATTTTCTGCTGATTTATCTTGATTGGCACCTTAGCAAGTTGTTAATTCATGCGCACACTCAGCTGTACTTCATCAATCACTCAATTCTCAGAAGTGATAATAGATATATCAATACTATATCAATGAAAAGAGGAAATAATGAAGTTCTTGAACAGTCAACAGTTTGAACAAGAAAATGGATCAGGTTGGATAACGGTAGAAATATAAAAGTACTGCATCAATCACTCAATTCTCAGAAGTGATAAGAGATACATCAATAGTACATCAATGATAAGAGGAAATAATGAAGTTCTTGAACAGTCAACAGTTTGAACAAGAAAATGGATCAGGTTGGATAACGGTAGAAATATAAAAGTACTGCATCAATCACTCAATTCTCAGAAGTGATAAGAGATACATCAATAGTACATCAATGAAAAGAGGAAATAATGAAGTTCTTGAACAGTCAACAGTTTGAACAAGAAAATGGATCAGGTTGGATAACGGTAGAAATATAAAAGTACTGCATCAATCACTCAATTCTCAGAAGTGATAAGAGATACATCAATAGTACATCAATGATAAGAGGAAATAATGAAGTTCTTGAACAGTCAACAGTTTGAACAAGAAAATGGATCAGGTTGGATAACGGTTTAGAAATTATAACAGTACTGCATCAACTCACCAATTCTTCAGAAGTGATAAGAGATGACATTCAATAGACCTCAATGATAAGAGGAAAATGAAGTTCTGAACAGTCAAAGTTTGAACAAGAAAATGGATCAGGTTGGATAACGGTAGAAATATAAAAGTACTGCATCAATCACTCAATTCTCAGAAGTGATAAGAGATACATCAATAGTACATCAATGATAAGAGGAAATAATGAAGTTCTTGAACAGTCAACAGTTTGAACAAGAAAATGGATCAGGTTGGATAACGGTAGAAATATAAAAGTACTGCATCAATCACTCAATTCTCAGAAGTGATAAGAGATACATCAATAGTACATCAATGAAAAGAGGAAATAATGAAGTTCTTGAACAGTCAACAGTTTGAACAAGAAAATGGATCAGGTTGGATAACGGTAGAAATATAAAAGTACTGCATCAATCACTCAATTCTCAGAAGTGATAAGAGATACATCAATAGTACATCAATGATAAGAGGAAATAATGAAGTTCTTGAACAGTCAACAGTTTGAACAAGAAAATGGATCAGGTTGGATAACAGTAGAAATATAATTGGGATTATTTAAAAAAAAAATTATATGAAATCTGATAAGAAAAACTATGGGAGAAATCATAGACCAAATGTCTCTTTGCTTTGTTTTGGACCGTACTTCCCGTAGTTCTTATCAGGTATCACTCAAATTTATATATGATAACTATGTATATAGTTGAAAGAACTATTATTAATCAGTTAGAGAAAAATAAAGTTTTTTTTATACCTTATTAGTATTTTAAAACACATTTCAATCTATAAAAAAATGTTATCTATGTATGTCTTAAATGTTTCAATAAAGCTAAACATGTATTTCATTTTCAATTACATGTATTACAATAGATAAGTGTTTCATTGGAAAAATTATTAACCTAAGTCTGTTGGATGGTTAGGTAACATTTTTTTTTAATAATAGCTCTTTCCGGCAGCACCCATCAAGAGCTGCAACTGCTGGTCCTTGTGAGCCCGCAGCATGTCTATCGGGGGCTCTCGGTACGCTGCCTCTAGGGAGGGGTCTCTGGGAACGGCCCACCCTGGCCCTCCCCCTTCCCCCGTGCCCCCTTGAGCTCGCAGAGACTCCCAAGCGGGCGGAGGATGGCCAGCTTTCATCCAAGAGTCATCTCCTGCCCGAATCTGCATGGGTTTATCGGTATCCTGTATTGAAGTTTTCATTGAATTTCCAAAGCCAAGTCCTACGTTATTCAGAATTTCCTTCGACTTTTTGATTAAAGAATGCTCTTTGTTGGAGTAGAAGAAAACTCCAGCTCCAAATTCAAGGGCAACACTCTGCAACACTTTAAATATTGCGCTTTTATGCGTCGGATCTGAAATAAGGGCATAACATAGCTTATAATAGTCTAGCAGAACAAGCCCCATGTTTCCCAGAGACGCGCAAAAGAGCATGGATTTGTACCAAATGATTAAACAGGTCAAAAAAAATTTTTGAACCATCGTCATCTTCTTGTGATCACTTTACACATTGTAACTAACAATGGGTGAAATTGTGAACGTTGCATGATCGCTTAAGCCAGTCGAACGATAGGTCATAAGCGTTATAAATATCCAAAAAGACGTCCAAACTAGGGATGGGCGTTGAATGGACGGACTAGTTGAAATCAACCATTGACGTTGCATCAACGCTTCGACGGTTTACGTTTATCGCATGGACTAATTGAATTCGTAGACGGTGGACGATTCGAGATTCAACGTAGTGCAAAGCAACGAGCGAGAGCAAGACAAAACGTCTCCGTTTATTTCTCTCTCATCTCTTGCTGTCGACTTGTAGACGGCTCGACGGGTAATTTCATTTCAACTCTACAGACGACCATAGAGTGCAGATCTGTGTACATGAACTATGACAGAGACGTGAAATTTGAATGCATGCGTAGGGTGAGATAGGCTTAATAAGCTATTATTACTTGATTTGTGCGATGTGCAGGTGCGACGTTTCGGTGAATTCCCAATTTTACGCTGTATAAAATAAAACAATTCTGTTTAATTATTTTATTTTTATTGAACTATTATTAATTAACAGTCGAGAAGCCGGCTAGATATTTTTCTAAGATCAATATTTTATTCGATCGATCTCGACTTTTTAAATCTACCTCAAAGGGATGGTAAAATTTAATTATTGTGTTATTTTGTTACTTTTCAACTTTAATATAATATAAATGATAAAAAACTTGTAGGGAATAAAATTTTCTATACCTAACTATGGTCCTTATTCAGGAGTCCAACATTAATTATTATACAGGGTTATTTGTAAAACATTAATAACCTCGCAGGACTATACCTGCCTTGATTATGAGTCGAAAATGTTCAAACTATTATGACCTAATATCAATAGTTAATTTCTGACTTATTTTTTGTGAAACGTTGGACTATCATTACAGTAACTTATAACGAATATGAATAATTCATTCCCTTTAATACAAGTCAAATAAAAAAATAAAAACCTTCGAATTCCAATTGGAAATCATTCCAATTGGAATTTTTTCGAGGTTTTTTTTTCGTAATCGATTTGAGTTAGTGTAGTGATAGTCCAAAATAAGTCAGACATATTGAAAAAAATGCAAACTTTGATATCGCATATCTCCATAACTATTAATATTAGGTCATGATAGCTTGAACATTTTCGACTCATAATCAAGGCAGGAATAAAGTCCTGCGAGGTTATTTATGTTTTCCAAATAACCCTTTACACATGTAATGATGTGCACCTAATATTTTTTTTATACACACATTACTGCTTTGTACTTTATATTTTTAATTTTTATACTCATATTTTTATTCTTATACCCGATACATTCACTGCTTATATATGCACTTTATATTTATATTTTACTGCTTACACCTGGTATTGTTGTGTATACCTACTTCTTTCTTTATTATATATAGAAAGAAGTATATAAAACAATATGTAAAAGCCTTTAATGTGCGTAAACAAATAAATAATTAAATATTTCTTTTTCCATATAAGCACAAGTAGCGATTTTACTTTCCCCGAAACTATTTTCCTTCGAACTTCTTTAAATTTTAAAAATTAACGTAATAAAAATAGCCAACGGTTGAGCCGTCGAGCAGCGTCGCGTCGAGCCGTAGACAGTTGACCATCGTCCCGATGTTTAGATAGAACGTCCGCGTAACGAAGTTAACGAATTCAACTAGTTGATCGTCTCGTCGATGGACGGACGTGGACGGTCTCGTTTCGTCGACGGTAAATATGTCGACGACCCATCCCTAGTCCAAACCTACGTTCCCATATAAATAACTTCGTCTCTATGTGACATCTATAATAACTCTTGATTAAATTTATCAGTTTGACAGTTTTGACAGCTGAAGTACTTTTTTTGTAAAGGTTTGCAAAAGTTGATATTATAATTTTAAAAAAATCTGGAAATTGGCTTGTCGAGCAGTTGTCCAGCATACACGAATTTCAGTCAATTTCATCAATCAAATGGTTCTTAAGATTCCTATCAAAAATCAACGTAGAATCCCAAATTTTATAATTTCAATTAATCATTAAGTCTTTTAAATTTATAGTATGTAATGGGAATTTCAAGTATTACAAGTTTAAGTTCTTGCTCTTATTTTACAAAAAGCAAATCATTGAAAAAATTCATTTGGGCTATTAATATAGACAGAGTAGAAAAATACAAGTAATTGAGTGAGGTTATATTGCTTGTAAAGATAGCAGTAGACGGGAGTCGGAAATAAAGAGATAAATATATAAGAATAGACAATTATGCATCTCTTGATCATTCTGATTTGCAAGTACAATAGATAACCACGCTCAACTCTGTAGGTACTGTACTTTACGTGAGTTTCGTGACCAATGTTAATCACCTATGTGAGAGAAACTATGTTTGTATGTGGACAATTACATAAACTTTACATGGGGCTTTACAAATATACTCATACATAGATGATAAGCTCACGATGCTAATAAGAAGTGACAAATATTGTATTATTAAACACATAATTACCAAGATCTCGAAACAAATCAAATTTTCCCCCCACAACCAAAAGAGGAAGAGGGAACAGTTTGTCAGCAACATCCTTCTTTACATGGTCCGATTTGGTTCTTAAAAGGCTTGCGTCTTTATGGGAGTCGATTGCAGATTTAAGACGAGTTATGTAATGATCCAGAGTTGACCAGATGGAGTGCGGCTGGGACAGGTCTACCATCACGATGATGGTCAGTTGTGACATATTATGGGCACTCAGCGGAATACTCAGGTTGCCGGGAGCACTGGGCATGTCTCCTCCCAGTTCCCAGATATGACATATATTTTTGTCACCAAACTGCCCGATTAAATTCTTTCTGCCGAATGTATATTCCAAACCCAATGTTTCCTTTGGGTTTTCATTTTTATCCAAAAAATGATTCATTAAACACGTCTTTCCCTAAGTATATGAAAAAAATATAAACATCACTCATGCCTTAATATGTAGTTTATACAAAAACAATAATTAAATGTATATAGTTATATAAAATTAGTTTGTAAGATGGAGGAAGACTCTTGAGGAGGCCAAGACCCACCAGTGATGATGATGATGAGTTTGTAAGATAAGAATGAGTTAAAAAGAGAAGAGGAAACTATCCTTGGACCTCTTCCAGTCATCACATTTTCCAAAAATAAGTTATAATAATTCCCAATGTATATAATACTAGCCTTCGTACCCGGCGATGCACAGGTTAAGGATTAAGTTTATGGGGGGAATCAAAGGTTCCATTGTTTTGCAAAGCCTCTACTAAAAACAATGTTTCAATTTAATTTAGGCTGGGGTGGATGGGATGTTCAGGGTGGGAATGTAGCCAATGTTTTCCGCCGGGTCTTTGGAAATATGTATTAAAAATTTGGGTGAGATTTGCGTGGAAAATATATCAAGGGTTGGGGGAGGAGGGTAATGTTGCCTATGTCCTATGCCTTCTAATATGCATAGGATATAGACATGCATGAATAATATGCCTGGGTCCTAAAAAATAAGTATGCCAAATTTGGGCCATATTAGTCAAACGGTATAGATTTGTAAAGAAAATACGTATATCTGTGGGAGGGGGGGGGATAAAAGAGAAGAGAAATGTGGCCTTTTTGTTTTGTTTTATATTTCTGCCTTGTCCTAAAGAATAAGTATGCAAATTTCAGGTCAGATCTGTCAAACGGTATACTTTCGCTTAGTAAATGTACCAGGTGAGAGGTAAATGGGGAGGAGATTAATATGACCTTTTTTTCCGCCGGGCCCTAAAGAATAAGTATGCTAAATTCGTGTCAGATCAATAAAACCGTGTAGATTTGTATAGAAAATATATTGGGGGAGTGGGTTAAAAAGGTTGCCTATGTTAATCCTTAAAAAAAGTATGCAAAGTTTGGTAGAGAACAGACAGACACAGACATTGAGTTTTATAGGTACAGATAATAATACAAATTAGCTTCCCTGAAAATTGACCATTTTATTATCTAAATATGTTTTAAAGGAAATGTGTAATTTTGCTAACCTAAATTAGGCTGATATTGTCTTATTACTAAAAATCCACAATTTTTTACTGTTTTACCTACATTTTTTTTTTACCTTTTTCGTTCCACTTTGATAAATTGATGTATTCAAAAACATTAACAGAGTAAATGACGAACTTACGGTGTTTTTTGGACCCAGAATGAAAATGGCACGTGAAGTGCTTTCACTTGAAACTTCATTGGCCTTTAATTTATTCTCCAACAGTTTAATAGCAATATCTCTGATAGTTTCATTATTTTCTTCCATTTTCATACAAAACAATAAACTTATACTTCTTGTTATAATTTTTAAACGCCATTGTATTGTTCTGAAACATTAGGCATCCACACAACATCTGTTGTGGTGAAATGTTTCCATGGAGACCCATAACAACTCACCCCTGCTGCTACATTTTTGAAATGCAGTTTAAATTTTGTTTTGTTTAAAATAAACCAGAATCTTGAGAGTCTATAAAGGGGGGTACGATAATTTGATAATCAAGCCATGGAAACATCCTCCGCCCAAAGATTGTCCACCAGAACTGATCCCGGTGAAAACTCAATAAATAAAAAAAAGAAACCCATGAAATCCTCAGTTCTCACAAAAGAGCAGGAAAAGTCATGGAAAGCTCACAGACAGTTAATATTGAATGTCACTCACAGGGTCGATATAAAAGCTCCAAAATTAATTCCGGAAACGTATATGAAGTCGAGAATCATGGAGAAGCAATGCAATTTAACTCAAAAAAGATTATTAGATAATTTACACTTATTAGTCAAAGTGAATAGGATTAATAGACACGGCGGTCGTGTGGATTGCTGGCTTCTACCCACTAACCACCGCACCAGACAAAAACTGCGAAAACGAAGAATAATACTTGCGACAGAACTCGCAGCAGCCAACCGAGCATTTTATTATCGGCTCACGGGGACACAGGCCATGGCTTGTCGCTCCAAGGAATTGAATAAAGAGTGGAAGCACACCTTGGATAAAATTAAATTAATGGGAAAATTTCCTTTTTGCTTGGAAGCTATCAAACCCATTGATAAAGGAATGGTAGATCCAGATTTTATAGATATATCCGGGCGAAGAAAATATTGGATGGAGTTTAACGCAGATGGCGGAATACACTTGGGAAGAATCATCGTGGAGCTGTTTGAAAAAGTGTGTCCGATGACTTGTCAAGTCTTCAGAAAGTTGGTGAGGGGAATGGCTTCCGGGGAAGCCTATTCGGGAACTCGAGTATTTATGATAGTTCCCGACATGTTCTGCTCGGCGGGCGACGTCACGAAGAACAATGGTTTCGGAGGCGCCTTTCTGGAAGACGAGCAGCTTATCCCCGAAAATTTCATTTTAAAACACTCTATTCCGGGAGTGCTATCCATGGATGTATATGACCATCAGATCAGCGGTATATTCAACATAATATTTAAGCCCATGCCGCTGCTCAACGGTAAGGCTGTGGTTTTCGGAAGAATCGTGGCGGGGAACTCGACCATCTTGGAGTGTCTTAGCGGCATGGGAACACCTCTAGGAATGACTCGCGGCAATCCCATTATCAGTATCTGCGGATGGATTAGCACTCGCCACAAATATTGTAAAGGTTCATTGAACACGGGTCTGGCTTCATAATAAACCACTTCTCCCGACATGCTTTACTTACCAAATTTTACGTATTGACAAATTATTGTAACAAAATTAAATTAAGAAATGCAAGTGGAATTTTTTCTTTCCTACAAGATGAACAGGGGAACATGTATATTTATAAATATTCTAAGTTGAAACAAGGGTTTATTTGCATTTCCATGATTGGGCACTCAATTTTTAGAAGCCATGATGAAATAAATTTTGTTAGTTCAATTGTGCCAGCAAAACGACAGACAAAGATGCACACATTATTTTTTATGTTCTGTGTTATTCTAAGTTCAAGTGCAACTATTTCTCTGACCAGCCACCATCCGGAGAATGAAAGGAGTGATATGATTATGTAACTGTATTTTATTTACCGAGAAAAATAAAACCAAATATACCGTCAGATTGTCCGTAATAACATTTTATTAAACACAAATAAATATTTCTCAAAGCTCAAAAACAGTCTCCTCACTTGAGCCATATTTCGTCCATGAAGTTGAGAGTCAGCTCCTCCTCGGGGAGCACTCGCAGCGTGAGCAGAGTCTGCAGGTAGAAGGTGAGCTCCGAGGTGACCACACCGTGTTGGGGCCCTCCGTTGCCCACGATGTTAAGGCGCGCCAAGTGCTCCCGTAGCTTATCCTTGAAATCGCGGTGTACGATCCGGTACACGGCGCTCAGTTGCGCAGGCGGTAACACCCCGGCCAGCGCTTCGTGCAACTTTAGCAGTTGGCGGCTCACGTGGCGGAACGGTTGCGAAGGGACAGGCGGACGTGCCTCCCAGGCCGCCAGCTGTGCGCCCAGCAGTCCGCCGGCTAAACCCGCAAGTTTGGCTCGTATTTCCGATACATGCGCGCACAACTCACGCTCTAGAGCGCTCCACGCTGACCCGAGGGATGGGAAATGACGGCGAATAGGCGGCAGCAGCCACAGGAGAAGTTGAAGCGCTCGCGACGCCAGGCCTAGGTTGGAGGCCGTAATAGTCTTCAGACCCGCACTGCGCAGCGCTCCCGCGCCTAACACTAGCTGACAACTGCGTGAATTGAAGAGGCGCAGTAGTTCAGCTAGAGCACTACCCGCAGGGGCACCCGCGTCGCCCGCTTCGCGCCCTGCCCTGCAATACTCGCCCACCATTCGCATAGCCATCAAAGCCACTCCCACCACGCTGTAGGGTTCCTTATCCACTATGAGAAATGAGGCCGGGGGTTTCTCACTGTCTGTTTCGCTGGATATATTCTCGGGGAACATTCCAGACTCGCAGATGTGATCCGCCATGGCTTGGAATTCCGCAGGCACCTCTGCCTTCTTCCACCTTTCATTATCTAAAAGTAGAGTCAATTTATTTCGGCTTTCATTGTGAAAACGATGAATATATCTGATTATTCTATTTTTAAATGCATTTTTTAATATAGAACACGGTCTACCGGAAAATTCCTCACACTTAGAGGTAAAATCCTCCACTATTGCCGATAACTCAGAAAACTTTTGTCCGTCTGAAGGTTTTTCTTTATCACCGTTCGTCAATAAGCCCGCACACCTTTCCAAACAATAGTCACAAATAGAATCCACGAGGTTTTGGAGCTTGGTTTCGATAATCCTTTGGTCATCTGCGGTGAAAAAGTCTTCCCCATCAGTGAGAGCCACATCGGGGGCCAGCAAGGCTTTCATGACGAGACTACGCAGTACCAGGCTTCTGCGTAACGAGGGGAGAAGGCGGCGCGTAGTGGCCCCCAGTAGGCCCGCTCCGCCGCGCCAACCGCCGCTCTCTCCGTGACCGCGAACCCACACCTCGCCTTCCTGGCCCGAAGCCTCCTCAATCATGACTTGCTTCACGGTAGCCTGGATGGTGGTTATAGCTTCTTCTTTATATATCTCTATAAACTCGAAACGTTTTCGTCTCAGCAGTCCGGATATGACGGAAATAAATTTATCTTCGTCGAGAGTCTGAGATTCCTCATCCGGTGGTCTGTTCAAGTCAGCCGTGACAAATCTTCGAAATTCAGTCGTCAACATTTTATCTATGAGGCGTTCCATTTCGCTTAATTGAGATGAAAGGTGACGGAAAGCGTGCACGCCCGAGAGCTCGGTTGAGAGAATGGACTGTGTAGTTCCGATTAGATCTAAAGCGGTCACGTAGTCGGCGGTGCTGAGAAGTAATTGAATCATTGGTTGGGTCTGGTGCACGGTGGACATGAGTTTTAGTTTATCGTGAACTTTTGACGTGTTGTTTTTGAAGGTGGCAAGGCTGATGAGCTTCAGGGGGCTGTCCGCCAGCCCCGACTTGGCCCGTCCGATATTCCCGCGCAGCGACTTCACCACAGTTATGGCGGAACTCATCTGCTCCATGATGGTATCGTGAGAGAGCATTGCGTGGAAAAACGCATCAGACTTTTGAGAGACTTGCTTGGCTATCTGCACCTCCACAATGTCTAGGTAATGACTCAAGCGCTCCTGCAGCGCGCGGCACGGGGCCCGGCTATCCCGAGACCAGTCCCCTAGACCCGGGAATACCGTGTCGAATGTCGCTGAATCATTCAAAGGCAGGTTGGGTTTGAAGAATATGGTCGGGATTTCCGTCAACTCGTATTCTGCGGACAGTGCAGGCCCCACTTTAGGTGCGACTCCTTCTGTCTTGGATTGCGCCGTGAGGCGAGTGTGCTTGCGATACTTTTTCCCGATCTTCCGCATGTAGAGATCAAAGTGCGCGTGAGTGATTTCTGGCAGATGCGGGCTAGCGTGGATATCGGCCTTCTCGACGAAGCCGTCGCCCCACAGCCGAGTGAAGAAGGAGGCCTGCTTGGTGCGTCCGGGGTCGTTGAGCACGGCGGGCAAGTTCTGCGCGGCCGAGTACACGCTCCAGACGGGGCCGCCGGGCGCGGGGGCGCCGGGGGGCGCGTGGTGGCGCCGGACATGCTGCTCGTAGTCTCCGCCGCTCACGCCGTCCAGCGGCAGGGACGCGCACACGCCGTTGTAGCCGTAGCGGCACACGAAGGAGCCGCCCTCCTGGGAGCAGTGGCGCTCGCGCAGATGCCTGAAATGATAGCGGGTTAGTCCAGCCTGCGGATGCACCGGGAAGGTGAAAGCCAGAATGACACTTACCTCTCGAAATCCTGGGCCGTTTTGAAGTGCTGCAGCGTGCAGTAATGGCAGGATTCCCAGGCCCTGGCGTCACTCTGAGGTTTAATCGCGTTTGCCATGACATTGTAGGAAGTGAGCGGTCTAATTACACGCACCTAGATACCGAACACATGAAGAATCCGTTCGTAAAATTAAAATATTTCAATTATCGCGGAACTTCATAATTAGAAAGTTCCGCACTAAAAAAGGAATTTAAAATTATAATAAAAAGTTAACCATTATGAAAAACTAACAAGTAACAAGCCCGTGACAGAAATTAAATGACGTTTAACAATCTGCAGTGTTGACATAGTTAAAAAGTTGTTAAATAATTATCGGAGTAAGTACTCAGCTGTTTGGGTGAACGCAGAGAGTGCAGCGCCAATATTGCGAAAAGCTAATCAAAGAAGTAAGAAATCCCTATATCTGATTGTGGACCATGGACCATCCATGGACCATGGTTTCAATTTTTGACAGGGTAAACTCTCAGGAATTGTTTTCAAAATTAGGTGACAAATGTGACAAGTCATGGCCCCCGCATTATTCACTTATTAGTATAAGTACTACAATGTAGAATTGAATTATACTGAAGTACACACTTTACACGTTTGCGAGTGAACTGCACACTACAAACTACACATTTCAAATTTTAAATTGAATTGTTACTTTTTTAATAATGTGAAATTTTTGGCCAGTATTTTTGCAAAGTTGATGTAGATAAAAATAAATAATTGATGAAGATGTGAATAAAGCAGTCGAAATATTTGTGTTGGCCTAATGAACAATATTTTGAAAATTGAAACAATCCTTCCCCATGAATGAAGAAATTTCTGGAAACTGAAACAATCCCCTCTTATGGATTAGAAAATTTTGGGACCGACTGATGAAATCTTCGGAAACTGAAACAATCCCCTCCCCCTCGCCCCAATGGATTCAAAAATGTTGTAGTAGTACTTGTGTAGTAGTAGTGTGGTAGATAGAATAAAGAAAGGAGTGCTGAGATGGTTTGGTAATGTGGAACGTATGAACGAGGAAAGGATGGTTAAGAAAATATATGAGGCGAATGTTGAAGGCAACAGGAATAGAGGGCGTCCGCAAAAGACCTGGCACGATCAGGTACTACAAGTATTTGAGGATGGCCCTGTTAAAAGCCGCAACAACCGTAGAACGTGTATGAGAAGATGTATGAATGTGGCCGAAGCAAAAGTGGTGTGCCAGGATAGAAGAGTGTGGCGTTCAATCCTCTCTGCCTACCCCTGCAGGGAAACGGCGTGATGGTTAGTTAGTTAGTAGTACTTCTTATAGCAGATAATATTTAACTACACGTACAGTTTTGTAGTACCTACTACAATTAGTTCACTTCATGTTGTATATTGAAATTGATAAAGTGCGCAATGTTTCGGTATCTACTACAAATGTAGCGCATACTTTGTAGTCTTCAAACTGGTGAACGTGTGTCTTATAGTCTTCATTTTGAAATATAGTTTTCCCTTCGCTAATTCACTATTACATCGGCTGCGATAACGCATTCCTAACCACGCCAAAATTACGTCATTTTGTGATAATTTATTATTTAATTATTTAAATTTTATTTATTTATTTGTATAGTGGGTAAATAAATGATTTTATAAAATAAATTACACTTATGTTATTAAATTTTAAATATTTTATTATACTCATTATAATATGAGCTATAAGCTCGAGTTTATAGGAGGAGTACTTACATACGGTAAATGCACTTGTTATACTATAATAATCATTGATATATGATTGTATTATAGGTATTGAAAGAATATAGGAAATTCCTAATGTTATTATTTTTATTCACTAGAAATGATTTATACATATCTTGGTATAAATGATGAAGCAATATGCACTTTATTGATTTATATTAAATTAAATATTTCTACCATCACATCGTTGGTTGATTCAACAAATTAATTGATGATTACTTATACATTTTACTACACATGTAACACAAGCGCGAAGTAGAATTCCACAAGACACCAGCCGACCAGCCATTACTTACATTTTTTTTTAAATTTCACACTCTTCTTATTATTATATTCAGATGAAGATAATTTATTCATATTTAAATGTTAATTTAAACTTTACTTTAATGAATTGCAAATATTTTAATAAAAAAAAAATTATCTTTCAAGTTGCAAAAATATTCTTGCGAGTGGAAAAATAATTATTTGACGTTATAATTTGTAGGCAGATTGAACGTAAAGATTGCGTTGTTCGTAGTCGTTGCCAAGAATTACGGTATCCATAGTAGCGCCTGACCAAACGAAAAGGTTACGATGGCAGCCCTGAGCTATGTACGTCACATTTTCTCGTCGGGCGGTTCTGTATTTCGCGTAATGTCATTTTGTTGAGGGGACTGTTTTATTCAGTGATATTGTGTGCCGTATGTTATGTAGGTGCGAGTCCGGTGTAATCGATGTCATTCTTGTGGTAATTTGGCCCAAAGGTAAGTTACATTCTTTGACAGGTTTATTATCTACGCGAGAGGTTTCGCTTGACCTCGCGCCTTCCCCGCGAACGCGGAGGACAGCGTATATTTATTTTGACTATCCTGTCACTTTTTAATTAATAATGCGCGAGAATTTGAAGGGGTATTTTTTTAGGTTAATTTAAACACTATTAATTTTATTCAAATTACACCGCGTACGTTTTTGACACAGTTTGAAGATAATTTGACTATGTGCAGATTTGTGAAAGTTCATATTTTTCAATCGCGATATTGTAGCAAAAAAAACGAAATGTATTTAAATATCTGTTGTATAGGTTAGTCAGACATACCGGGGACCCGGGCCTGCCCGTGGCACATGGGAGAAAGCCCGTGGTCGAGGGCGGAGCCCCGGCGGGCGCCCCGAGACCGGTCTGAGCATTAAAAAAAATACGACCGCACTCCTAGCTTACTTTTCTTTACGCATCTGGAACCCCCGCGAAAATAATATTGAACCGGATAAAGTACAAAGTTTTCATTAAAATTCTCTATATATGAATTTATCCACTAAACGTACAATTGGATGACATTTGCGGGGCAGGCGCGGCGGGGGGCCGCGGCTCGGCTCAGCTGTGTCATCTCTCAAATGTACAGCGAAATGGAGAAATCGACAACATTTTGAACGACTCCGAGTCAGATATGTCGGTGCACCATTCTACGTCTTGCCGCGTCGCAAAATTATCCCGGCCCGACAGATGTCACACTGGACCAGGCCCGACCTCCGGCGCCGCTATTCGGTGAACTCTTTGTTTCGGCGGCGGCAGCGGAGACAAAGAATATATAATTAATCGCATCTGGTCGCGGTCAGCTGAAATCAGAGCTTCCGTGCTCCCTGTTCCATTTCACGATTGTACTTCATTTCGGCTTCTGTTCCCGGCCACCGCTCGAGTTACGCGACTTTCGTCCTTTGTCCCGCGATTCAGCGTGTTTTGTTTTGGTTGAAGAGCGGGGATGCCATTAGATAATGTGCTGTAGCCAGGCGCGGGGAACTCTCCCGCGGTTAGGTACCTCGAGGAACATTGACGCAATAAGGTGGAACACGTGACGGCGCGATTAGATTTAGGATCTGGCTCCGCAGGGGTCCTGATTAGGGAATGCAATCCCGATCCCGCGAGATCTCGAGGCATTTTACGAGATCAATCCCGAACCGAAAAATCGGACGAGATTATCGGGATTGATCAGCATTTTTTTGTTTTATATTTTTGATTGTATATGTCTATAGAGCTTTTAGTAAGTACTTAAAACTTATGATCATGTCACATTCAAATAATGAAAATAGCTTTGAATAATATTTGCTGTATTTTATCAACCTAACATAGTAATAGAAACTACTACTAGTTAGTAGTTTTTACTCTACTATATTGCCTGATTGATGCTTGGAAAAACACCTACAAAAACCTTATTGCAATGATTAATAATGAGAATTTTCTTAAAATTGCTGGTATAAAAATGCAAGGCATTGTCGTTAATTGCTATTCAGCTCTATAAACAAACAAAAAAATACAAAAATATTCGGGATCCCGATCCATAGGGATCCCGCGGGATTGGAAATTCTAATCTCGAGGGATCTCGAAAGGGCAATCCCGACTCGGGATTGCATTCTCTAGTCCTGATTCACGATGTGCGTGATGTCCACTCAATCTAATCTGCAAAAATGCAGATTAGATTGAGTGGACTCTCGCTTTTTGAACTTTGAACCTCGCGAGCAAAAAAATGGCAACACTAATCAATCACTAATCGCACGATAACAGGAAAAATACCTCCACTCTGCCTTCGTACATTAATGACGACTCGCTATTCACCTGGACTAGCGCCGTGCACAGGAGTATCGCCTTACAATATCTCGCGCCTTACAGTAAGTCGCCAGCGCCCTCCGGTAGCCGTGACGCAGGAACTCTAGCGCGACCGCACCGGCATGACCGATTGCGGCCGAGCTGTCGCGAGGAAGTGGTGAGGAAAACCATCGTTATCGCAGAAACATCTCGAGTTCTTCCTTCTCCGGTGCTGTCGAACTTCCAAGTTCCAAAAGTCTTCTTGAGTGAACATGATCAAGCCTGCGCCGCGACCACCGAGAGATCGGCCTGCCTGGAACTTGTCCCGTATTTCGACGTCAAGCCGAAATCGGGTGATAGGCCAAGTCATATCAGAAAAATATTTTTAAAAAATCCAAGTCATGTGTTTTAAAAATTATAAGAATTTAAAAAAAATCTACACCCTGTGACGGTCTTTTCACTCCCGTTGTTACAAATCTTTATTTTTCTTCATTATTTTATTATTATTATGTAATCCTGAATAATGCTTCTGTAAACTTTTGTCCAAAATTCAAAGCCAACTGCTCCAGCTTGGAAGAAAATGTCACGTTTTATTTTATTTTATTTATTCATGGGAAACTAACAGTACATATAAAATCAGATTACACATGATTATTGAACAGTATTGGGACCATCTAACAAGTTTCCACAGAATTAACATGTTATTAACATACAGCAACAATAACTTGAGTTATACAGAAAAAACAAAAATAGTGAAAGTTTTAAGTTACGGAAAAACTATGAGAGTCAAAGAATTAAAGGTAAAAGGGGAATATGGAATAGGAAAGGAAAGGGTTTTAACCAAACCAAGTATTCAAAATCAATACTTTGTCCAGTTTTAACTGACTGTTTTTTTTATTTTTTTTTAAAATATTTTTCTGATCACCCGATTTCGGCTTGACGTCGAGATACGGGACACCTGTATACACGACAAACCTTCACCCGGAGCGAAGAAGTCAACTACGATATAATTTGTCGGTGTAACTCAAAAGTAGGTCGACCTAATTTTTCTTAAAATTTACCGACTAATTGTCGACGGTACCTTGTTATGTTTTCGATTACATTTCACAGTAAATAAAATTCTTTATCCTTAGCCAAATACTTAAGTATATGGATATGTATTGGCTATTGTGGACTACCGTTATTGCCCCCTGATTTAAAGGGATGCTGCTTACCCGATTAGGTCGCTGAAGAGAAGTACGGACACGCGGTTACTTTCATTATTCATCACATCGCATTCATTTAGGAGAAAGTTTCATTTCAGCCTCAGCGAGATGAGGCGGCCCGGTTACTCGTGCCCAATCTGTATTATTTATCGAATCGCATCGTTATCTAATTGTGTCGAGAGTTGTGAAGGGAAATTAAAAAAAAACACAATTTTCGCAACGTTTCTGATTCACCGCAAATATTCGCGCCGCCCTGTGTGAAATGCGAATGTGGAGTTTTTATCCTTTATCCGAGGGTACGCGACCTATTATATTCGGGCGAGCTTTCACATTGTATTTATTACTCGTTCGGCCTATCTCGAGTGCCGCCAATGATATCGAGTGCTTAAAGTGTCACTTCTCCGTGTGCTCGCTCCGGGCCATTTGGCAAGGCGCAGCAACCCTGAAATATGTTGAACATCCGTTTCCTAATATTGTTTCTCTTCCTCGTACGACGGCCATTCTGACGCAGTCCAGTGGAGTGGGACCCACCACATACCCGGGGCCGTTTTATGAGCAATAGCTTCCATATGGGCCCTAGATTCTCGCCACCCAATTCGGCAGCATTTTATGCTAAAGTGGGAAACCTTATTTATAAATACACGTGGAATGAACATGACAATAATATTTTATAAAAAAATCTAATCTCAGTAAAAATATCACAAAGGATCATTATTAAAGTAATACTGAAAAAAAATTCTACGTTTTCAACAAAACATCTTTTTAAATTGTTTCCAGTACCAAACATGGATGATATTTTCAAGCAAGTTTCCATACTGAAAATGTGCAAAGAAAACCCTTACAGAAAACCAGGAATCAAGCTTATGAGAAATGGAAACCAATTCATAATGCCTAAATTTAAAACAACCCAAATGCAGAACCACTATATTTATAAAGCCATTAACTACAACAGTAATTTACCTATCGAGATACGCTGCATCAGTAACCTTTCAGAGCAAATCAAAAAAATTAAAACCTTCCTAAAATCAAACTTAAATTCATAAATCATTTAAACCTATAGCTTTTTTCAAAACACTTCAATATCAAATTATTTTTTTTTACCAAATGTTATTATTATTATTATCGTATTATCAAATGACCCTATATATAAAATAAGAACTGAGGCTCCCTCATCAGACTCAACAGCTCTTCACTGATGAGGTCTACATGACTACAAAGTAATAAAAAAAATGTCAATTTGATATGTAAATATATAACAATAGTAAACAATACAAGAAATAGAATGAGACACGATATATGATATACGAGTCTAGCTTCTAAATCCCGTACAGTTTTTATCGAGCCCGAGGGCCTAAAGGTACCGCCATAGTGCAGCTCCTCCAGATCCTTCCCCAGCGAGCAGCGGGTTGCCGTTTCTAGGACCAAGAGATCAGGCAAGACCTCTGCCGGCACCGGAGGTTGTCCGGTATGCTCTCCTTTGGCCCCTGTTCCGCATACCCAAGTATATGCGCCCAAACCTCCGCAGCATATGTGACCTGGGCCACATACACGGCACTGTAGATTAGGTAGATTAGGATCGTATACCCCACTCGTGGACATCCTTCTCAGCGCAACAATCAAATTTGCCGCTCGCTCATTCGACAAGAAGGAACCCGACATGTCCATATCACCCCATCTAACACGGCGCAAAACTGAGATTTCTTCTCAGTTTTGCGCCGTGTCAGGGACGAAGCTCTCTCTTCCTTCGTTCCTTTCGAAGACCCTTCGCCGAACCTTTAAATTCGCACCGCTAATGCAGTTGTGCCGAGAGCAGCCTCCTTTGATCGGTAATCGTTTGGGATGGGAGAATAGTGGTGATGGCGCTCCTCTACCAGTAAGTGTTGAATACCACAACTATCTTATTACGACCTAATACAATAGTAATGTACTTTACAATATTGTCGTACAATAGTCGCCGCTAGATACTGTCAGCGCAGTCGCGCAGTGTCCCGGTCTCTGATCTAATAAATCTCTTTTTCGTGACTATTCACATTCATCCAAATTATAAAATCAAATTGAGCATTTATAATAAGTTGAGTTTCGATTATCAAGGAAAAGTGTTACACGAACGCAGAGATGTGACTTATCTATTAGTATAATTTGTCGTATTTGAAATACAGATACAAGATGCAAAATACCTACGTATTTTCATTTTGTATCTGAAATACTTTTTTGAATATTCATCTTTTATCTTGTATTTAGATACATTCTTTTGTTATCTTAGTATTTTGTAATGAGACGTCATCGAAGAAAAATGAGCGACAAAATGTTTCAAGAACTGGTTTAACATAAGTCTCAATTAAAACCTTAAAAATATAATATTTTATCTTGTCAGATTTGCGCGATCAACGCGAATTATTCGTAAATAATTCACGTAAAAAAAATAAACTTACATTCAATAAAATGTGTTTTCTTACAAAAGAATTTTATCTTTAAAAAGTATTTGGAAGATACGTATTTTGTATCTAGTATTTCAGATACCATTCCAGAAAGTTATTTGTATCTGGTTTTTGTTATACTTGATTTTAAGTATCTTGCATTTTATATTCCAGATACTTTGTATAGGGTATCTTGTACATAACTGCACGAACGTATTGTCGAAATGTTAAAAAGTGACCGAACATTTTAGACAAACAACCGAAATAAAAAATAGTTTGCGAGATGTCGCTGTACGTTGTAATTTAACGAGTCAATATGATGAGGGTGGTCCAGTTAGAAGTTAGAAGCCGGTGAGTGGAGTATTCCACCGGGTTGTTAGAAGGTGGCGGAGAAGAGTATACCTAATACCCTCTGACTGACCGGTTGTTTCAAGTTGGATTAAAGTAAGCGTTCTTTTAAAGCATAGATTTTTACGTTCTCCACCAATCAGACGATCCGTTTTCGTAAAAATCTATGCTTTGATCGACCGCTTACTTTGATCGAACTTGAAACAACCGGGCCTAAGGCCGGTCGCACTTTGGATACGAATTATTACGTGCGTATTCGTACGACTATTTTCGTACGTATTGAGCGCGCACATTGATTGTGTCTTGCGTTTGTCACGATCAGTTACTTTTCGCATTTCTCCAATGACGTTTTTGTCAAATGAATAATCTGCATTTTCTGGAAAACTCTCTTCTTACTCGTAGGTTGCTACGGCGCGTCGTCGGCATCGTAGAACCAAATGGGTGAACGAAATATAGTATACTAGAAGGGAAGAATTTGGTAAATTCCATCATATTATGGCAGACTTAAATAATGACAAATTTCACGACTATCTATCTAATAGATTCACAAATGCTGGGGAGAATCGAAGTGCAACGAAAGCTCAAAACATCGGAGAAATATTTAAAAGTTTTTTTGTTCGAAGTACATAATTATACCTCACCTTCATCAAACTAAATTATTTAACTAGTTCTTTAGAGATTCTCCGCCACGATCTGCGCTGATGTGATGGTCACGCAGTTGAATCACTTTGGTCCCACAAACATTTGTGGTCATGTGTCAAATTGACAAATTTTTCAATATCCGTCGTACGAAATCGCAAAAATTTCCGAACAAATCCGGATCTTGTCGGACGTCGCATCTATACGTGCGTACACGCACTACAAAATCGATATTCAATACTACTTGGAAGGTGAGGAATGTACTCGCGTATTCGTACGTATACGTACGACTCAATTTAGTACGAAAACGCATCCAGTGTGCGGCCGGCGTTATACAGCTTCCAGGGTCGGAGGGAACTAAACGTGCCCGAGTTGCCCGCCCACAATCAGTGTCAGCAAAACGTGGAATCCCACGATTACTGCCACTTGCCCCCAGCCGCCATCGAGTGGAACTCACTTTTCGTAAAGTTTGTATGATTTCTTTATTAATTAACCGTGTTTGTGCAGGGCGCAGTGTGGGCGGTGAAACGGCCGAAGGTAGCGCCCGAATTAATTATATACATCGGCGGACTGACGAGGGCGACCTTGTCGCTTGAACAGAAGTTACCAGGGTATCAATTATATTATTTGTTAGCTGGAACCCGTTTTTGGAAAAAAATATGCAAACTTTTCTGCAATTATTACAGAATCACTATTTTCAATGAATTATTATTTGAAGACCAGCTGTAACCTGTCAAAAATGACGGTACTTTAACATGTCGGCTCCTAAGGAGTTTATTTATTTCTTAAAAAAAAATAAGATTTTTGAAAAAAAATATTCGATTTTTTTTCATAATTCGAAAAAAATTCGTAATTCGAAAAAAAATCATTTTTTTTTGTAAAAAATAATTTTTTGAAAAAAAAAGTAGGTACTATAAAAAAGTAACGGACGTTACACGAAGTTACGCGGACGAACGGACAAACAGACAGTCGGACGGACAGACAACGAAATTATTGTAATTGGAATTACACCGCGAGCGAGACCATCACCTTTCCAAAATACGCATTTCGAGATTTAAAGTTTAAAGTTTTTTCTTGGCGCTTGTACAGAAAAATCTTCGAGAAATGTTTAAAGCTAAAGGTATATTTTTTTCAAACAATTAGGAAACATTGTGTATTAGTGTGGCTAGAATTCAGCGTAAAAATTATTTTTTATACGTGATTTATATGTGATTTTCAGGATTTCTAAGTGACAGGTCTTGCATTAAAAATATTCCAATTTGTTTATTTTATTTATTTATTTAATTAATACACGGTACAACGTACCATTAAAGAAACAATGTATATAAACATGTTTAGATTGATAGGTAATAATAAAAAAGGAGATAAGGTATAATTCTATCAAAAACAATTAATAAAGTGATATATAAAGAAAAATAAAACATTAAGTGAATAACATAAAGTATAACAAAATTACATCAAATGAAATAATAGTTATCAAATCAAATATGAAAGTCAACAATCAATAAAACTACAACAAATTAAAATAATTATGTCTGAAATTCAAGAAGCAACAAAATTACAACAAAATGAAATAATTGTAAACAAATCAAATCTGAAACTCAAGAAGCAATAAAAATGACAGTAAAATAAAATGAAATGTAAAATTCAAAAATCTAAAAACAAGGATAGACATGACATCAATAACCAATTATAAACGACCGAATTCGTCCAGAAGAGCTTTCTTGTAGGCGACTTTCGTGTTTCCGAAAAAACATCCGATAGGTAGCCATACTATGTGTAATTTAAAATTAACAACTCTCAAAAATTTGTGCTGCACTCGCTCAATATTATTGGAGTGAACAGTATAATGTGGAGACCATACAGGAGAATTAGATTCTAATTGAGTTCGTACTAGAGACGTATATAATAATTTAATGGAATTTATAGTGTTAAAGTCTTTTGTAAGCCTCAAAATAAATCCTAGCATCTTCAACGCATTATTAGTGATATTGTCAATATGTGGAATAAATGTTAGTTTCTCATCAAATATCACACCTAGATCTCTTACAATTTTGACTCTTTCAAGAGGAATGTCATTTAATGTATACGTAAAATAGAGGGGATTTTTTATTTTAAAAAAGGTGATTACTTGGCATTTTTGAATATTCAAATAAAGTTTGTTAACATTACACCAGTTGATAAGTGCATTTAAATTATTCTGCAATACCAAACAATCTTCTACACATTGTATTCTTTTAAACAGCTTTAAATCGTCAGCAAAAAGTAAGAATTGAATATTATTAAAAGAATTTACTATATCATTAATGAAGAGAAGAAACAGAATAGGTCCCAGGTGGCTTCCTTGTGGTACGCCACTAGTAGCAATAAATCCATCCATTTTAATATCACCAACTCGTACTATCATTCTTCGCGAGCACAAGTAGCTAGTAAACCAATCGTGCAGGGTTCCCTTAATGCCTAAAGCCTTCAGCTTATAAAGTAATAAATCATGAGGTACTTTATCAAAGGCCTTGCTGAAATCAGTGTAGATGGAGTCCACCTGATATTTCTCAGCAAGGGTTTTCAGTATCTGGTCTTCATACAAAATTAAATTCGTCAGAGTCGATCTACCGCTAACAAAGCCATGCTGACTTGGCTCGATGAGGCTCTCGAGGTGAGGAGAAAGGTCATCCAAGACGAGTGATTCAAAGAGCTTAGGAATTGCAGACAATATACAAATCGGTCTGTAATTAGAAACATTTGATTTATCTCCCTTTTTTAAAATTAGCACGATGAAGCTTTTTTTCCAATGGCTTGGAAAGTAGCCGAGTCTTAAAGACTCATTAAATAATATAAATAGTGGGTATGACAGGAATGTTCGGCAGTTCTTCAATAGTGCGTTAGGTACTCCATTAGGCCCCATAGGTTTTCTTGTATTTAGCTTCTCCAGTCCCTTCATAACAGTAGAGTGATTTAAATGGCAACTGTTTAGAGTGATCTCTTTATTAGGAAAATAGTTAAATTTGGAGTGAATTTTTGTATCAATTATGTTATGGGTTTCATAGACGCTGCTGAAGAAATGCTCGAAACTTATGTTACACTCGCAAATTTTTGGCAGATGCGGTTTTATATTTTTATTATTATTAATTGCTAGTAAGAATTGGAAAAAATCATACGATTCATAAAATGTAAATGTAGTTTTATTTTGAATAATTCTTCCTTGTAGGTCAAGTTCTACTTTGGTTTTTCATAAATTTATACATCACTTGCACTTGTTGCAACTCCTTGTTAGGGCCGGTTGTATCAACTTGGTTTCCACAACCCATTCTCATAAAAATCTATGGTTTTTACGAAAGATTACTGTGTTATGTATAGATGATGGGTTTAGATCTTATTTTACCGATGATTGCTAACTGATTTTTGGTAATTCAATAGGCACCCATTGGTATCTCAATTACCAGTTATAGGTTCAAGATCAGGTAATTAAATCCAGCAGTTGTATTTCAAAGTTACCAATTTCAATGCCAAAAGGAATGCCAAATCTGTTATCGTAGCATTAAGAGGGTTTTTGAGGAATGCTAAGGTCGCTGTGCTATTTTTAATTTCATGAAACCTATTGAAAAAT
Organism: Agrypnia vestita; assembly: GCA_016648135.1. NCBI lineage: Eukaryota > Metazoa > Arthropoda > Insecta > Trichoptera > Phryganeidae > Agrypnia > Agrypnia vestita. Next base: position 188,499 of record JADDOH010000569.1, read on the forward strand.
GCTTCCCTCGTATTTAAAATGGTGGTTTTGAAATAGAGGAATATTTTCAGACTCGGAAAGTGAAACAACGTTTCTCTTTCAAAATCTTGAGCTTAAAGGGATAATTTGTTTTCGATTGAAATTACTTCTTCTAACTTCTAATTGAAAAAATTGTGTTTCCTTTCCGTTCCCGATATATATTTGTGCCATTGTGGATATTTGTGCCAGAGCCGCACTTACGGGGCCAAAGGGCCGTAAGTGCGGCTCTGCCACTTTGCCAACCTCTGCTCTATACTATCGAGAATATTTTTCGAGAGTATTATTCGTTTTCTTTCCTTTGTTCCCATTGAAAAAAGTAGAAACCTCGTTACCTTATTTTTTCCGGATAAGTTCTTCGACACAAATCTAACAAACTAACAAAAAAAAAACGTGCACGTTTTTCTTTTAAAAAAAAACAATTTGAAATATTGCAATTGTATGAATTTGTTGAAAAATGCGTACACAACTTTATTGCAAAAGGAAAAGCGTGCATCAATTACGTCACTAGCAAGTATTCGGCAGTCGCCGATTGCTTTAACTGCTAGTGACGTAATTGTCCTTCATTGGCCTTTTCGGCTTCGCAAAACTTCAATAGCTCATTGACTAATGCCACCACCGCTTGTTTAGATATTCATATCAGAGCTCCCGGTGTTTCACGGAACGTGACAACCCCCAGGAGGAATGTTAGCTCGGTAAGTCGCCGCTCGCTAATTTATATCGGTCGGGCTCTACTTCTGAATTCACGATGAATGCGGCCGACAAGGGGGCGCTCTATTGGACCGACATTTCAAATGTATCGACTCGGAATAATCGCACACAAATAAAGCGCAAAAAGCGTGGGTTTTTCCATTAAAATAAGAGTATTACGTTCTTGGGTGGATGTTTACTTTATCGAAGTCCGTCCGTCCGGCTACAAACCACTACAGTCATATCACCATTCATAACGAAACCACCCATCCCGCTCTTCGTGTTTACCGTAATTTCTATTCTTTCACCACCACCCCCGCCGCGATGCTAGGAAAGAAAAGGAAAGTAAACACGAGGAATCAAGCGATGGGTTGTCTCGCTCTGAGGCACTCCGAGCGAATTCCACACAATTGCTTGTTGCCTTGAGATTCTATGCTCTTAGATCAATATTATTACCTGCTGCAGACTTTGTTGGGTTTTCAAAGGCTACTGCCAGTGTAGTGTTGTGGGAAGAATCCCAAACTTTTGGTTAAGTTTATAGAAGTTATGTTTAGTTTTCATAGAAAAGAGATATAATTCGCCTCTGACAGCTCTAAAATCATAGACAAGAGCAGTACGATATTGCGATACTTACGGACAGTCAGAAAAGTTTTATAAAACGAGCGTCGTTAATGTTTACTAACGAACGGCAATCCGTTCTTATTGTCGGTTTACCAACGGATATTTGGTCTTTCGTTTACAAGACCGGCCCTAAAAAGATGGCAACGCTTCCTGAGGCATGTTCGACGGTCAAGTTGAGCCGAAACCTGTCGCGACCGTCAGTTGCCATCGAGCCCTCGACCTTCGGGCCCCGGTGATGAAGCCCGGCTACACAGATTTACTCTCGATGTTAACTACTCAGATTCAACTAAACATTTTGAAGATTACTCGGGACGAGGGCTTGTTGAAGACAGCGTTCGGTGAAGATACATCAATAATTTTAATGTGCACTAAATTAAACTGTAATGCACAGATTACAAAGATTAATTTAGTGTAAATTAAAATAATCATATTTCACCACAAATAACTGCCATGTCAATACATGAGATACATAAATACCACGCCTTCCTATCTGTCCCTACTAGTGATGGGTCTCTCTGTACTAAGTAATACAATGAAGTACTACATTATACTGAAGTGCACACTTCACACGTTTGTAAGTGTACTGCACGCTACAAATTACACAACACTAATTTCATACTTCGAAGTACACACACTTTTGGCCGATTTTGATGCGAGTTGATGTAGCTAAAAGGTCTTTTTGAAATCCCCCCCCAGATTTTAATTTTTGGAAAGTTGATGTTGCTAAATGAGGAAATGTTTGGAAAGTGAAACAACCCTCCCCCCATGGTTTTGAAATTTTTGGACCGAGTGTTGAAATCTCTGGAAACTGGAACAACCCCCCCTCCCCCATGGTTTAGACAATTTTGGACCGAATGACGAAATGCCACTTTCCCATGCCTGCCATTTTATTGTAGCAGATACAATTTTGTAGTACTACAATTACTTCACTTCATCTAGTTTATTGAAAATGTTTCGGTACCTACCTACTACAAATGTAGCACACACTTTGCAGTCTTCAAACTAGTGAACGTGTGCGTTGTAGTTTTTCCCTTCGCTAGTCCCTACGCACACGTCGATGGTATAGGTCTTTTCATATAAGCTTGTAATTGAGTTAGTGTGGGTACAGTGCGTAATACGCGCATTGTTTCGTTGTGTTAAGTTTACGGATACGAGAGGGGCGTACCCACACTAACTCAATTGCAATTAGTACCCACACTAACTCAATTGCAATTGAAAAGACCTATACTACTAGCCTCCTATGACACTTTAACTGAGATGGGTTACGTGTCGATGGTAAGTAGTCGTAGTCGTAGTCGTTGTCGTCGTCGTGATGATTTGAAAATGGAAGTTTCCCCGTCAGGTGGGAAAACCAATTTGTAGAGTGCAGGTTCACCAAATGAATACAATAAACTTTATGTATTATGTTGGTTATGTTTATTTTAAGACTTGAATAATTACAGTGGCGCCTTTCTACCTGGACTCATTGATTGCGTACTATTTATTTATTACGGCGAAGAAATTGACGTTTAAAACAAACGAGACAAAGAGCTCTTCGATCAGTGACCTGTTTCCTCATGAGATCTTTGTCAATATTATTTGAACATTTCAGACATGGTAAGGGTTCAACGACCACATCTAGAAAGAGTGTGCTGATTCGTAATATATACCTAAACCATTAACGTGGACACGCGCCTTTCTCGCGCAGAATGTTTATACGATTTATACAGGAAGCGAGGTGAAGGTGGACATCACTACCACAGTACTTAAACGGTTTCTGGAGTGGCGAACTTTGTATTTAAAGTCATCGTGTATGGTTATACTTCAATACTTGTCTTATTCTTCGTCCCTTCACGTCGGTTTTCATTTTATATCCGGTAGTTCCGAAAATAATGGCCGAATTAAATATTGTATCATTTTGAATGTTTTTTTCTGGGAAAAGATTGCCTTTCTTTGACAGTTAGGCATCTGCCGTATTTATTTTTCATTTGCATTTCAGCAGAAACGCGATTAAAAAAGAATTACTTCTAATCTTGGTAACTATGTTTAGACCTAAGTCTCAAGATGAAGAGGGAATGAGGATACGACGAACTGCTAGCTCTGGCGGAAGAAAACACGAGACTAACAACTGCCACCGATTAACTGAAGAGGACACTTTTTGCTCCGCGACAGCTTTCACATTTTCAGGCACCTCGATTATCGTTTAGCGCAAAAAACAAAAAAAAGGCTCTCAAAAAATCATGAAGTCTAATCCGAGTTTTATGCTACAAGCAGAAATCTTAATCTTGTAATTCGTTGGCAAAAATATGTAGACTCAAATAGCTGATGCTACTACTGATTAACAAAGTTTATTTTCTTATGTTATGTTTAATTGAGTTAAAATCTGCCATTATTTTCGGAACAATGTAATAATATCCTGTTGGAAGTGTTTACAAAATGTAAACAAAGTATTGTGATTTTGCGGCAAGTTTCAGTAGAAATCTAGGAACGCACGATGATTCTTTGAAAAACAACAGATTTAGAAGTCGTAGTCAACTACCTAGCACTGGTTTATTAAATAAAGCTTTATTAGTCATTCCAAGTGCAATCATCTAATCTAATTTTAAAATAAATGATTGCTTGCTCATTTCAGATATTTTATATTTTTTACCATTTTACCACATGCTTTACGAGAATTTTTATATACTTTTATTGTTTGCATTTGTCTATTGTTTATCCAATGTATTTTAAAGTAAAAGGCTTTAAAGCCGTGCATACATGTAAAAATAAAATATAAATAATCTTTACGCAGGTACCCGTCAAGTTGACGGATAAACACAGTTACTAATTTTTTCTTTTCAAATGATGTATCTCACTCAAAGAAAACTAAAAATCAACAAATTCAAATATTTGTACAAATAACATGGTAATAGGAGTAACAGTAAAATAATATATTTAAGGGCATCCGCGGAATACCTGGCATATCCAGATAAATCAAATACTGGAGGATGGCTCTATTAGGAGGTTTAGGAGTAAATGTAAATAAATCAAGGTGGTGGAAATAAATATAATTCCTTAAGTTGGGTTGTACTGTGTCACACAATTTTCCCTTTAATAAATTATAGTTTCAACATTGAATAATAAATTTTACGGAAAATGACGCGAAGAAATCACTACACTATCTAGAAAAACAATTGCTACGCAAACACGCTAGTGATTATCATTGAACACGCAAGCTGTTATTTTAACCGGTTATATACTAGTTTTATTTGAGATTTGTATCTGATCGTATCAAGATTGATTGACAATTGATATGTAACTGTTTTCTAGTACCGATGCTTGCCCGTCGAATTGCTAAAAATCTATTACCATACTATTCATCGATAAGTCAGATACAACTGACATCTCTTACTGGCTTACTGACAGTCACAATTGATTTTCTCAACCTGACTGTGATGTGCTTCACTACAGTAATTGGGCCTCGTGGCGCGTAAGTTCGTAAGTGTACTCATACGCGCGGTAGAAGTTATACTTTTTTAAATTGTTTATTTTACATTTGTTAACATAAATTTCTAATAACTCCACACTAGGTAAAACCTGTCCTGTGGCAGTTGTTATTTGTGTAAAATTTTTGTGTGGAGACTTTTGATAAATTGTAAAGATAAAGAACATAAACTAAGCTATTCAGAGATATATAATTTTAGGTGCCACGATTGCCCAGCATTTTACTTAGGAAAAACAGCTGGGAATATAAATACAAGAGTCATTGAACACAAAAGATGTCTAAATAGTGTAGGCTATTCAGAACTCGCAATTCATTTAATAGAAAAAAAACGCACATTTGACCAATCTTCGGGTGTAGATGTACTTCATAGAAATGACATAGGTATACATCTCAATAATTTAGAACCTAAGAAATAAAAAATATTTACTTAATACACAACTAGAGTTATCGCGTAGCCCAATTCTATATATATTCCCCTTCCAATTGACTACACCCACCCATACCCTCTCTCTCTCACCTAACCCCCACCATAGTTGACGTTTTGTCTCTTTCTTCCCTTAATGCTTTCTTGATTGTTTGTGATTCCGTTTTTGTTTAGATAATACTCAACCCTGATGAAGGCTCAGCTGTGAGTCGAAATTAGTTGGTTAAGTTAAAACTCAATCAAGTGGTGTTAAAATTTTATTTAAATATATTATGTCTCACCACAATGTGTTTGCTTCGTGTAAAAATTTAATGTTTTTTTATCTACTTCAATTTCTTTCCCGCCAGGAAAATTTTCACCTCCTTTTTGAAAACCATTGAGAGTTTCAACTTTCAGTTTCCATCAAAAGCTCGTTTTACCGACAACTTCTAAAATACCAGTTCGTACATGAACGACCCACCTCTACTCCAATAACCAGCTGGTACGAATACTTGTATTTATTAATGTTTTTACCGCCCTGGATCCTCAATTGACGTGATTTCATTGGATTAAGTACTGCTCACATTAAAAAGTTTAAAATGTTTTCCTTATCGCGGGAAAAGCCCGATGAGGCAAGCCTCGATAATATCTGCAATAGTGTACAGTGCTTGGCCATATTATTAGACCCAAGCGAAGAAATTAGTGTTTTATGTAAAGGCAGCTCAATTATCTTTGAACTCGACCTTTATTATTTATGATTTCGTTGTTTATTTTTACTGGCAACGCTGGGGAGTTATTTGCGTACTTGCGACCCCACGACTTATTGTTATTTGTTATTGTTTTTCAGGCGAGAGTATTACCTAAAAACTCCAGTGAGCGGTTAGTCTCCGATATATGGTTTTAATCAACAATATCGCAAATATAATGGTAATTTTGGATGTCTTCGTATTATGCATGTATAGATGTGCATTAGGAGCCGTTTTTTAAATTGATAAATATATTTATTTATTAATAAAGATGGAAAAATACTCTAACCATTCTCCGAAAAAGTTAGACACATCGGGACTTCTAAAGCCTGCTAAGCCTATCTCAATATGAGATTGCAAAGGCAGTTAGCGTCTACAAAAATTTGTGAAGAATTTCAAGAAAAAAATTGACTGAAGTCATTTAGATCAAAGAAAAATGGTTATTATGTAAGGCGCCGCACTATAACCCCTGGGATTGACAAGAAGATTCGCGATATTTGTGTCCAAAACTGAAAATTACCAGCTTATTTACCGACTAAAACCATAATTATTAAGGGATAATCTTCTTCAAGTCTTCCACCGAACTATGGGAATTCGATTTGTTAAATTGGGATTGGTCGCAAGGAAACCGGTCCGAAAGCCAAAACTTAAATAATGAAGTAGTGTCTCGCGTGGGCTCATAAATACAAATATTTCACTGTTGAGGATTGAAAAAGATAATGGTGCTGAATTGATGATAACTTAGTATGTTACAAATAAAATAATATTTATTTAATGTGTATTTATTTTTATTTGCTGATGTGCTTCTCTTATGAGTCTGCGTTTCAACGCAGAAATTTTTTGACGGAAAAAAACAAAATTTGTACGACGAAGGTCAGGCGTACAATACAATCCAGGTGCTCACTGTTAAGTACCCGCCTTCAATGGTGATTTGATTGGTCATTTCTGAAAAAGGGTCAAGCCGTTTCTATACAGTCCAGAAGACGATGCGCCAAGATCAGTGCAAAAATATGTTGGAGACACGCCTGATTGAATGGTTACCGGGAGATAAGGCACCGATATTCATACATGACGGTGCTTTTTGTCATAAAACTAAGAGCTCCACGGCTTTTCTGCAGAATAAAATATCAAAGTGTTAGATTGGCTAAGAAACTTGATGATATGAACGCCATAGAGAATATTTTGGAATTTTGAAGAGGGAGATTGCTGAAATTGCAATAATTACGAAAGGGAAGCTAATCGAGAAGCTGATTTATGAATATATTAATAATGCAACCTTCAAGAAACAATAAACATGTACAGAGATGATTCTTCATTCAGGCACTTATTGGAGGAAAAGTGGGCCATACTAAATATCAGAAATATAGCCCCAAACTGCCTTGTCAAACGTTTTATTAATATAAAAATAAATTTTAGTACTTGGCGCTAAAATAGTTTTTTTAATATCTTATACTATTAAAAATAAGAAGATACGCAAAAAACAAACTGTCTAAAAATTATAAGATAAGGAACAATTAAAGGGAAAAAGTGCAAAATTTTGCTTGGATCTGATAATATGGTCAAGTACTGTACAACAATATTTCACTTAATATGTGCGCCCCTACTATGTATAGATACTATACATTTTTTCGTTTTATTTCCATGTATTTCAAATATTAAGTAAAATTACACGTTTAAAATAAATAAAAATGACTGAATTGCGAGGGCGGCTTATACATTTATATAATAACAAGTCCGATGTCTATAATAGTACGATATCAAGTTTAATAACTAATTGATTAAATTAATACTTGGGACTACAAAATGACGCGCGGTATAACTTTATTTATTATTATTGAACTAGCTGTAACCTGTCAAAAATGGCGGACCATTGGTCCGCGTCTTTACTAAGCTCTAGTATATATTAATACTATCTTTATGGCGGTCCACGGAGAGGCGACGGTAGCAACATGCGTAGAACGGCCGGTTCGGGTTTGCTGGCCCGGGGTTCTGGCCATTTAATTTGTTTTTTTTAGCCTTGAATTCTAACGAAATTGCGGACGTTACGCGAAGTTACGGGCGGACAGACAACGAAATTATTATATTAGATACCTCTATTACGGTGGCATACGTGCAGCAGTCGTAAATTTAAAATTTAAATCTTTTGAAATTTATTCCAAAATCTCTGATTTATGAATTGCGGAGTTATTCATTTTTTAATATACTATATACAGTGTACCAGAGTTAGCAGCGGAAATTTGGCCGATGGATTCCCGAGTCTAAAATTTTCAAGCAATCATGACCTAATAACATCAATAGTTATGGAGATATGCAATATCAAAGTTTGCATTTTTTTTTCAATATTTCTTACTTATTTTTTGCAAAAAGTTGAACTATCATTACAGTAGTTACTGTAATGATAGTTCAATATAAGTTTATATCGATTATGAAAAATTCATTTGCTTCAATATAACTTAAATAAAATGATAAAAACCTTGTAAAAAAATAACTTTTTTAAATTTTTGCGTGGTTTTTATCATTTTATTCGACTTGTATTAAAGCGAATGAATTTTTCATATTCGACATAAGTTACTGTAATGATAGTTCAACTTTTTGCAAAAAATAAGTAGGAAATATTGAAAAAAATGCAAACTTTGATATTGCATATCTCCATAACTATTGATATTAGGCCATGGTTGTTTGAATATTTTAGACTCATAACGTAGTCAGGAATCTACCTGCCAAGTTTCTGCTGCTAGCCCTGGTACACCCTGTATATTAGGTCCTTTCATATGAAATTGGCGTTTTGCCGTACTGGCAAATTTGATCTCAGATATCTTCTCTTTGGTTAGGAATTCCAAATCCAAATTTATACAGCTATTTACTCATGTATTTGTGTTTTGAAAATTATAATTCATTTGTTTTTTCCTCAATTGTTTTTTTCTTTGCGTCACTCAGTTTACAAAATGAAAAACTTGTAATATCGCGTTATTAACGAGTACGAGTTCCACCGTGGCACCAGTGCTGCAGAAACGGCTCGAAGGATTAATGATGTGTATGGCGACGGTGCCGCAAAAGAAAACACAGTGCGTTTTTGGTTCCAACGTTTTCGTTCTGGAAATTTCGACCTGCAGAACAAGCCCCGTGGACGGCCGGAGACCAAAGTTGATAATGAAGAATTGAAGGCTATTGTGGAAGCGGATCCATCGCAAACCACATCCGAGTTAGCTGCAGGCTGCGGTGTTAGTGATAAAACTGTTTTAATCCACTTGAAGCAAATTGGTAAGGTGAAAAAGCTTGAAAGGTGGGTACCTCACGAATTGAGTGAAGCAAATCAACAAACGCGCGTTGACTGCTGCGTTGCATTACTCAACCGGCACAATAATGAAGGGATTTTAAATCGAATCATTACCTGTGATGAAAAGTGGATCCTGTACGATAATCGGAAGCGCTCATCGCAATGGCTGAACCCTGCCGAACCAGCCAAACCATGCCCCAAGCGAAAATTGACTCCAAAAAAATTACTTGTGAGCGTTTGGTGGACTAGTGCTGGTGTCGTTCACTACAGCTTTCTTAAATCTGGCCAGACGATTACGGCAGATGTCTATTGTCAGCAACTGCAAACCATGATGGAAAAGCTAGCTGCTAAACAACCGAGGCTGGTTAATCGCTCTAGGCCACTGCTGCTTCATGATAACGCTAGACCACACACTGCACAACAGACGGCTACCAAATTAGAGGAGCTTCAATTGGAATGTCTAAGGCATCCACCGTACTCTCCGGACCTTGCCCCAACAGATTACCATTTTTTTAGAAATTTGGATAACTTCTTGCAAAGGAAAAAATTCAACTCCGATGGGGCAGTCCAAACCGCCTTCAAAGATTTTATTGATTCCCGTCCGAATGGTTTTTTAGTAAAGGGATCGATGAACTACCTATGAGATGGCAAAAGTGCACAGATAGCAATGGTACATACTTTGATTAAATAAATATATTATAATAAAAAAAAATCGGCTTTATGTTCCTCCCATACTAAACGCCAATTTCATATGTAAGGACCTAATATATGTATATGGGGTATAAAAAAACAAAGGCAGCAATATCCTAAAAAAAAAGAAACCAGTCTACTACAAAATACTAATTTAAAATGTATTAAATTTGAGATAAACATGATTTTGGAAGGGATAGATATATAAAATCTAGAATTCAGTAAATTTTGAATTAGCAATCCTCAGTGACTGCATTCAAAACATTTTTTGATACCGCTGCCTTTGCTTTTATACCCTACACATGAATTAGTTTTTTGTTTGACTGGAAAGACGCCCCAAATTGAGCAAAATAAGTTACATGCAATAAATAGATATTTACGTCAGCCTTGATTTTTTTTCATCATTCGATTAGTGCAATTTTATAGCACGGAACATTTATATTCGAGTAGGTACAATCTGTCTGTTTTCCAGTAAATTTGCCCACAACATTGTTATAAAAATACCCGGTGGTTATTACTCTAAAAACAACTTTTCTCAATTTTGTTTTTCGACATACTTAGGTACCTAAATTATTTAAATTTTTTTTACAAATTGCGGCTGATTATATAAATCATGGTTAATGTGACTAAAATAATGTCGACATCAATGTTTGTTTCCGACTTCGCCCATTTTTTGTTTTATCTTTTTTAACTAAAAAGCATCCCAACAGAAGCAACAAAATCACTAATAAATGCATACGTTATCTCTCGCTTAGACTACTGTAATGGTATCTACGCTCATCTCCCGAAACAGGAAATAAACAAATTACAATCTGTATTTAATGCCGCCGCAAGACTCATTACCGGCGTTTCAAAGTTTGCGCACATCTCAAACCATCTTCAAAACCTTCACTGGCTTAGATGTCCAGAGAGGATTGAATATAAGCTTTGCCTTACAATATTTAAGGCTATTCACAACATGGCCCCTCAATACATAACCGACTTCTGCATTCCATTCTCCGCAAATAATAGACAACTAACACTTCGCTCAGCATCAACATCTAATACAAATAGGTTAGCTGAAGTAAATCGCGTCCACAAAACTAATTTCGGTGATCGTGCTTTCGCGGTGGCTGGACCAAAGTTATGGAACAAACTACCTAATAAACTAAGACAGACAGCTTACCACTGTTCAAAAAACAACTTAAGACGCATTTATTTAGACAATCCTATAAAAACCTATAGAATCTGACCACAACAACGCTAGCTAATGTTTTCCACTCATATTGTGCACTCCGCGAAAACACATAATTCTTTCAGGGACTCACAAACTATTATAGTACTCAATTTTAATTCCACTTCTTGTATGCCACCTAGTGAATAAGTAATAGTAAATAAGTTTTTTCTTTTCTAGCAGTAAGTTGTCTTGTAAGATAATAATTTTTCTGTGTAAAGCGCCCTTGAGGTGAGTATTTCGCGAAAACGGCGCTATACAAATTATCCAATTATTATTATTATTTTTTTTCTATTTCTAGCACAGACCACCAATATACAATTGACATGAACTAACGCATATTTCCTAGTACAAATTTCGGTTACACTACGTCTGACTTATTTGAAAAAATATATTACTAGCTTGCAAATAATGTTAAAGCAATTACGAAAAGGGAAACTGAATACTTTTAAAAATTATAACGTCAAAGTAAATAAGTCGCGCTTTATTACAAAAGAAAGTAGGTACTTGAACTTGAAGGTTTGGAATGGAATTAAAAAAAAAATTATATCAACGTCTATTATAAAAATACGTTTTGTTTACTAAGGGATTTAATTTAAGTTACGCTGGAGTAAATACTTAAACTGTATTTTAAATGTGTTTTTAATATATCCGAGGGGGACATACTTTCACCGTGCTCTAGTTCCCTCGTCTAAAGAAAGGGGTTTTATACCATTTAATTCTTTGTTATTTTAATACTTCATTATCAAATTACCTTTTATTACCGTATTATTAAATGACTCGCATATGTACCTATATATAAAATAAGAACTGAGGCTCCCTCATCAGACTCAACAGCTCTTCACTGATGAGGTCTACATGACTACAAAGTAATAAAAAAATATTTTTTTATCTTATATGGTAATCTTATTCTATTCCTATATCAATTTGATATGTAAATATATAAGAATTGTATTTGTACCGTATATTAAAATAAATAAATAAATAAATATTTCTAGGATAGAAGAGTGTGGCGTTCAATCCACTCTTTAGTTAGTTATATAGTGATTTTAACGAATACCGCAAAAAAAATTAAAAACTGTATTCCAAAATCAAAATATCGCGATTCGCGCGAGAGTGCAGCGCGGCGGAGATGAGCCGAGGAGCCGAGCGGCGGCACCAGGAATAGTCCGGGGAGGGGGGCGCCAGGTGCGCGCCAGCCAGCTAGCCAGCCAGCCAGCCACCAGTCTCGCGCCAGCCGCCGCGCCGACCTCCGGGTCGTCTCAGTTCGTCCGTCTCTTCCATCGTCCGTCGCGCCGTGTCGGAAACCAAAAGTGAAGAGCGAACCGCCTCCGCCCGAGCGGGGCTGCGCTCACTGCACTTCAGCGTCCGGTAAAGTTTGTCGTCCGCCAGATTCCTCCCTCCCGCCGCGACCGTTGCACCCCCCGCCCCGCCCCGCACCCTCCTGTGGGAAAAAGTAACGTCCGCCCCTCTCCCCTCTCCCCACCCGCCAGGTGCCCGGCCACATGTCCCGGGCCCTTTGTGTGTCCCTCACTTCCCCCCCCCGCCAGGGCCGCATTCCTGCACGGCGCGCGTCATCCTAAATACGGTATTCATTTATTCCGAACGGCCGTCGCCGCGATTTGCATACCGGCGGAGGACAGCGCTCGCCGCCTAGCCGCGGACGGTAGCCGATCGTCGCTCGCGAAAGTCACTCCGCGTAAATAAAGTTTCCGGAACTTTAAAACTAAAAAAATCGACCGAACTCGACTCTCCGAGTATGGTTACCGAATGTGTTTCGATAGATCCGTAGCGATCCGCGAGTGCGGCGGTGGAACGCGCTCCGAGTGACGTCAGCGCAAGTCCGCGGCGCCGAAACTTGTCGAGCGGCATTGCCGATCCGGCCAGGACGCGGTGCTAGAGGAGCGGAGGAGCGCCGTCCTCGCGGCGGGGCTCGCTCGAACTATCGCTTTTTATTACCGATAGTACTATCCGCGGAGGCTGCGCGCCGGACGTTGCCCTCCCGGCGATGCGCGCGGCGGAGCGGCGGCCCGGAACCGGTTCCGCGGCTCCAGGGATGGCCCCCGCGCGCTGACCGCCGACCATGGGCAACCAGCCGTCCGCCCCGCACGAGCCCCTGCAGGGCCGCGTGGGGCCGGCCGCCTTCCAGAGGGTACGTGTGTGTGTGTGTGTGCGTGTGACGAGACGGTTCCCACGACCCCCCCCAGCCGTGGGAACCCGACTTCATCCCTCCCGGAACCTCGACGATTGGGGAACGAGCCCCGTAGAGCGGCCGCACTCAACCTGCGGCCCGCCGAGCTACCGCGTAGCCCGAAACACGTTTATTATCGAAAACGTGGTTTAAAAAAATCCTTGTATTTTGAAGTACATTATAAACACATGACGAAAAAATTATTCTCTGATGTGCAAATAAGCTATGAAAGTTATGCACATAAGCGATGAGTGTTATGCAGATAACGGGTTATCATCATCATTTTGTTCAAACAAATATTTCGACGGCTCCTACGTATAATATCGTAACGACCCACAAATCGACGATTTTTAGTTTTATGTGTATTTCATATGTATTTAATTCCAAGAAAAAAAAAAAATTGCAATAAATAACGTTTTTTTGGACGTTTTTTATCGTATCTCAAACAATCACATATTTTTTACGAAGTATACTATCGTATGTAACACTTACGATAATTTACGTTGTAAAATAACATAAGATAATTTTATCGAATGTAACACTTACGATAACATACGTTGGAAATTAATATAAGATAATTATCATATGTAACACTTACGATAATTTACGTTGTAAAATAATATAAGATAATTTTATCGAATGTAACACTTACGATAACATACGTTGGAAATTAATATAAGATAATTATCATATGTAACACTTACGATAACATGCGTTGGAAAATAACATAAGAAAATTATCGTATGTAACACTTACGTTATTTTACGTCTCGTGTTTTCCGAAATAAAATGTTATAAGTCATTTATACGATATTTTACGGCGCGTCTTTTCCGAAGTATAATATCGTATGTGCATTTCTACAAAAACCTTTAATAATTTCTACTTTTTTGTGATTATTTATGAAACTACAGTATAAAGTAAAATATTAAAACGAAATTTCAAAAAAATTGGGCAATATTTAGATTTATACCGGACGAAAATATATTCAAATCCTTCTCCTGTAAAATTGAATTTTGTGGGTTACAATATTATACGTAGGAGCCGTCGATTTGTTGATTTATCGAGTGGCGGCGCCCTAAACTCCAATCAAACGAGTTTCATCCAATTCTGTTTTTTTTAGTATGAATTTTTTTCGTCGTATCGGTATAATGATGTGTGACCCGCGTAATTTAGCGGACAATATGTGTGGCCCGAAGAAAAAAAAGGTTGAGCATGGCTGCCGTAGGAGGGTCACAGCCCTTTGCTAATCGAAAACAATTTATAATTGTATTCAACGGTCAAATATAAAGTTGGATAAAATGTGCGCTTATATCCGAATCGTGGTTTGTTCGCTTCGCACCCATTACGGACAGTTTGATTAGTAGTATTTTTTTTAAAATTTGATTTGATTGTTAAATTGATTGAAAAATGTACTCTTTTAAATTTTTACATTTACTACTGATCAAACGATCTCGCATTATAGCGATGTATTTATTAATAAGAGAAAAACTTAAAATATGACTTTTTTACGAAAATGGCGCTATAGAAATTATTAATATTATTATTACCAAACTGCCGTTCGACAGTTGAACGGGCGGCAGCGAACAATCATGTCTCTACCATTATTGCATAACTGAAAACCCCATGGCAAAAAGTTGTTACCTAACATTTTTGTGAAAAATGAGTTAATAAGCCCTCTAAACTAAATAATGTACTCTCTTTCCATTGGAAATAAGATCAGAACATAAAAATAATTAGAACATGTTCAAATCATAGGGATGAACAAGTTAACTACACTTTTTCATAAAAATCAAATCAGTTACTAATGGGAAGAGAACATGTTATCTTCAATAAATAACATGTTCATGCCATCATTCTGAAATTAACACGCCTTTTAATTTGATTCTAATATTTATGGTTAATATAAATTTTACTTTGGTAGCACTGTAATATATTTGTTTTTATTTGAAGACTATTATAATATGTACCTATATATTGTTTTTCAATAATTTTAAATGGTACATACCATGTTTTGTATTATAAATTAACATGCCAGGTATTTTGTAATTTTTAATAATGGATGGTAAAAACGGATAGCATTTGATGTTCGTGTTTTACCAATTTTAAAAAGGTGTTACTCTATTAAAAATGAGTTCCAGAGGCGAAAAAATGGCTGTTAACTAAATTTTTTTAGGGAAAATTAGTATATTTTAATTTTTTGTGTATAAATGCGTATTTTTACTTTGTAAATACTTTTCTGATATTTTGGTGACATAAATCAATAAAAATTAATCTTGAATTAGCAATAAAACATATTTTTCAAAGGCGAAATGCAAATGTATAATTATCTCAAAATGACTTGAATGTTAGTTAACAACTTCTTGCCACGGGGTCTTCAATTGCACACTTCGTCAATGTTTGACACATGTCTTGACATTTCTCGTATTCGTCCCGTTTATTTTTTGTATTACTAATGTCACATCCTGCTCGAAAATAATGAGATTCCTCAACGGTCCTCGCGCGACTAGATTCGGATTTTATTGAATTAATATTATTGGAATTCGACTCAACTCTAAATAACTAAATTCAACAAGAGTCATCGATGAGTATAGACGATGACTGTTTAGATTTCTCTCGCCTCGGGGATTTATCGGCAGGTACAAGTGTACGATGCGTCATTCCACTCTGCCTACGAAATGCAACAGGAAATGACTCATCGCTCGCTCGGCCCTAGTCGAATCTCCGAGACAAGTCTCACCTGTGGATATGTCGTCAATGTTGTATGCCCCCGCGCCTGGATTACCGGATTTTATATTTTGTAAAAGTAAAATTGACAATAAAGTAGAATACATAATATCTTACGTCGGAAAACAATGATACGTGGGATATAAAAGCAAAGGCATAATAAAAAAATATATATAATGCAGTCATCGATGATCACTAATTTATAATGTACTGAATTCGACATTTTATAGGAGACATGATTTTGGAAGGGATAGATACATAGAATCTAGAATTCAGTACATTTTAAACAAATAATCCTCGATAACTGCATTCAAAACATTTATTTTTATTTTTTGGATATTGCTACCTCTACCCCGCATATTATATTTTATTCAATTTAAAAAATTTAAATAGCACCGTATGAGATGATCTTCAATCTAGATACACGTATTGCATACATATTTGTATACACTATCGTCTAGAGAAAATGGTCCTATAGATATTCTTGCAAAAAAATCAACGATGCTGTTCGGCATTTTATATACAAAATATGGAAAAAAAGTTCTCAGAAATTCACGGCCGTTCAGAATCTTCTGTGTGTGGTTTTCTGGGATATTCTGCCATGTGTATCTGACCTCTGTGGCCGACGTTTCTAATCCCATTGCAGGGTCCATCATCAGGGCTGATGTGATGATGCCACAAATCCCAGAAAACTACGCACATAAAATTTCTGTTGTTGCCAACGTCTGTTGCCGTGTTTTATGTTTTACAAAAGATGCCTGTCCTGATTTGGAAATTGAGTTATAATGTTGAATTATAGTTATTACTTTACTAATTTTAATCATTTTCAAATTTTTTTAATTAAGTTCTTTAAAGGTATTTAGGTATTAATTTATCCTTCGGTACAACACATATTTTATGAATACAGTTAAACCCTGTCTTCTGTGTATAGTTTTCTGCCGTGTATGTGTGACCTCTCTGACCAACGTTTTGGATCCCATTGCAGGGTCCATCATCAGGCAGAATATCCCAGAAGATTCTGAACGGCCGTGAAAACCTAAGGACATTTTTAGTTAAACCCTAGATTGCTAGCATAATTCCTTCCGGAAACGTGTTCGTAATCCAAACCACTCGTATATCAAAGTGAGTTTCCCCAAACTATTCGCATTAACACAAAATACCTTTTTATGTATTTTAAATGATATAATTTTGTGTAATTTAACTTTTTTTAATCATGATACAATATTAAGTTACATTTTAAACTTATTGCTACTGCCCCATCAAAGTTTAAAACTTGCGTACGGGAAGCAGGAGTACACTCGAAATTTTTTTATATATTGTGTAAATATTTTGGGTTTTTATATTTACTGGCGGTCTGTTTATGCCTAGGTAGGAGTAGTGACGTTTCGTGGCTGTTTTATTGAATTTAGATATATTAATACTTCCTACTGTTTATGTCCTTTGACTGTGAGTATTATGTGTGTATTTGTGTTTTAGTGATAAAAATATTCTTTGCGTATTTGTGGTGATGCGGTGTTTTTTTTATAATCCGTCTAAATTGGGATATAAATAATTAGCATTGCGCATTGTGGCTCGAGTTGATTGCAGGCCGATCAGGCAATCATATAGCATGTGTACTGACAACAATTTGGAAAACGTGATTATTGTCTTTCCTTCAGTAAAAAATATTCTGTGAACAGAACACACCATCACACGATGCCATTCTTTCAAAATTTCCACCATAAAAGTAACCAAACCATTTCGCAAATTTTGTGATGATTCAATATCTACTTCCGTTACCAAAATAACAAAAAAGAAACCAGCTGCCAGTGCCACGTCTCTCTCTCTCTCTCTCATTATATCAATGAAATATAAAAAAATACAACGGAGAAAAAAAAGATATGGATCTATATACATACCAGTTTGTGCCATCTATCGATTTCACTTTTTACAAAGCTTTAACAAAATAGATAGGTAGATAATTTGATTTTCAATATGTATTTATATTTAATTTTAATTATACTAATGATAGTATTTTTCGCTTTTCATTTTTAAATTCACGAACGTGACATTAATTTTCGCACACTCCGTAACAGTAATCAGGCGTAACTATGGGTACAGTTAGTATTGTAAAGCGCTACGTCCATTTAAGTATGTAAACGGTATAAACCATTAGTAAGTATTTGCCGTGTATGGTTTCATTTCTTCCATTTGCAGTTATTCATTACTTCTTTCCAAGTGCCTGTTAGAATTGATAAAATTATATAATTTTTCGAGTTATACGTAAAAAGTTGATGCATTTTGGATGATGACTTAATTTGTAATATAAATATAAAACGATTTTTTTTCTAAACACGGTTTTTTGGACATGTATAAAGTGTAAACGATTTGATTTGGCCTCCTTTTGAAAACTAGGCGGAAATGCTACATCGCAGTGTCTAGGAAATGCAATCCGTAATCCGAAAAATCGGGATATCCGCACATTTTTACTAGACTTCCAAATCCGAATTCGAAAATCCGGATTATTTGAATAATAATAAATTTTAACAAAAAAATCGAAAGGAGCGAGTTTGCTGTTCGCGCGTCTCGCGAGTGTCGAGTCTATCGGCTCTGGAGGTTACAAGCGTTGAATCAAAGCGTGCTTTTTCCGCAGCAGGAATTATGTGCAACCGAATTCGCAGCAGGGTAAAGGACAGCACTTTAGATGCCTTCAAGTTTGTGTTTTCTGGGGTATTATGCCGTGTTGTCACGACCTTTCGGGCCGACGTTTCGGATCCCATGATGGACCCTGCAATGGGATCCGAAACGTCGACCCGAAAGGTCGTAACAACACGGCATAATACCCCAGAAAACACAAACTTGAAGATTCTGAGTGGCCGTGAAAACCTAAGAACATTCTTTAGATGCGTTTTTATTTTGAGGTCACATTTTATGTCTCAAAAAATGGCCTAGTTTTTTACGTTGCTTTTATGTTGATTTAAGTGAAGTTAAATTGTTTTGTTACTTTTGTTTATGTTTAATAATTTGACAAGGAGTCTATTTGTCTTTATTTTTGTTCTTCGGTGTTTCTTTTAATTTGTACCTGTTGATTATTTTATTAATGTTACTGAGCACGCGAGTCACGGACTGATTATTTTAATAAGAATAACACCGTAATTACGGTTTTTAATTATAATAGTTTGAATAATTCCAATTAACAAAAAAATTTAAAAAAATCATTTGATTCGATTTTCATGCGTAATCCATAAAATCCGGATTGGAACAAAATCGGTTTGCATTCCCTAGCAGTGTCGTGCGACCGGAGCGGCCCTGCGCCGTGACGTCACTCGCGCCCTCTCTTTCATTTCGTTCAGTTGACTGAACTGTCGTTATTTCAAACCAACTGTTTGTTCACTTTCAATCGTTCATTTGAACTGTTTATTTTCACCGGTTGTATCAACTCGGTTTGTAGTAATAGTTTTTTTTTCTGTTTTTATGCATTGTTCTGTTTGATGTATTATTTTAAATAACTGTTACGTAGCTACCCACAAAACTGCACTCGGGAACGTTGTCCAAGGGCTATTAGAGCGTCTATCCAAAAAAATATATAATGTTCGTTTAAAGCGTACATTTTTACGAAAATGTAAAACTCTTAAAATCTACACTTTAAACAAACTATTAGTGTAAACCGAGTTGGTACAACCGGCTTTTTGTTTGAAAAGGCGTTACGCAACGTCCACAAAGGACGCAATCATTAATGATTTTGCAATTAGTACACCGAGGCCGACACCTTGCGCGCGAGGTGCATTGTCGATAGCCCGATAATAATAATAAAAAAAAATTAAGTTAACTGTTGTTCCTAACAACCATTACAATTTTATTTTTTCAATTTTTTTTGGCTAAACCCAAGAAAATGGTACCGTTGTTCATACAATGAAAATGAGTATTTCAGTATAGTATAATTGAATGTCCTGAATACAAAATGGAAGATAATTGACGCTTAAAACATAACTATTATATAAAATAGTACACTTTAAAGTTTTGAGAAACGTACCGTATATTTTGACATTTCGTAGGCAATATCTGAGGAAAATTGTGTAAATCATAGACATCATACAATGTTTACATGACAACATATTTATAGACGAAAGAAAATTGATGAATATTGAACGTATGTACTTTTTGTATTTTAGGTTATTAGTTTTGATTAGGTTAGGTTGTGAGGTTGGTTTGTTTAATTTAGAGTATGATTATTTTAGTTACATAAAATTACATTGCTTAGGTTTATTAATATAATGTTTATTAATATAATTAATATAATATTTGGATGATTTTTGGATTTTATTCTACATATTATGAATAAATTATTAAAATATATTTTTTCTTCATGGTTTTCGCTTTTCTTTTATATATCTTTTTCTATGGTTCTAAAGTAATGAGTGACATTCAAAATGTATGATACAATTCTATCTTATTATTTATTTTATCTTTCATTTTGTAATGAGGACATTCAATTATATAGTAAAATACTCATGTTCATTGTATGAACATCGGACCATATTTTTGGATTATGCCATCTTTTTTCGAAAATTATTTTTTTAAATAAAATAAATAAATACTTATTCCTTAGGAACCGACACGTAAAAGTACCGTCATTTTTGACGGGTTAGCTGGTCTTCAAATAATATTTCATTGAAAATAGTGACTCTGTAATAATTGCAGAAAAGTTTTGCATATTTTTGTCCATAAATTATTAGAGATTTAAGTTAAAAATGAGAAAAGCTCTATATATTTTAGCTTTTAACTAAAATTATAATTCTAAGCCTTTTGTGCGAATTAATAAATAAATAATGTTACTTTAATTTTTGATCGCTATATTGGGCGTCACGTTGCTAGTGGCTAAAACTTCGGGGAGTCTTCTCCAATAGAAAATATTCTCTATATGGTTTTTTTGGTTTTTATGGGTTAGTTTTTTTTGAGTTGTATTTAGAAGATCTTTTTATTGGAACTACAAGATTGGAAGAATGAAGTCTAAACTCCTTGATTGACGCCTTCCAATTCAACAATGGTTTCATTTTACTTTAGGGTGACCGCTGAATTGGAATTTTTCCTAGTAAAGCATTATTACTAGCGGAATAAGTGTTCCCGTCCGCTGGGTAGCGTTGCCTCCCGAGGTGCCGGCCGCCGCCAGGCGCATTCCAGGCACTTGGAGGTTGTGCCAAATATTCAACACTGTCCCCTCTATATTTATCTCCACTTGTAGAGCTACCAGCGACAGTTGGATTTGGCGTTTATGATCAATGTCCTTATTATTTTTTTGTACGTTTATTGTTATCTCACCACATAGCAGGAATGGAATGTTTACATTTCCCTTTGAGCACACAATTGTAAAACAAAGTCGTTAATTACATTTTTTTAGTCTGGCATTTTAGTAAATATTTTTACAATATTTATATATTTTGCTGTTTCAAGCTGATGAATACAAAAAAACTGTCACCACTCGGGGAAATCTCTTTGGAACTTGTGAAACCTACATCTTATTGTTTTTTAAAATAATTGCCCCTTAGTTTTCTCCTATGTATATCGACGGCTCCTACGTATAATATCGTAACCCACAAATCGACGATTTTGAGTTTGTTGCGTATTTCATATGTAAATAATTATACATATCTTTAATTCCACGAAAGAAAAAACACATTTTTTATAATAAAAAAACGTTTTTTATTACAAAATATTTTTTCTTTCTTTTTTGGAATTAAAGAAATAATTGAATACATATGAAATACACAATAAACTCAAAATCGTTGATTTGTGGGTTAGGATATTACACGTAGGAGCCGTCGATATGATTATAAATAAATATTTAACTTTTAAGTATGGATACTGGATATTGATACCAAATAGCGGATATTCCTGTTTACGTAATTGAATATTGCTGTCTTTGTTATGATGTTTCAGTCAGAAATCGACATAAACTTTTTATGAAGAGGCAATTTTGTTGCGTTGGGGGTTGATTGGTTGAATTGGATATTGCCGCCTTAGCTTTTAATAGTGATTTGAAAACATGATTTTGGAAGAGATAGAGCTATACTTCCTATAAAATCTTGAATTCGGCGCATTCTAAATTAGTGAGCGTCGGTGACTGCATTAAAAACATTTTTTTGAATATTTCTGCCTTTGCTTTTAGACCCATCACGTGTTGTTATATCAAAATTTGCCGATCTTATAATGAACATGTAATTTGAGTGACATCAACAAATAAGCCCCTTGTGTACCGATTAAGTGAACATCTGCACGTAGAGAGTTTTACTTTCGCTGCAAAAGCTGGTTTGAGTGGAGCTCTCGTATCCATCCCAAGTAACCGCCGTGTGGTGTAGTGTTATGATGCAAAGAGCACTGTTGAAAATTGTCAAATGCTGTTTTTAAGATACTTACTAGTTAATCGATTACTATTTTTAATTTGTAAATTTAATTTAATTCAGCGGCTCGTAATATTTAAAAACCGAGAAAACGTTTAGTGGTGTCACTGATTAAAATAGTGAAATTCAGGTTCTTCACATTCGTTATTCTTCGTATTAGATTAGTTTGAGTAGGATCTTGTTTACTGCTTAAAATACTGCTCAAGGTAAAATAAAAATGTCTGACAATGTTGCAATCTGTATTGATGTGAAAATTGGATAAGTAAAGATGGAAACGGGTCAGATAGCTGTTCAGACGTTTCAGCCTGCTTGAACGCACTGAGTGCTTGTTCTTCTCACTATTATAGGTTGGGTAACGAACCATCACGCCGTTTCTCCGCAGGGGTAGGCAGAGAGGATTGAACGCCACACTCTTCCATCCTGGCATACCACTTTTGCTTCGGCCACATTCATACATCTTCTCATACAAGTTCTACGGTTGTTGCGGCTTTTAACGGGGCCATCCTCAAACACTTGTTGTATCTGATCGTGCCAGGTCTTTCACTGACGCCCTCTATTTCTGTTACCTTCAACACTCGCCTCATATATTTTCTTAACCATCCTTTCCTCGTTCATACGTTCCACATGACCAAACCATCTCAGCACTCCTTTCTTTATTCTATCTACCACACTACAGCCAGCATTGCATTCACGTCTAATTTGTTCATTCCTTACTCTATCGACCAAAGATTTTCTACTCAAGCGTCTTAGTGACCGCATTTCTACCGCATTCAGTCTACTTTCATTCCTCTTCTGCCAATTCCAGGCTTCACTTCCATACATTAGGGTTGGCAATAGAACGCCATTATGTACCGCTAGTCTTGCTTCCTTTGACAGATTGTTATTGGCCATAATTGCATTTAGAGCACCATTAACTTTGCTAACGGATTTTCCCTTGGGCAAGCATTGAACATGTCGTTGGATTTATATATTTATGGTGCGATGCGGTGCATCGGTGATCACAAGGTCAGCGGAGGGCTTCTTGGATGATATCTGTTTACTTAAGGCTAGATAAAAGTTTGCATTACCTTTGTAACAAGATTATATTCATCTTATGAAAATAGTCAAAGAAATACTGGAAACTGAAATTTTTTACACTTATTGTTTACAGATTTATATTAAACAAAGATTTAAAATGTTCCATTTTTAAATTCAACAAGAGTTGGCTGGCTTTTTATACTATTTATAACAATAGAAAACACTAACACTTAAATTATGTACCGATTGAAAGTGCCGAATTTCTGTAGTAGTACATTTAGTAGGCAAATTTAGTCAAAGTTCAACCCTGGTGAGATGAGCGTGGCACTGCGGCAGTAGCGCCAAGAAGTACCGCAGTGCCTGGATTAGTATTGCGTGCCAAGGTCTCCGCTCTATTTACCCTGATAAGATACTATTCCATCATGTCCGCTGTCAAGTCTCGGAGTGAGGCTGCAGGATTATCTACCGGGTGGAGCAATAGCATAACAAACAAATAAATCATATCAGAATATTTTCTATGTCATCATTATTAAAATTTTTGAGGTGCTTTTTATTGTAATTAAATGTTCAGAGTAGTAATCAAGTTATATAAGGCTATTATCAAAATGCATCTCCAAAAATCTAGTTTTCAGACTTCCTAAAATGAAAAAACATTCAGTTTTGTCATTCAGCCAGGCTCGGTCGTTTTCCTGTTCATGACTCACATCGCAGCAGTAATAGTCGAACCTGTCTAATGCGAAGCCATAATTAAAGAATTATCGTATAATTAATAATTGTTATACTGTAATTATTCTATTGTTGTGACAAAAGAATAATATCTTACACAATCTTTCCTCTGCACAAACAGATTATTATAGTTTAAGCAATATTTTAATAATTCTGTCTTGTTTAACATTATTTCTTAAAATTACAAGTGACTTATTTAAAATTCCAAGCGACGTAACATGCTTTTCTAATCTTCTTCTTCCGTTGCTTGTCTGGTTATGGAACGATAACAATCATGTTGGTAATATTTATCTTGCTAGCAGCAATAGTTGGACTTTGGATTTCCCCAACCATTGCTTTAAATTTTTCAGCCAGGATTCCTTCGTCTTCCAGGAGCTCTACTGCTCGCAGTTTTGCTCTCTATCATAAGTTGCAAGATCTGGGTGTATCAAAATCTCACCAAAATATTGCGATATCTAGAATATTTTGAGTTTGTTCAAATTTTTCAAAGAACACTACTGGATTTTTATCCTTAAGGACATCATTAATCAAGATATATTAGGTCCTTACATATGAAATTGGCTTTTTGCCGTACTGGCAAATTTGATCTCAAATATCTTCTCTTTGGTTAGGAATTCCAAATCCAAATTTATACAGCTATTTACTCATGTATTTGTGTTTTGAAAATTATAATTCATTTGTTTTTTCCTCAATTGTTTTTTTCTTTGCATCACTCAGTTTACAAAACGAAAAACTTGAAATATCGCGTTATTTATGAGTACGAGTTCCACCGTGGCACCAGTGCTGCAGAAACGGCTCGAAGGATGAATGATGTGTATGGCGACGGTGCCGCAAAAGAAAACACAGTGCGTTTTTGGTTCCAACGTTTTCGTTCTGGAAATTTCGACCTGCAGAACAAGCCCCGTGGACGGCCGGAGACCAAAGTTGATAATGAAGAATTGAAGGCTATTGTGGAAGCGGATCCATCGCAAACCACATCCGAGTTAGCTGCAGGCTGCGGTGTTAGTGATAAAACTGTTTTAATCCACTTGAAGCAAATTGGTAAGGTGAAAAAGCTTGAAAGGTGGGTACCTCACGAATTGAGTGAAGCAAATCAACAAACGCGCGTTGACTGCTGCGTTGCATTACTCAACCGGCACAATAATGAAGGGATTTTAAATCGAATCATTACCTGTGATAAAAAGTGGATCCCGTACGATAATCGGAAGCGCTCATCGCAATGGCTGAACCCTGCCGAAGCAGCCAAACCATGCCCCAAGCGAAAATTGACTCCAAAAAAGTTACTTGTGAGCGTTTGATGGACTAGTGCTGGTGTCGTTCACTACAGCTTTCTTAAACCAGGCCAGATGATTACAGCAGATGTCTATTGTCAGCAACTGCAAACCATGATGGAAAAGCTAGCTGCTAAGCAATCGAGGCTGTTTAATCGCTCTAGGCCACTGCTGCTTCATGATAACGCTAGACTACACACTGCACAACAGACGGCTACCAAATTATGAGGAGCTTCAATTGGAATGTCTAAGACATCCACCGTACTCTCCGGACCTTGCCCCAACAGATGACAATTTTTTTCGAAATTTGGATAACTTCTTGCAAAGGAAAAAATTCAACTCCGATGGGGCAGTCCAAACCGCCTTCAAAGATTTTATTGATTCCCGTCCGAATGGTTTTTTTAGTAAAGGGATCGATGAACTACCTATGAGATGGCAAAAGTGCATATATAGCAATGGTACATACTTTGATTAAATAAATATATTATAATAAAAAAAAATCGGCTTTATGTTCCTCCCATACTAAACGCCAATTTCATATGTAAGGACCTAATATTATAGATTTGTCATAGTGACAAAATTATATTTTTTTATGAGAAGTAGATATGAATATGATATAGATATATTCATAGGACTATCATACGGCTGGCTTAATCACTTTACACAATGTTCACCATTTCCACCCTTGATAGAATACCACATCCATCATATTTTTGGAAGTTATATATATATATATATTTAGTGCCAAAGCTTTTTTATTCCTTTAATCAAATACAGATGTCACTAATGAGGTATCTATATATATTGTAACGAGGCTAAAAAGAATCACGTACTTGTTTTTGGCGCGCTTGACAGTGGCACGGAAGCGAAGGTAGCAGCGAGTTGCGAAGGCCAGGGTGGCCAACCGAGCGGTAATTCGACAGCTCTGGAATGTTCTTACGTAGTGAAATAATACATGCGGAAATTGGATGGATTGTTCTACTGAATAGTGAATAAAGTATCTATTTTCAAAATAGTTTAATTTGAATAATAGCGTTGCGTCAAACAGTGTTAGTGAATTATTAAATTCCAGCGTTTTCATTAATTCCTCCCACAACCACGACACTTGAAAATATATTTTTTGATTTGGAATTTTTTTAAAGCAATATCCTTTATATGTGTAGTAAGATTAGAATTCGGATATCTCCATGGAACATCTACAATATATCTTGCGAAATGTAGGTTTTTACCGTTTAAATGATTTCTTTTCCTTCGGTCTCCGGCTCATTACTTTGCCATTTATAACCCCATCAACCCCTATTATTTTTAGAAACCTCTAAATTCACATCTCAATTGATTCAAGGTCCTTTAGAATTGTTTCAGTGAGTGTTTAAATATTGTTTTCTTTGCCTGAATGTTTATATCTCAAAATTATCTTGTAAAAAACTCTCACAATGAATGTTATGATCTAGAACCTTGTAAATGTGGCAGGTCGAGGGACGATTAGAGATTTGCTGATAGGTGATTAGAAACTTTTAGAAAGGGGATTATTTAATTTTGGTACTTTTTAGTTATTTCAATGTATAAAGGGTAACTTTCGAAGCCACATGATGTACGGTTTTGACACCAAAGTTAATTCATTGTATTTATTATTTTTGCCGCCTCATCTAACATGCAATAATTTTCTGGCACGGTTCCGTGCTGGTGCGCCGCTGCAGCGAGTAATCAGCTGGGAGACATCACTTCTAATCTGCTTTCGTGGCACAATATCTAATGACCTGGGACGTCTTATCACTATTGTTGTTTTTTTTTAAATTTATTATTATTCCTAGAGAAAAATTAACCACTAACAATTAAATATACGTGTGTAATGACCTGTCACGTTGAATATAATTTAGGCACACATTGGGAGATCTGTAGTGGGCTTAACCTTTTGAGATCCAAATTGATTTTGATTGATCGTCATGTTTCAGATGTTTTCTTTATTATTGGACTGCTCAAAACAGGGCAGAAATTCTCACAATCGTTTTGTAACATTTTTAAATTTACAAAAAAATTTCTTTCTTCTCCATTAGGGTTCAATTATTTTTCTTATCTCGCCTAATCTTTCTGCAGTTAGCTTTAATCTTTCTGAATTCAATTTCATTTTGTTGCTGTTTTTATTCCAGTCCTCGTGAAATTTAGTGTATAAATAATTCTTTCAATGTTCTCTATTTATGTATTATCTTTCAAACAGCTTTTCACAGTAACACAAATAACTTCAAAGAGTAATAACGACAATGAGAATAAGGTTAATTTGTTTGTTTCCAGGGTACTTCGTTCCGGCGTACTCAAGGGCGCGGCATGGAGAGGCTGCGGCGCTCCTTCCGCGACTCCTTTCGCAGGCGCAAGGGCGGCGAGGGGGGCGTGACTCAGGGAGGGCCCGAGAGCGCGCGACCGCACCAATGGCAGGCGGACGAGGCGGCCGTTCGAGCCGCCACATGCGCCTTTCACGTCAAATACCTGGGCTGTGTGGAGGTTTTCGAGTCGCGCGGTATGCAGGTATGCGAAGAAGCCCTGAAGGTGCTGCGTGGCTCGCGTCGTAGGGCCGTGAGGGCGGTGCTGCACGTCAGCGGGGACGGTCTGCGAGTGGTGGAGGAAGACACTAAGGGTCTCATCGTCGATCAGACCATCGAGAAGGTGTCCTTCTGCGCACCCGACCGTAATCACGAGCGCGGCTTCAGTTACATCTGTCGGGATGGAACCACTCGCCGTTGGATGTGCCACGGCTTCCTCGCAGCGCGGGATCCGGGTGAGCGTCTGTCGCATGCCGTGGGCTGCGCCTTCTCCGCCTGCTTGGAGCGCAAGCAGCGCCGCGACAAGGATACCGCTGTAGCCGAAGAGATCAACAAATCCCACCAGAACAAGATGCTCTATGCAAACGGTATTTACTCTTACAACTATTTTAAGTGATGATTGGGATGATAGTATATTACACACATAACTTCTGTATTTTTCTACAGTCTAGTTTTGAATTCCGTGTCTATTGTTGGCATCGTCCACTGAGGTTTATTTTGGCTAGCAGCACGCTACTCTAATGCGGAGTGATTTGTGCGCTCTGTCAATCTGTAAATGATCTAGCAAAATGTTCGTTATCTTAGTATACGTATCAGATTTTTAGTCTACCGGTTTCGAGACGTACCCGTCTCTTCGTCAGGACAACTACTATACTAACATGCAAATACTACTACACACCATATCCATAGTATTATTCACACACTAACACCTCCCCAAAATATTCACATGCATGTTAATCTTATGAATAGTACTATGGTTATGGTGTGTAGTGGTATTTACATGCTAGTGTAGTGGTTATCCCGATGAAGAGACAAGTATGTCTTGAAACCTGTAGACTAAAAATCGTTAAGTGGTTATATACTAACATGGTTAATGCTTCAAATATTAAAAATGGCACAGCCTATTGTGTTCCTCTACTTGGATCATTAAAGTGAAACTTAGGTGTTAGTAAATGTATTATATTGAACTGAATGAAATTATTTTTATATAACAAATTGTCTTTCCCTTTTTCTGAGAATTTTATTCATCGCCAGTTTAGTCCATATAATAATAGGAATATAGATGATATAAGTAATATTTAGTGATACTAAGCCCATAATGGAATGTGAAGAATTGAGTGATGCCTGTGAGAGATTAGGGAGGAGGGGAGAACAGACAAATACATAGTAAATATCAACACCTCATGATTTTAAAAGTAATTGCATTGTGATGGCGCGTCTCATAAGAATACTTTGTGTTTCAGGTGGTCTGAAGACCACTCCGGGAGACGCTCCTACTCCGGGAGCTCGCGCGGTGCCCGCCCCCGTGGCAGTGCCGTCCCCGGCTCCGCCCAACCCCTTCGCCATTGAGCGCCCCCACGCCGCGCCCCACATGCTGGAGCGCCAGGGCTCCTTCCGTGGCTTCGCTCACCTCAATAACAAGTGAGTCATACCCTGAAAAGAAAATGTAATGAAATTCATTTTCGAATTTTAATGTTAAACCCAACAGAACATTTGCAGGAATATTTGAATAGTGTGGCAGTTATTGTAGAGTTAGAAAACCCTGACCTTTTAAATATTGAAGTTTGTTATTTTTTTAAATTTACACTTCAACAGGCCAGGAGGTCCAATTACAGAAGCGAAACACATCACGAAACACCCAGGCTTGAGTAAATCACATAGATCAATTGTGACCTCACCGGGAATCGAAACCGAGACCCTCAGTGTGAGAAACCAGTGTCATGCCCACTAAGTAATGCGGAGCAATTAATATTGAGTTGTACCAATTGCCAGAAGAATCTATGCTGAGCACCATTTGTTTGTTTTATATTTTCCCACCATGGCAGGAACTCAAAATAGTTTATTCTACACAGCTTTCAAATTGTTCATTGCCAGCAAATGTGAAGAATGATGAATAGTCTTGCTACTTTTCCTAGGCTAAGTGTGTATTATATAAGTTTAATACATATATCATTCAGATGTGAAACTTCAGCTGAGAGGTGTAGACATAGAGTGAGTAAAACATTTTTTGCAATGAGGATATTAATATGCAGCTCTGACAAAGGTTGATAAAATATTATGTGTGGCCAACGTTGTTGGTACTACAAACCGCATCGAGGCGTTTGAAATGTGGATTCAATGTGGATATCCGAAACAACATGATAACTAACTGAAGCCATACCCGGAGCCAATGTCCGAAGAGAATTGTTTACAACAATTAAGCTCCGTAGGACATTGTATTTTGGTCACATAATGAGAGGCTACAATTGGTTGTCAAAAAGAAGATTGAAGGCTGCAGAGGAGTCGGAAGATAACAGCTGTCCTGGCTTAGAAATATCCGAGAATGGACCGGGATAAGAATAGTCCAGGAGCTGCTGTGAGCTATCCAAGATAGAGATGGTTTCTCTCGGGTGATTGTTAATATAGGATGGATGACAGGATACTTAAAGAAGGAACAAGATTACTTTGTATTATAAGATATTAATGCAGAAAGTAATAAGAAGACGAATATAAATTTGTGGCTTTACTTCTAATAACCTTTCTTGCAAAACTGATGATTGTCCGCTTAGTTTGACCTGATTGGTGTAGCTTTTAAATTTTACTAAACATTTACAGTTTTAAAAATATTTACAGTTTACAGTTTTAACCCCCCTTACTAGGGACACAGAAAAAGTATCAATAGTTTTGAGTATCTATACTTTTTAATCGATTCCAATACTTTTGTACTCTATACTTTTACTCAATGTGTACTTTATGGTAGGTATTGAGTGCTTTTTTTCCCAACTTACAAAGAACTAGTAACCAAATCTGTAACATTGGGAGATAGTGCAACAAATACAACGCAGGTTTGGACAAGGCGAAGGTAGTCACTTGGTAGCCATGTCTTGCTCACTTGACTCCAGATTAAAAATAATACATTTGCAATATGCCAAAGCTTGTGCTAGGGTAATCTCTACGATAAGTCGGTTGATAGTAGCAGACTCAGTCTCCACCACCAGCGAGGCAGGCAGTGTTCATCTGTTGAAGCAGCTTATGGCTTTTGGAGTTATTACAAGACTTTGGCCCCTACAAAAAAAGGTCATCAGGTAGGTTCAGATTCACAGTAAATCTGAAGGATATGCCTGTGATGACACTATATTTAGCAGCACTTATTCGTTCCAACAGAGAAAATATGGCAATAGTGTATTTTGGCAATTACATCTATGTGTGCTGCACACATCAGTCTATTTGCAACTTGAATGAAATGATGCAGAATTTCAAAAAGATCTTCATATTTGAAAAGAAGTATCGATGCTGTCTTCATTGAAAATCTGAAAATTTATTGGTACTGTTGGGTATCGATAATACTTCTTCTTCTTCATGTGCCCTG
This sequence comes from Agrypnia vestita, assembly GCA_016648135.1. NCBI lineage: Eukaryota > Metazoa > Arthropoda > Insecta > Trichoptera > Phryganeidae > Agrypnia > Agrypnia vestita. The sequence continues at coordinate 219,806 of JADDOH010000569.1, forward strand.
TCGGGTCCCCCCGACGTCGGCTGAGGGATGGGGTACTTTTCACTTCTTATTATATGACCAAAGTATGAAATTTTACGGAGCTTTACTATGCTGAGTAACTGTCTGTTTGTATTTGCTCTACGTAAAATTTCAACATTACTAGTCATGTCAGTCCAAGATATCCTTAACATTTTACGATGTATCCACATTTCGAACGCCTCTAGGCGATTTAGAGTAGTCACCTTCAGCGTCCATGCTTCAACAACTTAAAGTAGAACTGACCATACGTAGCATTTGATCAACCTCTGTCTGAGCTTCAAGTTCGATAATACAGGCTAACAAAAAAATTTTTCATAGAAAATACAAAACTGTATCTGTACTGTGGATTATCGATTATCGATTATATAGGCTTCCAAAAAAAATTCGTAGTTTAAGCCAAGTATCTATATACTTTTGTTTTGATACTTTGATGAATATGATATTTTTCCACCAATACTTACTCATTTGTAAAGTAACATATCTCTATCCCTTACCCAAAATATGCAGTTTATTTTTTAATAATTTTTTTTAAATGAAATATTTGCATAGGGGATATTTTACAAAAGCACTTATAAACATCGTAATCAGCATCATCGGGGTGGTCCGTACATGATTTTCCTAACCCGATTATGAAAATTTGATCTAAACTAAACATAAACATAACAGCATAATTCATTAATTTAACTTAATTTAGAAACAAAAAAAAACATTTCAAATTTGACAGAACCAGTTTATTCGAAATTCAAGGTAAAAAAAAAAATAGCAATGTGATCGTGAAATTTGCCAAAAATGGTAAAACTTACGAAAAAAGCCATTAATTTTGTGAAAAACGTATGTATTTTTGCATATTTCGAGAAACGTTTTGTGCTAATATAAAAATCACAACACTTCTATGATTAATTATTGACATAAATAAATAATAAAAATAAATAAACCCGATATCGATATATTGTTATTGTCAGTTGTGAAAATAATTGAAATCATTTTTCGATTTTGTCAAATTTCAGATTATGTGAAGTAAAATGTATTGATTTATGGTGCAAGTGATGCAATTTACTAGTGATGATGATATTTTAACTGGTGACACACAAACCGTTTTTTAAGATTTGTAACTGATTGCATCGATCATAATCATATTGTATTATAAAGTAACGGTTTGGCCATCACTAGAATGTACAAGTTTGTGAAGAACCCAGAGTTGGAGAGGAAGGAGATCCAGTGCTTATCCACAGCTTATATGAATGTGGGTGTGTAATAATGTTTTGTTTAAGGAACATTTGTTTAATGTCTATTTTTTTTTACAGTTCTCCATTCAAACGTCAGATGTCTTTACGCATCAGCGATCTTCCGAGTAACCTAGAGCGCTTGCGCTCCGCACCCGCCCTGCCCCCTCTGCCCTCTCTGGGCCCCGAGCCCCCGGGGCTGGAGCCCGAGATGCAGGTGGCTGCCATGTGTCAGCAACTGTCTCGAGGCCTGCAGCTGCTCTCTGAGGGTCCTCCCGAGAGCCCTTGTGTGCCTGTGCTGCCTGTGGAAGCGCAGGAACTTCCCGCCCCCGAGCAGTGGCTGGGGCGCCTGACGGACACTGCTCCCGCGCAAGCCCCGGTGCGCCCCCGCCCGCCCCCGGTATCCCAGCGCGCGCGCAGCCTCGGCGGGGACCCCTTCGACGCCGAGTGGGCCGCTCCGCCGCGCCCTACCAATCCTTTTCTTCAGCGCGCCATCTGAGATTCGCCCGCTCCGCCAGAAGAGAGTGTCCGCGAAACCCTTCCTTAAAGCGAGCGTTCGCACTGCACATCACAGTAGTTTCTTAGCTCACCCCTGGACGTATTCGGAACGATGGTAACGTTTGAGTTTTTTCTTAGCTCGTCCTTCACGGATCCATCATTCGAGGTTTAATTCAGTTCCGGCTCCGCAACTAGACTATATGTAATGCGGGAACAGTTGACCACAACCATCGGAAAGCGCTTTACTTCACCTGGTGGATATGATTTAGTTTTGATAAATATGTGATATATTTTTAAATGATTTCCCGACATGGGAATACTGGCAGGAATCTAACAGTAAAATAGTGATGCTCTGTTAAGTCTGCCCGCATCCGGTCCAGGACCCTTCCAATTAGCATTCCTCTAATTCTTGAACTTTCCAAATTTACAAAATTGTGTGCTGAGAAATAATTACATTTATTGGATGAGTTCCCCGGTGTGGAATCTGGATGCCGAGATTAAACTTTATTAGGGTGCGGTGATCGGCACAATTGTATTTCCGCTTTGCTTTCCTTCGCATTAAGCGAGTCAGCGACAGCACTCCTCCAGGAAGGAGGGACTCACATATCTCGTAACAAGTAATTGTAATTATTGAAGACATTAAGTATTAATTTGTGAGTAGGAAAGTACGTTAAATATGTAATTTTGTGTCTAATAATAATATTGTAATAGTACGTAGGAACGATGCAATATATGTTGCGAAGGTCACGAGGCTGTGGACATTTGCTTTCAGCGCGTCAGCCGATCCGTCTCGCTACGCGTGTCCCCTTGCCGGGGCGATGATTTGAAAATAATTTTGCGAGGAATTGAAATTTATATTAGAAGATTTGTGTGAAACTAGTATACGGATGACAAATGTTTGCTGGAACGAGAGAAGAATGGTGATTGCTTCCACTTTAGTGGAGGCGGTGCGGTAGCGAGAGGCCCGGCGGGCGGTGACTGCACCTGTACATATGTATCTATTGTTGACTTCTTCATAAAGTCTATTTTATGTTTTGTTATAAAGTATTAGGTTAAAAATATAATAAAGCTATTGTACTTAAGTAGGAGTAGTGCACTGGAGCTTCTGCCGCACGCGACTCCTCGTTCTCGGTTCTTCGTGTACTTAATTTGACCGCCTCCAGACTGAGGGGGACTTTAATGTATTTGTACTTAAATAAATGACAGTATTAGGTGCTCACTTTGCCAGGATTGTTGTTCCATCAAATGTTTAATATAAATGTAGAAGTGCAAAGGTTCATCAGAATTGCTTGGTTCTGCGACTGCACCGTCGTATCGTGACACTCTTCACTGATAATACCTGATGACGGAGTCGCCACTTTACGCCGGATAGTGTCAAGATTTTCATGACGCGATTGATTAATTCGGAAGAATTGCGCAAGTAACTTAGTACGCTCGCTTCGGTGCACCCTCTTAACCTTCGGTGATCTCGCTACACGTGCATTGCACAGGGGTGTAGTTTGCTCCGCACATTTGTTAAAAGTATTGAACTTATTTATTAATGTATAGTATTAATAGGCTTTGCCTATTTCTAACGAATGTGTCGATTGCACTCCACTTGCGGGTACGTTACCGTAGCGGGTACTTTATCGTAGCGGACGAGTCACTTGTCCGCTCGGGAGTGACGGTGCGATGTAAAAATGTGTACTTAATAGACGTATGTATTGCCACATGTATATAATATTATTCCGAAATTATATCAATTGTTTATTTAACTTATTTTGTTATTTTCCCTACACATTCATCATACGAATGGTTGAATCAAATTACGCACTAATTACCATGACTGACAAGCTGAGGAAAACAAGAAATAGTGAATAATAATAAGTTTTTATGAGATTTTTATATAATTTTTATGAAAAATCTATAGTATACATCCTACCTGTCTTTTCTACATAAAAACTAGAAGAAATAGTATTGTGTGTTTCCTGTAATTAAGTTGCGAAATATACATTTGAAACAACTCTCAAGTACCCAGCACTCTGTCCTATAAAAGGCCAACGTCTGTGTAGTTTAACATGAGGTAAGTACCCCGAGCATATTCAAGCAGTATCCCTTGTCCGTAACAAAATACCGGGATGAATATTAATTTCAACACAATATAAATCATACCTTATTTACTGGTGGATTTTTTGCTGGAATGATATTCTGAGTTATTGATGTATATTCCAGGCCTTGTGTTTTTCTTTTTTTATTCGTACTATATTCTTTATAATACCTTTTCTTCGTTGTTTGTATGGGGAGCTTACCCGACGCGCTCCCTACTTGGTCAGCCATTTTCATACAATCTGAAGTTAGCGGACCATGGCACTTAGTGCCGTTTTTAAAATAATACGCTATGGTACTTAGCGAAGTCGCGATATTCAAACAAGCATAACGGTTAAATGCAACATTGCAGGGACATAATGCATTACTGGGGTTAGTGGCGATGTCATACAGAACCAAGCTGCATACTTAGTTTGAAAAATGAAATTTTGGTACTTGGTGCCTATTTTACTGCAACCATTCATGTATATTACTGTAAAATCATAGCAATTCCATATTAAAGGTAGGTACCAAAAAGGAAAATGCAAAATTTGTATATCCTAAAATTTGTACAATTTTTTATCAGGTTTCTGGGATATTGTGCTCCCTGGCCTTGCAAGTGTATCCGAAACATGGCCCAAAAAGTTCAGAGATCTAGCAAAATATCCCTGAAAACTCCAATCAGAGGATTGTGATAAACTTTTTTCTCGTACTCCAAGAAAACACACATTTATTAGTTTGTCGGAGTGAGAAAATGATTATGAATTACGAATTATCCTAGTTTACAATTTGGGTCTGGAAATGTTTGGAAAATTCAAATCTAAAATTAGGGTTGGGCATTCACTTTACGAGTTAGAAATGCGAGATATTCCATGATTTGATTGTGCTCTGTCGACGGTTCCGACACTTCATCTTAATCCAACATCGGAAAACTTCGGAGTTTCGTTATGTTTTATGTATTTGTTGATACAGCTCGGCTGGCCCGGATTTGGGGACTCTTTCGGGTGAGACCCTGGAAGCTAATTCTCACATATTCTTCTTATTAAAGAGACAACAATATAATTATTGTCGATGTTCGATGTCGACGCGTGGACAAAATATACAGCCAATGTCAGACTGCGTATGTCAAAATGCTTACATTATTTTTACCTTCGACAAATGCTTGTGTATTATTTAAGTAGAATTAACATTTTCTTTCAAGAATTTACAAAACATTCTCAGTCGTATTCTGAAATAAGCAATATTGCTATTGTTGTATCTTGACAGTTATTGTATAACATTGTAATGCCGCCAATTTTGACATTTTAAGTTTTAAATGAATGAATTCAATCAATTAGAAAGCTTCATAATTGTGAATAACATAACGATTCTTTACGTTTTAGAGCCTTCTAATTAATTAAATTAGATTCATTCATTCAATACAATCAATCTTAGAACAAATTGGCGACATTACAATGTTATACAATAACTGTCAAGATACGGAAATACCAATATTGCTATTTTCAAAATACGGCTGATTAATATTTCTGCAATCCTTTTTTAATCATTTCATTAAATGCAGTTCTCGTAATATCGTCGAAAAATGACATTCAAGACGCCCATGCATGTGCGCGGCATTTCCCACCTGAATTCCTTTGTAATGCTGTATAATTTTCTCTCAATGCTCAATTTTTGCTTATTTAAAATTTTTATTATATATTTTGTAATTTATATATTTTTTCGATTTCTCTTTTTGCTTTACCTTACTCTAATTATATAATAATTCTGTGTTTCTGTTCCAAATTTTTTTTTATCAAACTTAAATTTATGATATAAAGGTTCGTTTAAAAATTTATTGTAATGTATACTAATTATTTTATCAAATTTAAATATTTGTTCGTTTAAAAATTTATTGTAATGTATTCTAATTATTTTATCAAATTTAAATTTATTATATATTTGTTCATTTAAAAAAATTATTGTTATGTATACTAAATTATATTCTTCTCTTTTTGCTATGTAAATAGTCTACTGCCTTCAAACAGGTAATCCCTAGCTAGGCAGTCAAAGTGAAATACAATTAAAAAAAAATATATGAATAATTTAGAGATTATAATTTGACGCTGTTGGACGCGTCATGTATTGTTGGAATCACGTGTATCTACGTTGGAAATGAGCGTACCGTTGCGTGGAACTCGTGGCGGGTTTTTAACACCGATGGATTTTGGAGATTATCACCCTCATCGAGGCCATGATGGGGGTCTTTGACGGGGCGGTCCAAGGCAGTAGGATTTAGTCCGACGTGTACGAGATAGAAGGCCCTGATAAAACGACGGTTACATTCAGATCAATGTCGTAGTCAATCACTTACCGCGAGTTTCAATAGCCATCCTGTGATATTGTTGTATGCCTAACCACTTACATTTTTTTTTATAATTTGATTTGTCTGAATATAATTCTTTGTTATCCTTCTTTTTGATTTTTCTCCACAAAGATGTAGAATATACGTGGGGAAAATTGTCAAGCGCAGAGGTTGATGTGTTGAAATTATTTTAACAAACAACACGAATTTGAACGCTGATCTCATGTTGTCTTCCGCTGACCAGCCGTGGACGGGATTATAGGATGGTCTCCTCCAACGTAGAATCCGATTGTCGTAGTATTCTTCCTCAATAACTTCAAAATGACATTGTGGTGACATTATTTATATTAATAAAAAGAAAACACTTTGTATACAAATACTATTTATTGAATTATCAACATGTTTCAGGCAAAAACAGGAAACAACGTACTTATACTAGAAAATTAAAATTCGGAGAATATACTTAACAAAAATAAGTACGTGGGAGTTGAATAAATAATTTAGTACTAATGTAATTAATTAATTCTATGTCTATAATTTGTTACTATAGTGTACGTTGTAATGTTATCCAATTTCTGTCATACGTTGTAAACTGGCAGCAAAAACACAACTACCCGACAGTGACATCACTGGTGTGGTTTTATCACTAAAATACCGCCAAAGTATTGATGGGATCTCCTAGACGTGCGAGGAACAACACGAGAGCTTGGCTCAGCGCTACAGATAGCAGGGCACAGTATTGTGACAAGGTATTAAAATAGCAACTGAGGGCAGCTTCGACAGTTTGTGGCTTGCGGAGTGCGGCTAGAAACATTTATTATTTTCCTACATTCTGTCTGCTACGAGAGGGATGTATGCTAATTTTTTATCCTGCTGAGATCCTTAAGGAATTAGATGTAAGACTGACAGTGCTGCCTGGTGATTAAGGGGTATGATTTATATTGAAAGTCACTGTGAGACCCGGCGCAGTGTCCCGATAAAAGGCAGCAATGGCTCTGGCATAAGCAAATTGTGCTGTTCTAGCTGACGGGTAATCTTTATCCGTTGCACTTGTGTAGTCTGGAGAGCCCCTTTTTACACTTAAGTACTAGTAAAAATGCGTCGGGCGCCTTGATACTCTGAAAGACCGCCAACATGACAGCCTACATCATGAGCCATGAGATACCTGAAAAAGTCTTTAAGGACACTTCTCCATAGGCATCTTTTTTTATCATCTTTTAGTATTATTATAACATCAATTTAGTATTCTTATTCTCGTTCTTCGCAGAAGTTGAAAAGGGTTGATTCTTACGGTGAGTGTCTACAGGTGAGACTCTGATCTGATCTCTGAGTCTGTAAAAGTTGGGGTATACTGCATCAGTGATGGTATTTTAACCGGTGACTAACTAACAATAATAATAATAATAGTAATAACTAACCGTTATTGGAGATTTGTGTCTGGTTGTGTCGATGACTGGTAACTGGTTTTTAATACAACTAGGTAGTTTTTAATTCATTTAGGTAACTCAACTACATCTTGCATACAAATCAATCACAGATACAAATCTCAAATAACGATTGGTGTGTCACCTGTTTAAATAATGATTTAACCATTGTTAGGATACATGCAATCATTCTACTCTGCGCACAAAATAGATGCAGTGATAGTTCACTTCGCACACATACTTCGCACACATACGCTCCGTGCGCGTTGCTTTCAAGATGTATCTTGCTAGGCACGCATTATACATACCGGCAGACAACGCAGCCTAGAGGCACTATCATCTGTAAAGTGTTCAACTATGCTGCTGAGAGATCCAGAGATGATTACTGCTCATTAAAAAAAAGGTAAAAAAGAACAATCAACAATATTGTAGACAATTTATCAATGAAACAATGTACATTGCTTATCAGGAAATCATTAATTATTTGGTAGAAACAAACCTTATAATGCATGAACATTTTGTTAGTTCAGTTGGAGTACAATTATTTACTAATTCGGAGTCACTGATAAAGAATATGTATGATAATAATTTTTTTGCATCACAGATATTTTTGACAAATTCACTTTTTTGTTATTTATTTTACTTATACCTATGTGGCTAAATAGCAGGGGCGTGCAGTGAGAACAAAAAGCATGATTTTTATTTATACATACATATTTGTGAAAAAAAATTAAATTAAATATTAATTTGGCAGAATATTACGAAATATTAAAATCTAAATAATATGTTAAGGCTGGACATTCACTGCAAATGCATGTTTCGGCGTTTTTTCACAAAAATGTGGGTTTTTATTATTAATTTATATCAGAATGTATACTCTAGACTGCATTTTTAAAAATTTAATTTAGAGAAATAACATAGATAGAACCTTTGTTATTATATAAAAGTAATAAACTGAACATTGTTTACAATAATTAAGAAAATATAAGCATTAATCGACAGACCGCGGCCAAAAAATTGTTTTTAGTGTCCTAGGCGGCGCAAAGTTTTAATGAATATTTATATGTACGCATAATTTTTTGATACGTATAAAGTATACTTCATTATCTAGAATTCGTAATAAGGAAATTAAGAAATATTATTCAGTATTAATAAAGTTATAATGTAAGAAATTTTTACGTTTTTTCTTGATTTTAAAACTTTTTATTTATACAGGGTTATATGTAAAACATTAATAACCTCGCAGGACTTATTCCTGCCTTGATTATGAATCGAAAATGTTCAAGCTATTATGACCTTATATCAATAGTTCAGGAGATATGCGATATCAAAGATTGCATTTTTTTTTCAATATTTCTGACTTATTTTTTGAAAAACGTTGGACTTTCATTACAGCAACTTATATCGAATACGAAAAATTCATTCCATTTAATACAAGTCAAATAAAAAAATAAAAACCTCCGAATTCCAATTGGAAAACATTCCAATTAGATTTTTTTTAGGGTTTTTATTATTTTATGGAACTTGTATTGAAACGAATGAATTTTTCGTATTCGATATGAGTTACTGTAATGATAGTCCAACGTTTTACAAAAAATAAGTCAGAAATATTGAAAAAAAAATGCAATCTTTGATATCGCATATCTCCTGAACTATTGATATAAGGTCATAATAGCTTGAACATTTTCGATTCATAATCAAGGCAGGAATATAGTCCTGCGAGGTTATTAATGTTTTACAAATAACCTTGTATAAAGAGATGATTTTAAACAGTATATTCTATTTATTCCCAGATTTTGAAGCTTTACTCACTTAATAAAAGTTAGTTTTGTTTAATAAAAACACCTTCATTATTATTTAAGAATAAAAATTCCAACGTATGAAATGCGCCAATAAATGACGCCGCTGCCGATGGCATTCTGTGTTATAATTACGTTTTATAATTAGGGTTTCTGAGAAAAAATGTAACATTATGAATAATTATCCACAGAATCGTCACTAGTTATTTATTTTAGTTTCTCCGAGGATAGAAAGCCACATTCTTCTATCTTGGCGCACCACCGCTTCGGCTAAATTCATACTCCAATACCTGTAGTATGTGAAGCTTGAAAACATTCCCTTGATAATACAATAAATAACTGGTTTCATAATATTTTGTAGGGTAATGGAACACACATCACGCAGACACCTCAGATGTTGAAACATATCAGTAAAATCATTCTAAATATTCTTTTTGGTGCCGTTATTGGTTTCAATTTCCGTAAAACTGCTGTGTAGTTTGGCATATCTACAATGTAATAAATATAAAAAAATTAATAAATATATATAAAAAAAAGAAAATAGATATCTTGTAAATATTTCTCGATATTAAATTTAATTGTAGACAAGTTTGTATAAGCCTATAATTAATTGACAGTGAATGTCCACGACTATAATACAAATGCGATACTAGAAATTTTATACTAGTACTTTGTACCTAATAAACATTTCCCTTTAACTGTCGATAACTTTGGCAAATCATATGAAACAATTAATTTTTAAGGCAAATTGCGACTCTTAATTCTCCGTACACAGTAAAGCCCTGTTAATTTCAACCCCGATAATTCGAATTTCGCCAATATTCGAAATATTTAAAATATTTCGTCCCAATATACACCAGTCCCAAAATGTTAATTAAATAGTAGATTAACTCTAATAATTTGAAAACTCCGGTGCTGAACAACTTTTGGACCCATAATACAATTTTTAAGAAATTATAAGAAAAACTAATTATGTGCTTTTTGATCGCGCGCACCCGTGCGGGATGTCCTTTGTTGTATTTATATGTATTTCGCGGTATCTTATGGAATGCTCTTTATCTATACACTTTTGTCGCGATTCCTGAAATTGGGGAATCCCGTATAATATGCTTTCTTCAGTTGGTTGCCTTGGTGAGGGCAAAATAGTTTGCGGCGTTTGCGCTAGTTCCTCGTACCTGACAAAGTTTATCACTTTTTTAAATTCCTCTGTAGCTCGATTTTTTCTAATAGCTGTCTTTGTATTGTTAAAATATTTGATTTTCTTTGGAAGAAGTTATTACATTGTTCTATAAATAGAGTATGAAGCCACGAAATCACTGATGGGCCACCAGCCTTGATATATTCGGCAGCAACGTTATCATACCCCACAGCCTTACCATTCTTCATATGCTTTATTGCACACTTTATTTCTTCCACACTTATTTCGCTGACTTCATTTTCGTCATTCATACTTCTCTCCGTGAGAATATCAACGGATTCCTCTATTACAGCCTCCTCGCTCTCATACGTTTCCTGGAAATAATTCATCCATCTATCTTTTATTCTATCTTCATCCATTAACATTTCTCCATTCGCTGACTTAATAGCTTTCATACTATTGCTTTCCGTCCCACATCGAGATTAAGAATTTGCCTATTTTAATAATTAGTAAGTAATCCGTAAAAATATATACATCAATGGTTTCAATTAATACATACTATTCTTTAAAAGAGCTCTCTTGGAGCTAAATCCAACATTCCAACAATTATCTACTTAGGTATCTGCCCTAGAGACGTAATGTCCACATTGAACCCACATGATTCTCACAAGTTAAAATCAAAATTCTGGCCTTCTTATAGGTAAGAAACGAGCCTTTAATTCAACAAACCTCAAAAAATCCTAAGACTGCATATCTTGAAATGAACGTAGTATTTTCTTTATAATATTGTCACGAGATGGTCGAATCATTTATGTTATTATATTGTTTCACGTATTTATTTTATTTTTAATGACTAGAGCGGGATAAAAGACGGAATTCTTCCATAAATTTAAAGATAACTAAATAATTTCGATGACGGCCATCCAAACGTGATGAAGTCGAAAAAAAATATCATCGAAAGATTTGGCAGATGCTGGTGCAACATTATAATTTAAAAATATATATTTTACTTTACTTTGTAATACACACACACAATATGAGTTATTAAATTACTACTATAGTTTCGAGAGGAGCAGTCCCTCTCATCATCAGATGTAGATAATATTATTATTAAGTTATTATCTATACCTGATGATGCTCCTCTCGAAACTATAGTTGTAATTTAATAACTCATGTTTTGTGTGTGTGTATTACAAAGTAAAGTAAAACATATTTTTAAATCGAAAAAAATTATTACATTTTTTTCATTTTTAAATTTTTTTAAATATGTCAATGTCGCGATCTTTGCATTTAGATACATAATAAATATTGCGTTTTCGAAATGATTTCTTGAAATATAGTATGCGCAAAATATGTAGGTACGTATTTCACAAAATAAACGTATTTTTTCAAGAGTGTTATGATTTTTGGCGAATGTCGCAATCGCATCGCGTTTTTTTTGGTAACATGAATTTAGAATTAACGGGGTACCGCGTAATTCGAAATGATATTGTTTGGGTCAATTGAATTTCGAATCAACGAGGTTCTACTGTATTAGAGGTTGCGTTCTTGAGCAGTAGTGACATATTATAAATAGTAGAAAATATAAATTTGTCAAACTGAGCTGCTGGTAACGTTTCTTCTTTACCTACTCAACCACGATCATAGTGATCAATTTTTAGGCATTTGCGACAAATTACGTTTTTTGGTGGACAATTCCTCCCGTGCAACTTTCAACATCTCTGGCACATCTTCAGCAGCCATCGATATCCTCCTTCATTGCTGATACAGTATAATGCTGATATTCGCAAAAACCCTAGTACGAAAGTGCCATACTCCGTGTGTGTCATAGACAAATAGTTGGGTAATATATTATCATCACACTGCAGATGAAATTCCATAAATAATTTCCTTTCGAGGAAATTATTTATGGAATTTCATCTGCAATGTGTTGATAATATATCACCCATCTATTTGTCTAAATAAATTCACCTGTCGAGGAATCTGCCTCATTGTATTCAATTGGTCGAAGACTCCTTTTTTATTTGAATTTAAACATATTTCATCATGTTTTAAATTAGCTTGTTGATTTATAAAGTGCTTATCGCCAAAATAATGCACTGTTGCAGCGTATTACGCAAGTGGGCAGATAAGCAAATGTGCTATCGTCAACTCGGCGCTGGAGCTGTCCCGCTCCCGCCGCACGGTGATCAATTTTGAGCATTTAGTTGGAAATTAGTTTTTATGAATTTTACACCAGTAGAAAATGATATTTTATATTATATAATACCTAGTAATGGTTGAAAGTGTATCTTTAGAGTTTTTTTATTCTATAGTTAGTGATATACGACACCTGAGAAATAGTATATTTCATCAAATTGACTAACATATACTGTGTTAATTATATTTTTTCTGTGAATAGTAAAACAAATACAAAAAACCAGCAAAGCATATGTTTACTTAACAAATGTTTATCAACAATAAATTAAATTACAATATAAAATAAAAATTCAATTATTATTAAAGTCTAATTGTTGTCTTCTTTTGGAATCTATTATTGTTGGAATATTTAATAATAAATAATAAAACATCTTTGGGGAGAATGCTTACTTTTTTTAATGGGAGTTCCCCAATACTTGAAATTATGGGATCTGAAGAAACTAATAAAATATTAAGCAAATCTTCATTGGTGTTGAATCTAGAAATTTTTCGAGTATTGTGCTCTCTGTATTTTCATATATAGAGAGCACAATACAAATATGCAAATGTTACAAAATACGTTATTTAGTGAAAGGTTGGTGCTATGAATTAAAAATAGTGTCGATGAAAAAACAGATACGTTTTTTTTTTTAAATGTTTAGTTTCGTGTAAAATCATGGAAAAAATACTTTTGTGACAGCATATTTCATTGTATCAAAAACATAATAAAAATATTTGTAATATTATTTATGTCATAAATCCTACCTTCCACAATGTTTTCCATATTTCGCACTTTTCGTTATATGTTTGCTAAAGTTTCAAATTCACGACTACACTCGACGCTGTCTCGAACGATAGGCACTGACTGAAATCACGACCCGGCAGCGTGTGCAGGTACTTTACACTGTTTTCAAATGTACGCGATACTCTATTTATTTTTTTCATAAATAATTTTCGTTTAATAAAACATGTACTTTGTTAAATAAATAGATTTAAAATTTTTTCATGACCGTAAAATGAATCCTCGTTTCCAACTAACGTTCATACAAATTGATCACCGTGCGCCGGTGCTCGATTCCCAAATTAAAGCGAATCAAGAAAGTTTAGTTCCTCCCGAAGTTGCGCTGAGAGGATAACATACCCGGGGTCACATTGCCCGTGATAACCGGCCAATCAGGCCAAGTTGCATAACAAGTGCACGTAATGTGAGTAGGTACCTAAGCACATTGTCTTATTGAACTTGACCTCGCGTTTTAATTTCTCCTTACCAGTACCGGTAAAGATATCAAGCGCCTCCAATTTTTTACAAAGTACAAAAAGATTTTATCGTAATGCTAAATAAAGGCCGGTTGTTTCAAGTGCGTTCTTTTAAAGCATAGATTTTTACGTTCTCCACCAATCAGACGATCCGTTTTCGTAAAAATCTATGCTTTAATCGACCGCTTACTTTAATCCAACTTGAAACAACCGGGCGTAAGCGAGCTATCTTAGTCACTTCCCTAGGTACCAGACGTTTATGCCAAATTACTATTTTTTGCGTTAATTGACGATGGTGATGGCCAAATCAATTATTTTAGCCGGTTTTGCGTGGTGCCGTTATTTGAGATTTGTGTCAGGGTGGATGATAGGGCCTATACAGACCTGAGATTTCACTGTTGTCCAGTAGAGACGGCTGACCATCAGATCGCTTGTGAATAAAGCTTTATTTCGTATGCACATTTCCAAATCAAAATAAATCTACCACGTAGCAGAGGATATGAAAAAGGCTCAAAAAATTACAAAATTTCAATAAAGCTTAGAAAATGTGTATTGTGTAAATTTAAGATAAGTTAAAAATATATAATAAATTATTTTGATTACACCATAAATGTGTTTATTTTTGTGAGCATGTCGTATTTAATACAATTATAATATTATTTTATTTCAGAAATAGTTGTATAAAAATATGTTACAAATAATATGAGATTTGTTTATAGCGTTAACTTTGTGGTTGGATATAATAATTAATTTAAATTAATTAAACAACTTTATATTACCCACTTAACTAGTAACTCACTAACTATCCATTACTTATTCTAGCAATGAAGGTTCCGTTCAAAAATTCCCGTTTAAAAATTACGTTCAAAAGAACCCGTTAAAAAATCGTTTGCTAGAATAAGTGATGAATAGTTAGTTTTGCGTTCGTCCTGATGAAGATACCTACAGTGGAATCGAAACCGGTAGAAGTAGAGTTACTAGTTAAGTGGTTAATACAAAGATGTTTAATTAATCAAAATTAATAAAATGAGATTTCATTAAAACAAACAACTGTTCGTACATTATATTCAACATATTCTTATTGTAAAGTTGCATTTTTTTCAGAACAAAGTTCTGTGAAATTTAAAACCAAATTAATTAATCAATTAGAAAGACATAAGGTAAATTGGGTGAATATGGCCCCTTGGGTAATATGCCGTACGAATACGTTGGACCTTATATTTTCAAAATTTGTACATAGATGGCAGAAGTTGACAGCTAAATTCGTCAGTCGTTTATTGTACTTCATTCGATTGGTGGTTGTGTCGATAGAAAATACGATTTACATAGGAAAAAGAAAGATATGTACCAAAATATTTGAACCCTAATTTTATGTGCCAATCTTCAATTAACTTATTAGTTATCAATTTTTTTGATTAGATAATTGCTTTTAATCTTAGTTTAAGAAACATACTTTCCGAAACACAGAGTTTATTTTCTAATTAAAAAATTGGGCGAGTTAACTAAGCTCAAAAAAATCGGTGCCATATTCACCCAATTTACCAGAAAAATCAAATACACGAAAAAATATTTGGCTGCTACCGGATTAGTTAATTTGGTTTTAAACTGTTGGTACGATCGTGTCGAGATACACAAATAGTTAGTTTCGAAAAAATAAATAAATACTCCCGAAATAGTTAAAATAAATAGTTCCGAAAGTTAAAATAATTAGTTCCGATGTTCGAGGGCATTTTATGAATTGTCAATTTTTTACTTGTTCATGCGCGTTACCAGATTGTGAAGAAATGAATCGAAGAAAGAAAAAATAGGATAACGACAGCATTATCAAAAAAGTTTAATTAGTACCGGCGCGGTGGTCCGTCCCTGCTTGGTACGGCACTATATATAGCGCGAGTGCCGTGTGCCGCGGCGCATTCACTTCGCTCAATCTAACTTTTTATAAATACCACAAAAGTTATAAACCAAAATGAAACTTCATTTGGTCTTTTTATTTTGGAGTTTGGTTATCATCTCGGTGCTTCCACCGTCACGGAGCCAGATCAGAGTTTCACCTGTTCCGTTAAATAATCCGTTCATACGGCAGCCGAGTTCTTTCGTGTGGCCACAGCCAGGGTACGGCTGGCCCGGCGGGTGCTGTCCTGGCTGCTGCGAGGTGCAGCCCGTAGTCCCCTGCGTGTCGGGCATTTGTCATTTCTGATGCAGCCTGCAGGCACTGATCCTCGAAGCTTTGGGAAAGTCACCTCGCGCAGGCTGCTCGGGAGACTGGACTCGACTACCTACATGTTTCTATTATTCGCATCTCTTAATCATCCTCTACACGACGCTTCACATTCTTCTTTAAATCTTCAAATTTGTTATTTCCGGCAAGCAGCTAAGTGGCCAATATTAGACAGATCGATGTGTACGTGCCACAACCAGCCGGACTACGGGGGCGGTGGCGCGATCCGCAATGGTCTCTGGGGTACTTTATGGTAAAATGATGGTTGTCATTGTTATACAATTGCTTTAAGAAATATGTAATTGACTTATTTTTATATACCTCAATGTTTTTGTTATTTATGTGATTCACTCTTTCTTAAATGGTCTGGTCGCAATAGTCTCTGGGATACTTTATGGTAAAATTATGGTTGTCATTTGCTTTAAGAAATATGTCATTATCTGATTTTTATATAAATGTTGTTGTTATTTGTGTGATTATTTAATTATCGTATTTTATTCACTTAAGTGTAAACCTTAACATAATAAAATCAACATGTTTACATTCACACACATGTATGATACCTCCCCTATGTAGAATATGTTTAAATACATCCAGTTAAATAAATAAAATATCCCTGGTGGAGCATGGAACTCTCGCCGACACCGCCGTCGAGGTAATATTTATTAATGTTGGCTCGATAAAGATGGCCGATGGTTACTATTTTTGAGACGAAAATGATGATATCTATTAAAATGAGCTGTTAAGAATGCATATATGATGAAGTAAATCGAAAACATAAAATGATATTAAGATGGAACACGCCTTAAAGTATATACAAACTCTAAGGAACACGCCGAGTTATGCGGAAAAGCGCCAGGCCACAATTTTGGTAAAAATGAAATATTGATATCATCGGACGGAGTAAGGCCAATTCTACGCTTTACTAAAACCAGCCAAGCCGCTTTCATACGAAAATTGACTGTAATCGCCTTCCGAAATATTTATTGATCGCGAAAACAACATTTTAAAAATTGCAGAAAGCGCCCACGCCACTTAAAGTACTTTTAATACGACTTTTCCTCAGAACATATTCACCAGAAAACAGTTATTTAGTTCATCATCAACACTCTTGGCACTACAGCCCTTGGCGGGTCTTGGCCTCCTCAATAATCTTCCTCCACTCATCTCGGACTAGTGCCAGCTATCTCTAGTTCCGAAGCTCTAAAGGTACAGATACACATGCTTCTTTACTGGCATGCTAATGAGCATGCCACTGATAAGCATGCCCTAACAACTGTACACACTTGCTCATTACTGGCATGCTTATTAGTGGCATGCTTATTAGTGGCATGCTCATAAATAAGCATGCCCAAAGATAACAATCAAACACACATGCTTATTAGTGGCATGCTCTTGTCATAGAATAGAGACGCTCTTGTTCAAAATGGAAACTTTGCAAACTGAAATAGAAAATTCAAGAAAACCAATAAATCAAAAAAGTTCCCGAGTTTCCATCCGCACATTTTTGATTTTAGTTTATATAATTTTTATTGTAAGATTTGAATAATTCATGCCTATTAATAAAGTTTCGTAAACATTATTTCTCACTATATTATTTTTACACAACGGTGACCGAGTATTCCACAGACATTCGTGATTCCTATAATAAGTCACGAAAAGTAATGTTTTATCATCTCCCCAACGCGCCATATTTGTTTCATCTGTCGCGGACTGAGAAGATCGCGTTGATAATACTAGCCGCGAAGCCCGCGAATGACATAAGCATGCTCATAAAATAAGCAAGTCTGTTCACACATGCTCCAAAGATACCCCCTTCTCTATGGTGAATGACAGTGGCATGCTTATAAATCAACCGGCGGTTGATTTTTGAGCATGCCACTAGGTGGCATGCTCATTTCTAGCAATGTGCGTACACACATGCCACTAATAAGCATGCCACTGTCAAAGTCGATACTGCGCATGCTCACGTGCCACTAAAGAAGCATGTGTATCAGACGCCTAAGGCGCGCTGTTATCCGACCAAATTTATATTGAATGCTCTGACACTGGTCACCGGACATTCAGTACATTATGTATTGTGTAATAAATTTACAATCTGGCAACTTCTGTTTCGCGACAGGGGCGACCTCCCTCGCACGCATAGTTATCGTGGTGGCATTCTAGACAACAAATTTAAACAAGTTTCAAGAAACGTTCATGAAAATATGTGTGTGAAAACGTATTTTTCTGTCCTAAATCCAAAAATCTTTTGTTCAATATTGTGATGTACCTACCTACAGTCTTTTGGTCGGATAAAACACATTTTTGCAATCTAATGTTTATTTAATACAAATTTGTAAAACATGCTAAATTACGCAAGACTAGAAGACTAGTAAGAATCGTGTGCAATAAAATATATAAACCTGAAGATATCGTCCAACATAGATGGATTCCAGCATCTCTGGTTCGGGGTTTCCATTATCCCGATGTCCTGGTGAAATCTCTCTCCTCGTTCGTCACTCATTTCACCCAAATTTTCCGGAAAAAATCCAAATGCGAGTGAAAGAAATGAATTTTTAAGTACATATGCCATCTTAGTAGATCATAGAATTTTAATAGTTCATCTATCTCCTCTCATCTTTATTTGGACCCAGAAATTCCTTCACTACAATTATAAAACAGTTCCAAGCTGCAGATTTCTTGACATTTAATTTTTCTTGAAGAGGAAGATCACTTAAAAGTTTACTTATTTGAAGTTAAATAAAGATGCATTCTTTTAGTTTTGCATCATTAACTGAGGAAATATTTCTTTTGGGAACTAGAAACCATTACTCTCTTTATCCATAGCTTAAACAAAGTTGTTCATTAGTCCAACCTCGCTATGGCAGCAGCACTACAACAAGGGGGGCATATTTTATTCTTGAAGTGCCTGGTTTAAAATAAGTTCTGTGAGGCCAATATTTCTTAATGAAATGTTCTTTTGTTGCTTGACTACAAAAAACAAAAATTGACACAAAAACAGCAATAATTTGTACAATCCCCTTGAAGTCCTAGCAATATGCATTAGTATCACTTATAAATCTCCACAAATATCCCATTAATATCGTTCATATTTAACTTGATTTAGTATGATAGCTAAACTATCTTAGTTTTCCTTCATTGTCACTGAATGGGCTAAAGCATTGGTCGGCAAACTTATTAGCCAAAGAGCCAAATATGTACATAACAACCAAGCCATATCTGTTTATTGATTTAGTAACCCTTTACTATAATTTTAGCAATTAATTAACTTACGGGAACACTGAATAAAACTTGATTTTATACGTAATTAAGAATTTTTTCATTGATTAAAAGTAATATGTAATTAAGGAATCCATAAATTTAAATCATGACAATGACTGACAAACACTTATTGCGAACAATGTCCCTTGCAACTCCTTGGAAAGTTTGAGTAACCCAGGTTTGTATGTTGTTATTCTTAATTTTAGGTACGATTCCAGGTTAACCATCAATAAGATAACTTCTCAGTTTACTCTCGATAAAGTTCATGCTTGAAAAAGATTGTTCGTATGAATATGTAGAACCGAAAAGGGAAAGAACAGAAAACGCGAATTTTTTCAGCTGATCATAAGAATCAGCAATACTATTCTAAGCGTTGAACGTGATAAAGTTTTCCTTCTCAAGGGCTTTCAAAGTAGACCACTTGTATTGTGAACTAAGCTCACATTGTGTTCTTCTCCAATATTTCCAAATCAACACAAAGACGTTCGCATTTAGAGCTCCGTATTTCCTTGTTTTTGAAATCCAGCAATTGTATTTCAAAGTTATCAATGTCAATGCCAAAAGGATAAAATTTCAAATCTGTTATCGTAGCATTAAGAGGGTTTTTAGGGGGATTTAGGGGAATTTAGGGGAATTTTAAGGTCGCTCTGCTATTTTTGAATTCCTGAAAATTGCTGAGAAATGCTTCCCTCATATTTAAACTAGTTTTTTTGAAATAGTGTTTGTCAATCGAGGAATTATTTTTTTGGCGATGCTTAAGCAGACTCGGAAAGCGAAAAAACGTTTCCCGTTCAAAATCTTGAGAAAAAAAGGATAATTTGCTTTTTAATGAAATTACTTCTTCTAACATCGAAAAAATTATGTTTCATTTCCCTCCCCCTTTGCCGCTCGCGCCGCCATTTTGGAAAAATGGCGCCTAAAAGCAGTTTTTTGACAATATCTCCTTTCATTACACTACGAAAACATTTACATACAAAATGGAACAAGAGAAAATTTCCTACAATTTATATAACAAAGCGCCGTAAAGTGTTGTTCAGCATGCGTTTTGGCCAAAAAACTAATTACCACACCACCTTCAGGTAGAGTAAGCGAGTAAGCCTAATCTACACGCAATTCATTATTCCAAAATTTAGCGCATTATCCTTCGCTTTGGTGTTCTTGATGATCCAGGTGTTGCGATTTCATTGTCTTTAGTACCTACCGATCAAACGTCACAAACCGGAATTTCTTCCACATCATCCGCGATGGGATTATTAGTTTCATCGCAATCCTGTTCATTCTTATACGTTTGCTCGAAAATAGTCTCCGTTCCTTCCTCTCCATCTCTACCTTGTAATGGAACCTGCGAGTTATCACAATACAAGTACTAAAGACAATGAAATCACAACACCTGGTTCATCAAGAACAGCGAAGCGAAGGAGAATGCGCTAAATTTTGGAATAATGAATTGCGTGTAGATTAGGCTTACTGGGGATACCACGATAAGAAAACGCGCCGCTTACTCTACCTGAAGGTGGTGTGGTAATGCGGAGACTTCTCGAAAGTATTACCCAGTGAAATTCACGATTTATGGACATGTGATATATTACGAAGCAGTATGATTGAAGGAATAGCGTTAAGTTTAATAGTGTTAAGTTACTTTTCACATTGAATATTTATTAATCAGTAATTAATAAATCTGTAATTAAATTCCAGCGTTTTCATTAATTCCTCCCGCAGCCGCGACACATGACAATAGAACAAAATATACTTTTTAAAAATATTTGAATTTATAATAACTTTTAACACATAGGTAAATTTATTAATTATCTGTATCGGAATTACTGATATGCTTCACCAATAACTCAATTAAATCTTCTTCCTTTTGTTGAACTTTAAACTGGAATCAATACTTTGATCAAAACATTGAAAATGTGAGATCGCGTTGTCGTTGGAAAGATTAATCGATTCTTTTTAAATGACTTAAATGACCAAAATACTCTTCCTCAATGGCATCTCTCCAGTGGTCTTTATCGGGTCCTGATAACGCTTCCTCTGTCGTCTGTGGTTCAACACCGTGACTTGCTGCTGTCATGGCAAGTAGGTACGGTATTTACAGTTTCTTGATAATTACTTGATGATTGATACACAGTCATATCAGGATTCCGTGTGACGTCATTGGGGTCATTGACAAAGCTGGAGTCAAAAACTCGTATCAAAGTTGCTTGTTTCAGTTAACTTTATAACAAGCAATAGATTAACATCGTCATTTTAATTTGTATTTACATCATTAATTTCATTACTAGCGAGATATTACTGACAATCATGCAATGCAGTGCAATTTTTCTGATTTATTATCAAATCTTTGTACATTTTCCCTTCTAAGAATTGCACGTCTCTAGATTTGACACATTTGGAAGCATTTTCTGGATCAATTAACCTATATCCTTTTGATTAACTACAATATCCCACAAAGATAATACGGTTTACTCTTTGCATCTAATTTCTTGTGTTTTTCACAAGAGGGAGATGAAAAGTAGGTGAGTGTCTGCTGTTACGATTTGGGATTGGGATTGGAAGGATATCTGGAGTATCAACTAAATTCTCAAGAAACTCAATAATACATTGATCTAAAATGAAAATACTACATTCAAATCACTTTGAGTGTAGTATTTTTGCAACTTATTACCTTTCATCAACTAAAAATACCAACCTTATCGGGCGTCATATCTCTTGACGGTAATATGAGTCATGAGGCCCTCCGCAGCAGGTATTTCTTTCGAAATTTATCTAAAATGCCCAATTTTCTAGAAAAAAACGAAGATAACATATACATAAGATAGGAATAAAAGTACACATGAGATTAGATTAGATTACTTTGTGGAAGAATTAGTCAAGTGTTATCTAAATAAACAATTTAAACAAGGAAACACAATTCCTTTTTATACAGGGCAACCGAGCCTGTCCACAATATTTTACAGGTAGTTTTCTGCTTAAATTATGAGTTGCTTAAATATGAATAAATAATTATACAACAGTAATTTGAGTAATAAACCATAATTATCAAGTCTCGTTTATTATACATCACGTGTAACTTCGTGACGAAAACACTTCCCGTAAAGCCACGTATTCACTAGGGGACAAATTTTCCCTCAAAATCACGCGCGGAATAGAGACTACGTGACGCTGCAACGTCGCGCACTGTTCCGCGACGTCGCGCGCGTCGTAGTGCGGCATTTCTACGTGCCGCGGAAACGTTGCCATGCGCACGCTACCCGAGCGAGCGCACGGGGACATCGTACCGCGCGTCAGTACCGGCAAGTACAGTGTGGTATGTTGACAAGCTAAGACGCATGCGCTACAGTTACATATGCTATATGATATGATATAAAACAGCGTTCCGTAATATTGTGTCTTGCTTGGCTATGGAAGACCTGATCGTTTATAATAATTTTTCAAAATCATGTTGTCATTTGAATGAAATTGATAAATGATCCGTCAGACATTTGAAGATCGCATAGAATATCCATCTTTCTTTTCCTTTGCAGTAAATACTTTTTGCATTTACCACCTTTTTCTGCTGTTACGTTTCGATAAACTCGTTAGACTAAATATGTACGCAGCACCAATCATCATAACCCTTTTGGGCGACATTTCCGCAACAGGTGATATGTGAGTCCCGGTGTGTACACACCGCGTCATTGTCCCCGAAACATGTCCCCTAGTGAATAAGTGGCTTAACTGTCATATCCCGTACGCTTTGCGTTTTGTAAAAAAATCACCGATTGCATTTGTGAAAATGTACTAAGCGAGTTGTTCATCTTGCAAAACTTGCATTCATGTAAAAAGATTCACGAACGAAGCACTACGACGGAGTCAGCTATTTGCACAATTCCATCTTCGATCTTGGATGTCGTTAGCTTTAATCGTACTAACTTCAGTGAACAAAAATACGTGTATGTACTTAAGAGCTCCTCGGGGAATCTTATCGATTAATTCGCGTTTTAAATTTTTATACATTTTTCAAATAAAAGGTATGTTGGAATGAGAATTGAAATTAAAAATCCAAGCGATCGCAGTGAATATTTTAGCGCTTGTTCAGACACAGCGGGAACCGTTCAGTTTCAGAATCGCGTTTCAAAACACGCGATTTGTGTCATCTGTTCACACAGCCGCGGTTAATAAGCGATTTGTGCGCGCGAAAATAAACGTCAGTTTGACAGTTCTGGTGCCGTTCTCCATCTTTGAATATCAGAGATATATTCGCTCATTACTTAACGACGGCCGTCTTCCATGGCAAGACACATAAATATCATTCTGTCAGTTCATTTTTGGTGAATAAATACCTACTTCTCTAAAATACTCTTTTTTTCCACCATTTCCAAATATCTCCACCAACTCCTGCCAAGCTTGGTTCTTGGCATATTTGAGTAATCCTCACACTATTACAGGTCTTTTCTCCCATATTACAGGTCTTTTCTCCACTTCATCAATAAAAAATTCAGTGTCAAAGCGATCCATAACCATAGAAAAGAGAATATAATCCACGCGTGCTCCTGTTGTGACATGGAACCGTGCGGTGCCCGCAACGCGACTGAACGCTCTCGTAAGGCCCCATAGTAATAGGATCGTGCGGGCGCCGTGCGGGTCTATTTTCTAGCGGTTGGGTTGCGGGCACCGCGGCGGTTGACTAACCGCACGGTTGTGTCTGAACGATCCCATACAAACCTAGGTAAATGAGACCCGCACGCATCTCACGCGATTCTGAAACGGCACGGTTCCCGCTGTGTCTGAACAAACGCTTAAGGTTGTCACTGTGGAACCGAAGCACGGCAGATAGTTAGGTTATTTGTTACTATTTAAGTCGCCTGCCCGCTTGTGTAATCTGACAACCTATTCAGTCTCACCCTGTACATATTTTTAAAATTGCGTGACTGAACATGTAGCAAATTAAAATGACTTTCGCAATAATGGTCTTTAATCTCACATTGATAAGAAGAAACGAAAAAATATTGGCCGGCTTCAGTCAGATATCTACAGGGCCGGATCCTTCCTCTAGTCACTAACCATCTCGGTGTGAAAATTGAGCAAATTATGAGGGATTGTTAAACTGTACTGTTTAAAAAATAAACGATGGAATAAAGAGCGAACGGTAAGGTAGTGATAGATGGCACCAGTAGCAGGAGATGTCTGCGGAAGACTCGATTCTTCTGTATCTGATTAGATACTGAGTGATGATAATATCAGAAGCATGCGTGAAAAGCGACGAGGCGAGAGAATAGGGTGGTACTTGCTGTCCACCCCCGAAGAAAGGCTGATGGTCCCCGCCCTGCCCGAGGAGATGAAGACCGGCTACTGGAGGGACGCGGCTGACGAAGAGCGCCATCTTTTCTCTTCGGACCAACCTACCGGATAGTTGAAGTCCAACTCAAGTTATGGTTCACTATTCTGCACCGCTCCCAGCTTCTTCGATGATACAGGGATCAGGTTGGGCTCAGAGATAGACCGGGGCGTGTCTATCTCGTGTAATTATGCGGTGGCGTACTTATCCATTTCCATAGCAGCGGTGGGAGCGATGTTTGGTCCCGAACAGCCACAAGAATCAGTACATGTGATGATGCGGTTTATAAAAAAAATGCGGGTGTTAAAATTTATATATTGGTTTATTTATCGATGAGATTTCGCTCGATGGATGAAAAGCGTTCTTTCCGGAGATTCGAGTCAAGGGGAGATGAATGTAGGCAAATACGAGATGAGGGCTGAAAAAAATGGATCGGGGCATGAACCAGACCTCAAATAAGATCAAAATCCTACCTTGTGATAATCGGATGCGGGTAGGCATACGGGAATGCCTCTTCTGTACCAATTCTTCTCCAATGCTGCAGACACAACACTCTCGTCACTTGATGATTAATTAATGACAATGCAGAGATGAAAGCAATTAACAAGGTTGCGGTTATACGAGTATGACAAAATGTCGATGCGGGTTTATAATATTACGATACCGCGTGAGCGGTGGTCCAAAACCGAATTATAACAATAGATGCAGTCTCTTCTGCGGAAGACAATTAACAAGTGCGGTAGGAAATTAATTAATTTTATGCGGCAGAGTCCATACACGACATTAGATCTCGTTAGGCGTAAAAAGGTAAGGTAAACAGAGTGAGAATTAAATCGGAAAAAAGGATTAATAAGGGACAAGTATTGGTGGATCTTCGTCTCACTGACGTCCAATCCAGCCACAACAAACCATATCCACTTTCCCCATCCATCATTGGCCAAACCAACGTGTATTTGGTTTTTAAGATGTCCCGAAAACACCAGCTATATTTCAAAAATACCTGATATTGTTCTATATACTTCTTTAACGTTATGTATTATTCTTCTATTTTTATACATAATACGTGCTTTGACTTTATATTTTTATATATTGTATGTAGGTACCGCTTATACTTGATATTATTGTGTATACTACCAAAGTATACACAACTGGTGAATGGTTACAAAGATCGTTGTTAATTGAAATTATATTCTGACCGTTCACTTATATATCCATATTTTTTATTTACGTCATAATCGACAGAGTCAAATTACCATCTCGATTAGAAACAAAACCTCTATAGCTTTTAAGATGTTGCGGGACTCCTCCGACGAGACGCGAGGCTCCTGGGGTACTGCTTCATTTAATAGTCGGAGAATAGAAAATGTTCTTTATGAAAACATTGGGTATGCAATTGCGTTGAATCGACGAAAGAAACGTAGCCATATCGAAATACACCCGATCGCATCATGTAGTTGTAGGATCGCGGGATTCGCAACAAGGCCAGACAAATTCTCGCCTCCGAATTGCGCGCCCACAATATAAAATTTCCATTAGGGCCCCCAAGCTCCTAGCGCCGGCCCAGTGTAGATAAGAAACACTTTTAAGTCCCAGGGAGCGTTCGCTCGTCATTCATACTGGCGCAGACTCGCCTGATCTGCGATTGTGCATCTCTGTTATTTCTACCCCTGTTACTTCTTATCTCTGTTACTTCCGAGGAGACCTTGACCAGCCACCTTCAGCTGTAGGTAAGTTGATCATTTTATGTACAACCTTCTTGAGATTCTAAAATTAAAAAAAAATTTTTTTTTTCAATTATCTATATAAATAAAAATGTAAATGTTCGTTAGCACAAAATCGCTAATATCTGAAAGTTCTTCACCGATTGCCGTGAAATTTAGGCACAATGTTGCAAGATATTTTTCTAACATTGATGGTACTAATACAATCGATGGATTCTAAATTTGGGATTTCCAACAGCGATCGCCTTGAAAGATCACAATCTAATGACACCATACATCGTCATTTGATATTTGGAAAATGGATGTCTAGCCTTAAAGAATTTCAGGAGCCTCTTATGTCGTCATATTCCGATCCTCTTACATATTATATTTAAAGACATTCTTCCTTTATAGTTGCCGTCCATTTTACCTTTAATGGACAACTTTCTCTTTGTATACCGCTCAGTTGTTGATATATATCAGGGATAATCATCTGACAGTTCAACTAGTTGCACGCAGTTATTTGCTCCTCTCTTAAACTATAAAATCTATTGTTAAAAACATCGTAATTAGTGCAAAGAATATATCAATCCTATTATCAACCAAATACGCTATCTGATTATTATATATTCAGCCCAGTAAACGTAGTATTTACTCGGTAATATAAAATTTATAATAAAGTGAGTACCTACAATTCACGGCTCTCGCCCGCTCGCGTCACATCGAAGTGTAGTTACAACGGCTATAAACAACATAAGTGCAGGGTCATCACCGCTTATAAAAATGGACCAACTTGGTGAGTCTCTTCAATTTGCTAATAATGCTAAACTTGCAGTTAATGCATTGGTACAGATAATTATGGACCCGACAAATAAGTTAAATAAAGATCAAATATCTAAAATTATGCCTAAAACAACAGAACTACTTGGAATAATTGGCAACTTAGCCGTCAGAATGGGCCTAATGGAAGGTGAATTGACAGCTTTCAAGTCCTTAATTCAAAGTAAAAAATTGAGTGAACTCACATCTCATCAAAACCCCGAAACTTGTGATACAACTCAAAATTTAATTGAGACTTTAAACGAAATTGAAGAAAGAAAATCTCGGTCAAAAAATATAATTTTGTATAATGTTCCTGAGAGTTGTGCAAACAGTGAAATTAACAAGTTGAAGGAAGATGCCGATAACGTGGTTAACTCCCTCAAAGTGATCGAACCACACATTTCAACATCCAGTTTCACCGCTTTCCGTCTAGGTAGAAAGATTAACCAAGATAAACCAAGACCAATCAAAATTACATTTAATGAAAAATCACAAGCCATGGCAATTCTGCGCAATCGAAGAATTATCTCCAAAAACCTCTCAATTCGACAAGACCTTACGATCTTACAAAGAAAACACCTAAACGATCTACGCGTTGAACTGGAAAAAAGATTAAAAAATGGCGAACAAAACATCACAATAAAATATGTAAACGGGAGTCCTAAGATAATGACTTCATTTCAAAAAAGTAGTCCAACCAATTAAGTTGACATGCTTCTACCAAAATGTTAGAGGCATCAAAACCAAATTGGTAGACTTCCAATTGTTTATTTCTCTAATACATCACGATATTTTCTTTATAACGGAGACTTGGATTACTGAAGACATCGCTACCGAGGAATTTGCATGCGAATCTCACAATATTTATAGGATGAATCGAAATCTCTCATTAACCAACAAAACCAGGGGAGGTGGTACCTTATTAGGAGTCTCCAAGAAAATCGGATCTTCGAGACTTCTGACTCAACCAGCAAACATTGAACAATTATTTGTTAAACTCAACACTTTACCAAACAATATTATAATAGGTTGTATTTATATACCACCTTCATCAAACAATGATTCCTACAAACGCCATTGTGAAGCTGTGGAAGAAGTGACGAGAATACACCCACACTCCAAAATTATATTGGCAGGAGACTACAATTTACCCGTTATTAACTGGAGTGAAAACGATGATAGAATATCATTCAATAATTATCCTGAAAGTGCTCGCGAAATATTAGATATGAGCTTATACTTGGAGTTAAAACAATGTAACTATATCCCGAATGTTAATAATCGAATATTAGACCTCATTTTTTCTAACTTTGACTCCGTTAAAGTCCTTAAATCAATGGAATGTTTTCAACCTTTGGATGTACTCCACCCACCTCTAGAATTTGAAATTCATAATGTGACCATTGGCAACTTACGATACCCTATATCAGGTTTCGATTTTCATAATACGGACTACACCAAGGTATCTGCATATCTCCATGAACAAAGCTGGTCATTTCTTAAAGATCACACATCTATCGACTCAAAGGTTGATAGATTTAACTCAATAATTACCAATGCAATTACATCCTATGTTCCTAAATCTACAAACAATAATGCTAATAATTATCCTAAATGGTATACAAGGGAATTGATTACATTAGTTTGTAAGAAAAAGCTTGCACATAAATGTTTTAAAGAGTCCAAATCTATAAACAGCTATGCACTTTTTCATGATCTTAGAAAAAATTGCAAAACTTTATCTAAGAAATGTTACAATGAGTACATCGCCAAAACTGAAAGTAATATAAAATCTAATATTAAGAGTTTTTGGAAATATGTTAATTCTAAAAAACAAAATAGTTCTAATCTACCAAACACTATGCACTTTCGCAATGAATCCAGCGACAACATCAACGGCATTGTTAATTTATTTGCAAAATCATTCATGAATGTATATTCAGCTACTGATAATAGCATTCCTGACTCTGAACTCATTGATAGTCTTAACATTTCATCAGTTCGCATCAACCTTGATCAAGTCGTAAAGAAAATTAAATTGTTAGATGTATACAAATCTCCCGGCCCTGACAACATTCCACCTATACTATTAAAACTATGTGTATCCTCAATATCCTATCCACTAGTAGAATTATTTAATCAATCTCTA
The DNA here is from genome assembly GCA_016648135.1 of Agrypnia vestita. Classification (NCBI taxonomy): domain Eukaryota; kingdom Metazoa; phylum Arthropoda; class Insecta; order Trichoptera; family Phryganeidae; genus Agrypnia; species Agrypnia vestita. Next base: position 249,219 of record JADDOH010000569.1, read on the forward strand.
GAATTGGGCACTTTCCCCGAAGCCTGTAAATTAAGTTATCTTATTCCAGTATTTAAAAAGGGTAATAAGAGTGATGTCTCCAATTATCGTCCTATATGTATTTTATCCACCATACCTAAACTGTTTGGAAGTGTTGTTCTAGAAAATATTTCGAACGATATAAATAAAATAATTGTTCCTAATCAACATGGTTTTACACCTGGCAAATCTACTTTAACGAATCTTTTATTATATCAAAGTTACATTACTAATGCTTTATCGCAGAAACTACAAGTTGACTCTTTATACACTGATTTCAGTAAAGCGTTTGATAAGGTGGATCACAACATATTGTTATTCAAACTTAATAAAATAGGTATAAGGGGAAAATTTTTAAATTGGATAAAATCATATATTTGTAATAGAGAACTATTTGTAAAAATAAATTCTTTCTCTTCCTTTAAGTTTAGAGCAACCAGCGGTGTCCCACAAGGTTCTCATCTAGGACCTATCTTGTTTTTATTATTTATTAATGACATTATTACTGTTTTTCATGATGTGAACATTTTAATTTTTGCTGATGACATGAAAGTGTTTAAAGTGATACGAAATATTCAAGATTGCCAAAAGATCCAACTTAATTTGGCCAATCTGAATTACTGGTGCAGTACTAATAAACTCCTTCTAAATATTGACAAATGCCAAATTATACGCTTTCATACAATTAAAAATCCTATCATTTTTAACTACTCGATTAATGCCACTCCCTTGAAAACCGTTACTGAAATTAATGATCTTGGCATTTTATTTGACGAGGAATTATCATTCGTAAACCATATCAATAATATAGCAAACAAGGCTATGAAAACACTTGGCTTTGTTCTGCGCTCTTGTAATTCCTTCACAAATATTCAAACGGTCAAACTCCTTTATTGTTCTCTTGTTAGAAGTCAAATCGAATACAACTCATCTATCTGGTGTCCCTATTACAATGCTCATGTTCATACAATAGAAAGAATTCAACATAAATTTTTACGCTACATAAATTTCCGTCTCCATATCCCAATAGAAAATCTTAACTATACAAACTTATTATATTTTACCGGTTTATTGCCACTATCGGACAGGAGAGTTTTATCCGATCTGATTTTATTATATAAAATTGTAAACTCGCATTACCACAGCCCTGAAATTTTGTCCTTAATAATGTTCCATGTACCCAGTCGAACTACTCGAGTGCCGACGCCTTTTTACTGTGACAATACTAGAACAAATGCTCACTACAACTCGCTAGTACCTAGAATACACAGGTTAGGTAACAATTATACAAACATAGCGGACGTGTTTGGTTCTGGCCTGTCACAGTATAGGGGCGCGATACTGAGAGCGCTTCATTCCGCCATAATGTAAATTATATATACTTTCTTTTTTTTTTGTTTTTCTCTCTGTTTATATTATTTTTGCAAATAACTGTTATATACCTACATATGTAAAAGCCTATTTAGGCGTAAATGAATGAATGAATAAATAAATAAATAAATAAATAAATATCTATTTCTAACTTATTTTTTAATGCAATAGTATACTGGATCTGCCGGTCATCCAGATTAGATAATTCCCAGTCGATTATTACACAATTATACTTATAAAACACACATACAATATTCGAAATGCAATTCAACGGCTGAGTTCTCCAGAACACATACCTACAAGGCTTACCAATAGCGCGTTCAGCGGTCTCCGGCCCGATATATCTGTTCATGGTATATAATGGAAAGAGTAAATATATATTAATAACAACCAGGCGCAACCGGAGGCTCGGGGTAGCTTTTGTCTGTTGGTTAATCTATCACAGCCCGTGAGTCTAAGGTCGAAATTCGCGGTTTTTCGTAAGTAATATTTAATAAGAAACAAGTTTATCCTGTTCATCCCACGGATTTTCATCCGTGGGGGGTTCCAGCTCCACCACGCTCGCTGGACCCGATGACTACCGCCAGCTTATGTAGTCCCTCACTCTAATTCCCCAGACAAAGAACATAACCGAGACTCCAATTTCTGCTGGAATTCTCCCGGTGCTCTTGCTCCCCGGCGACAACACATCAGGAAGTCAGCGTCTGATATTACAGGTTAGGTATACCGTCCCTCGTTGCAGCCAGATTAGACTGGAGTGTTAAGAGTGTTCCCACGATGCGATCACATGGACCAGATTGTTATTAGGTACAGCAGGTTAAGGCTAATGACAACTGGGTGACTGGAAAGACTCATCCTTTGAGTGCGTCAGACAGGGCCAGGAAGCATTGCCGGAGTATTATAATATGCGGCTGGTTGAGGGCTAATGGACTAAATGGGTGACTGGAAAAGACTCATCCTTTGAGTTCGTCAGCCAGGCCCAGTTAGCATTGCCAAAGAAGATGTGACAGATATCCAATTGATAGTTTGAGAGATATTAAAATGATGGTATTACAGTTGATTATGAAATTCTTGATATGTTGCTCGCTGGCTGGGAAGGGAGAACCTCGAAAGGTTTCTGTATACAGGAAGTTAGAAAAAGGTGGTGAATGATGAGTATGATGGTGTTAGTAATGTCATCGCGCTCCTGAATGCGGTCCCGATCATAAACGTTGATTGTTAAACTGCTGACTGCTTCCCGCAGTATCTCCTTCATGGTGAACACCCTATCTCGTTCATTAATGTGGTCCTGAGCATAAGTATTGATTGTCGAACTGCTACCTGCTATAATTTCTCTTCATGAGGAACGTCGTAGACGCACATTTTCTCGTTGTGTTGATGTTTACGGGTTGTAACGTAACTGGACCCTACCTAACCTAAATACCTAACTATAAAGTTTAATAATATATAAGTTTTATGTAAAGCCAAAAGCTAGAGACTTAAAGCTACCGAATTGAACTTTATTACGATTTTTTGCTTTACCGTATTTAGGGTGTTCGTGTATTAGGACTTTTGTGGCTTTTAAGCACACGATTTATGCTTTAAGCTACTAGATGAAAACTTTAGTCGAACTTAGAACTTCGGAAGTATATTTACATGAAGCTAATATTATTATTTTTTTTGTTAAGATTTATATTTTAAAAATTGGCCAGTCGTGATTTATCTAATGGTTAGAAAATTCCCCCCCAGTTTTGTTCGTAGCTATCCAAAATTCTTTTGATATGTGGTGAAACTCGTATTATAATTAACGTGACTAGACTAAGATAGAACTGATTCTTACCTAACTATGGAAATAACAAACGCACGTAACTAATCCGTACTCGTAATTAACATAACGGATTTATTTACTAAATATGATAGAACGCCTAACCGTTATCGACACGAAATCCACGTATTATCTTCAAACACTTATAGACGAAATGCCAGAGACATAAAACATATTTCCGAAATTAATTTGGGCCCTTCTAGAAATCGCTCTAGAATTCTACAGTTTCGCCTATACGAGACATAGCCGATATCGTCCACGTCCCTCTTCTGAAACCGCCCTAGAATTCTACAGTTTCGCCTATACGAGGGATAAACGATATCGCCCACATCCTGAGTCGGCCTAAGAGCCAAGTATATGCGACGTCGCCGGGGAATAAAAGCTAAACTTCCTTACATTGTACCGTCATAACTATAATACCCCCGGGGTTAAAATACTGAAATATAAAACAATACAATCGTTGTCAAGTTAACGGCATGCGCTTAAGATTCCGTCCGCCTTGATTATCAACACCTCGTAATAGCAGCTTAGAACAGTGTTAGCACAACCACACGCGGTACCCATTTATGACAGATTTATAAGATATAATAGCATACGTTATATTCAAAGACACAAGTAAGAAACTTACCGATAGCGCGTCCCACGTTGTCCGATCTGCTCAATCTATTCACAGTACATAGTGGGAGAAGATAAACATATTTATAACAACTAAGGCGCATCCAGAGGCTCGGGGTAAGCTTTGTCTGACATTATCACAGCCCGAGATTCTAAGGGAATGGAAGATACAGTTTTGTAAGTAAAATTTAAGAAGTGTTTAACCACTTCTGTTCAACCGTGGATTCTAGATGCCCCCCCCCCCTGTAGGGGGGAGGGGGATACGGCCCCAGAGCATCGCCGCATCCGGTGGTTAACCCCTGTTTAGACATAACCTCCCACACTAAGCTGCAGACCAAAACCAACCCGAGACTCTGTTGCCTCTGCTGGGATCCATTCAGCGTCCTCGTCCTCATGGCGACAAACATATCAGGAAGAAATTCCGCGTCTGATATTTATATATATAGGTTTGTATATTGTCCCGCGGGGCAGTAAAATTGACTGGTTTATAATGATGAGGATCCCACGTCGCGGCTACATGGGCCGGATTATTATTATGTTTACTGCTGATTAAAGGGCTGAATGAACTAACTGGGTGGCTGGAAAATACTCATCCCTGAGTACGTCAGACAGAGCCATATTAGCATCGCCAACTATAGTTGATGTGATTGATCCCACGGTGTAGTCTAATTGACTAGAGATATTAAAGAGATAGGATTTCAGAGTGAATGTTATGGTTAATTGTGTGGTTCCTGATATGCATGTCCTGTGCCAGAGGAGAAGGGCTCCGAAAGGCTCCTGGTATACAGCAGTATAGTGTGTTGTACAGTATAGATGAATGATGTGTCAGGGTGAGGTGTCAACTTGCATTCCCGATCAGGATACTCGTTCAAATAAATCAGCTTCTATTCCAGATTTAATCATGGAGATCTGGATTCGATGACACCGAGGACGGCCAAGCATCGAGATTCTTCCCACCAGTGTGTTACGGGTGAATTCTCGACGCCGAACTATAGGAAATAGCCGCAATTCTTGACCGTAGCCTCTTTAAAAGGATGGTTGCGTTAGGCTGCCCATGTGGTACGCCCACCTGGCGCGTCACGACACATTGACCGCCAGAATGCGAAAGAATACCGATCTCCCCTCTTTCATAATCAATTCTGTCAGATACGGCAATCAAATTGGTGATGGGTGGTGAAAAGGTATACAGTATAGACTAGAGTATACGTGATAGAGAAACAGCTATCACTCCTGCATTCAGAACAAGGAGGTACGAAATCAATAGCCCCGCGATCAATCGCTGAGATGCTTCCCACCAGCGTGTTACGGGTGAGTTCTCGACGCCGAGTTATAGGAAACAACCGCATATTCTTTAGCCGTAGCCTGCGTAGATGCATTTTAAAATATATTATTTGGAGAAACTTCATCACAGCGTCAATGAATTCCGACCTCTCTCCTTCCATTAGCAAATCTTACAATGTTTAGATTATTTTCATTAGTAATTTTAAACATTTTTAAGTCCTGCATACAAGCACCACGTTCAACAAATGACAAGAAGAATAGAAATAGTAAAAGGTAAGGGTAAAAGGTAAAAGGCTGACAGAAGTTGAAGGTCTCTGCGAACTGTCCATATCCTCTAGTAACACCTCCAACTGATGTTCTCCGTGTATGTGTTTTCCAATAACAGCCTTCCAGTCGTGAATTCAAAATAATATCCTCCTTGTGTGTGTGAGCTGCAATATCTGCCATCCAGTTAATGTTTCCAAAATAGTATTTTCCTTGTATATATATTTTAATATCAGCGCCTGCAAAACTGTATTAGATCCTAAAAACAAGAAGACTATTCCTTCTACGCCGAGCATATGCAGGACATAAACCCCTTCAGTCTAGTTCATCCACGGTTATACAAAAAAGGCGGAAGAATAGTAATAGTAAAAGGTCCTTAGCTGACAGAAGTTGAAGGTCTCTGCAAACTGTCCATTTCCTCTAGTAACGCCTCCAAATGATGTTCTTCTTGTATGTGTTTTCCAATAATAGCTTTCCAGTCATGTATTTAACATAACGTCCTCCTTGTGTGTATGTGTGCTTCAATATCTGTCATCCAGTTAATGATTCCCAAAAAAGTGTTTTCCTTGTATAAATATTTTAATATCAGCTCCTGTAAAACTGTATTAGATCCTAGAAACAAGAAGAGTAATTCCTCTACGCCAAGCTCATGCAGGACATAAACCCCTTCAAACTAGTTCATCTACGCCGTATAGTGATATCACATGCAGGCATAAACATTACACACAAAATCCCAGACACCATAGTATGTTCACATTATCGCCACGTTCGAGCTAGAATGCAAACGACCCACGATAATGGCAAATGTTGAAAATATAAATCTTAACAAAAAAAAATATTAGCTTCATGTAAATATACTTCCGAAGTTCTAAGTTCGACTAAAGTTTTCATCTAGTAGCTTAAAGCATAAAGCGTGTGCTTAAAAGTCACAAATGTCCTAATACACGAACACTCTAAATACGGTAAAGCGAAAAGTCGTAATAAAGTTCAATTCGGTAGCTTAAAGTCTCTAGCTTTGGGCTTTACGTAAAACTTATAAATTATTAAACTTTATAGTTAGGTAGTTAGGTTAGGTAGGATCCAGTTTCGTTACACAGATACATAACCCACCCACGTTTTCATCTATCCCGTGTGTTCAGTACTTGCAATTATTCGGCACTGAGTCTGGATTGTTATTGGCATTTAAATCACGACCCCCTCCCCCCCGCGAGTGACAACCGTTGTCTTTTCGTTAAACTAACACATTATCGACCCCTAGGTTTCGGAAGTATTTTCGTTCCGCGTATCGGCTTCCGAATCATCATTGGATCTGTAGAGTGTTGATAGGTGTCGCTAACTCATCAACCGTTTGAATTCATCTCGGATTATCTGGAGGAAGGGAACATTTTCGGCATTCATGAGTCGAGCGTCCTCCTTCCTCTTTTCCTCCTTCATACATTAGTATTACAGTCCACAAATTACTTTCTTTCCCGTATTATCCTCTTTTTCTTCCCCTTCTCGCGCCAAGTCTACCCTGAACCCTTTTTTGATCACGGCAATGGGCGTCGGCAACACTGTGGAATATTATCAAAATCCATGTCTTCCGATAAATAAGTAGAATTTGTTAATTATAATTTTTATATAAAACACAATGACTGGATTTTTTCTGCGGAGGAGTAATCAAGTAAAATTTAATTATTATAACCTAGCAAAAAAATCTCATTCGAATTTTTGGAATATATTAATCATTTATCGGCTGCCGGTCCGTGTTTATACACATTTACATACATATTGACGCGCAGTCACTTAAATAGCCGCAATTAACTTTGGTATAATGCAACACTAAAATATTCAACATTTTCGACAAGAAACGTCTGTCTTGCATTGCTTCATGTCCATTAAAGTGCAGCAAAGTGACGACACTTTTGCAATCATTCTTTTTATATTTAACTGTATATTATTTTTTAATACAATTATTACTGAGAAATTGTTTTTGGATTGCGAACATTATTTTCATTATTAATTAATTAGAATCATATCTTATTTGTCTATTCCTTATAGAACTTTTATGAATCTTCTAGAAAGTTCTCTTTCCAGCAAGTTTTAGAGCTTTACCGAACATTCTGGAACCTTCTAGACTCAGACACACTCCGCCACACTGTTTGTAACGTTAGAGATGTTTCGGGAATCTTCTACAGCGTTCTCCTTCCAGAACATTCGAGAACTTTATCAAACGTTCTGGAACTTTATAGAGTCATAGATACACTTCGTCACTTTGTCTGGAACCTTATAGAACTTTCGTTAATCTTCTAGAACGTTTTCCTTCCAGAACTTTCTACAGCTTTATCGAACGTTCTGAAATCTTCTAGACTCACCGACACACTCCGCCAGTCAGTTTGGAACCTTATAGAACCTTCTCGAACGATTTTTCCAGAACCTTCTAAAGAATTTGAGAAAAATCATGAACGATTTAGACTCACTGACACACCTTGCCACTCAGTTTTTGACCTTATAAAACTTTCGGGAATCTTCTAGAACCTTTTCATTCCAGAATTTTCTAAAGCATTATCGAACATTCTAGAATCATCTAGACTCACCGGCACATTCCGCCATTCAGTTTGGAACCTTATAGAATGTTCTTAAACTTTCTGCTTCCATAAACTTGTAAAGCATTCGAAAACCTTCATGAACGTTCTGGAACCTTCTGGACAGACCGACACACTCCGCTACTCACTTAGGAACCTTATATAACTTTTAATAATCTTCTAGAATGTTCTTCTTCCAGAATTTTCTAGAGCTTTATCGACCATTCTGGAACCTTCTAGACTCACAGACACACTCTGAGATACTGTTTGGACGTTATAAAACTTTCGTGAATCTTCTAGAACGTTCTCGATCCAGAACATTCTTGAACTTTATCGAACAGTCTGGAACCTTATAGAATCACAGACACACTCCGCCACCAAAATTTTATAGACCTTTATCAAACCTTCTGGAACCTTCTCGACTCACCTTTTAGTTTGGAGCTTTGTAAATTTTCGGGAATCTTCTAGAACACTCCCCTTCCAGAACTTTCTAGAGCTTTAATGGACATTCTGAAACATTCTTGACTCACCGGCACACTTCGCCACTTAGCTTGGAATCTTTGGAAGAAATTTTGGGAATTTTCTAGAACGTTTTCCTTCCAGAACTATCTAGAGCGGCTTTTTCCGGAAGCTTCTATACTTACAGACATAGTCGGCGGGCCCATTCTGGAACAATATGAAGTATTTGCGGCCTTCCCATAACAAAACAATGTGCTAGAATGCACATTTTCGTCACCCACTCCCACCCACGCTCAGCCACCCCCACCAAAATCGCACATTTTAAATGGGACACTAAGGGCTATCCACCATTATATCCACCATGGGGTGGTGGTATCTGGTTGTGAAGAAAACTTGGCGGATAGGGAAACACGGGTTTCTTTTTATATATATATATTGATTTAGCAAAAATTAAGGAAAAAGAAAGAGAAATATATATAAATATATACTTCACTAATTATTCATTGTCATTATTATAATAAAACACTTCGCATCATTTCAATATTAATATAGTTCATATATAACTTATGTCGTTTTCTATTAACCACTTTTTAAGTTCTGACACTGATTTTGGAGTTTTTAGGCCTAAGGGAAAGCTACTTTGTATTTTGTTCAAGAACATTGGAACTCGATATTCAAGTGTCCTCAGATCATATTTGTTTGTTATTCTTGGTATTGTCAATATTTGATTTGTAGCGCATCTTGTGTTTCTACCATTGTATCACTTTGGTACTATTTGATTTAGAAAAAGAAGTTCAGTAGTGTTGTAACTTGTATTTAGATGGATAATTGATTAATTTTCCATTTATTTCGAATACAATTAACACCGTATGAAACAAAAGAGACAAGAGAAATGCATAGACAAAACATAGAGAAAACATAAAGTGGTTGTCGGAGCAATGTTGCCCTGCTGCTCACTGACATAGTGTTGCAAGGTATAAGAAGTAGGAATATAATATTTTTTATTGACTGTAAGAAAATACCGATGCGACATGTAAACTGTATCACGTCGAGTACCTAACTCTGTTAGATAGCTGAATCACTGTTACTGTCTGTTGTTTCACTATCTGATTCTCCCAAATGTATGATTAACGAATCGTCATTATTATTACGGATATAATGTTCCATCAAGGCTCCATATATATTTCTTTGCTTTTTGAATCTATTTCTACCACAAATTAAACTTCACTTGTTCCAGGACATCATGTTCAAAGCATTGTCATTTCAAAATTGACCCATATTCTTATAAATATAATTCTTGCAGGTACCTTACCTACCTTGCACAATTTTGATGGGGTTAAACTGGTAATGGCATCAGGCAGGACTTCATGACCATACTCTTGAGCAAGTGTATGTATGTATTTAATATACTGCTGGTAGGAAATCCTGTGTGCTAAATTCAAAAATTAAATTTTTCAAATGTCTGGATAAAGTTAGTTTATTCAAAAATGTAATTAACTCGGTTTTAGTCCAGGATGCATATTGTTATTTCTCTACCTGCCTGAAATGATACGAAACATTGCCTTATATGACCAAACTGAGCAAATTCAATTAAATTTGGAACTTGGTATAAAATTTTCTAAGAACAAGGTCTTAAGGCGATAGTTTGGAATTGTAACATATATAAATTTAAAAATAATTGGTAATGTCTTGCTACGGCTTTGGCGAATAGACCGCCATGCCACCCATACTTGCCGAGCATCCACCAGCTAAACTCCGTCGGTCACGAGACATCTCAGACATGGTGCAAGCTTCTCGAGGTGATCCAAGTGCAGGTATTTGCTGGGAGATGTGTTGGTGTGCGAGTGCATGTGTGAAAGAGTGTGCATGTGTAGCGTGAGTGTAGATACTTGACTACTCCGGGAGGAATTATACAAATTAAAGACTGTCATCTACGAAAATATTGCATTACAATTTATTCACATTTAATAAAATAAAAATATAAACGTGGTGAGCGGTCATTGCCGCTACACGATTTGCCCAGAGTGGAAAATAAATTATTTCAGTATTTAATTTAAAACAAAGAGTGGCCCGTGCCCTTAGGCATCACGGCGGACGGGCAATATGAGAATTGAAACCAATTTAAAATAAAATTAAAAAATTATTTCATACTAAGAAAAACATCAAAATGACTTATGAAAGAAAATAACCAGCTTTGGCAAACGGCCCTGGTAACGCCGTCGCCAGGCGACATCTTAAAACAAACAATAATTTTCTGCCTGAAAGGCCAACCACAATTTACATCGAACACAAATTCTATGATAGGTTAATAACACTAAAGTTCATCAGGGATGAAGCACAGCATCAAAAACATATTGAACCCGCCAACGTCACGAAGAATCACCCTAGCCGATCTTTCTTCCATGGCGTGCCTCAAAGCTGTCGCAGGTTACAACAAGCGATTATTTTTTGATACCCCCTTTTAGCGATGCGGTAATCAACAGGATCGGGACCAGCAGCGATGGCGACCCCATCTGCCTAGATCCTCTCCCTCGCAGCCCAAACGTGGCTACGGAACCCGATGGTGGTCTCATCGGTGTTGGACCAGCCGCATCCCGGCAAACATGTGGTCCGCCGCCTCAATCCATCACTCTGCTTCATCTCAGACATCGACACGCCGATCAGGCGTGTCGGAAACCACGCCAGCACGCGTACGGCCTGCCAGGCCGTCACGCGGGTAGATAAAAGGACGCATCTACGGGCCCTAGAAAGATTTATATTAGAACAGAACAAAATAAAAAGACCACGTACGATTATTGCTGTATCGCATAAACTTGAATTTCGATAATAACTCACCAAGGTCGCAATTTCGCGCACCACTTGGGCTCTTTTCTGGGGCGGCGACATCGCGAGCTTTCACCTCTAGATTTTCTATTCTAATGGCGCCGAAAGGTAAAACAACTGGTAGGCCTGCGCGCGTGCGCTGCCAATAGCGCAAATTGAAAGATGCTATTTTTCTTTGCCAAATTTAGGGCTGTCGAGTGTACTCGTATTTGGTAACATCTCATCACCCCCTCTGTCGAGTAAAATATTTATTTTTTAAACTACCGATTTACTCAAACCCCAAAGGAACCCAACCGATGCTACATGAAAGATTAAAAGAAAAAATAAATATTCCGAGCGATACGGCAATATTCGTCATCATCGTGGTCGACTAGGATAACAAAGACCACATTTAAAATTAAACACGACATTGAAACAAAATTCAGGAGGCACAATTCTCCCAAACACAGAAACATAATTCGCTCCTCGCTGTACAATAGCAAGAGAAATAGCAAGGAATACATTACCACGATACACAAGTATCGACCATCTACAAGATAGAGATCAAGGAGGTGGGAGTCGGACAAGTGCGTTCACAGTGGTCACGACGTCTGAAAACATAAGACAAAACACATTAAAAATACCCGCGAGGTTCCGGACCTCAACAAAATAACTGCTTACAACTTCCTCAAACGCAACCTCGAAGATCCAATTGATCCGTACCGATCGAATACTTTCCGTACTTCCCAAAAATAAAATTCTAATTAGAGAATTATATCGAAAAACTAAATTCACAACGATCGTTTCGCGCCGATGTTGATCTCCGTCTTCACGATAATCATTTGATTCCTAATCCTATCTAATCGAATACCACCAATAAATAATCCGACATTCTCGCGAATTGAATTTACAACTCACGCGGCTTTACGAAGAAAATTACCATTCTGTCCTCGACCGATGTCGTGGACCAACCACAAAACGTAACTGAATTCTCACAATCCAACTTCAAAACTTAAGGTACCGTTAAGGTTCTGTAAAATTGATTGAATATTCGGGAGGGGGTAGGCATCGCGAACGGTGACCGAGTTCAACCGCCTACTATCCTACTATCCAAACAAAATCGCGCGGATCCGTCTTTCTTCATGACCATGACCACCGGAGAGCTCCAGGGCAAGATCGACGGTCTTACCACACCTAACTCCAGCATCTTGTTCAGCTCAGCTTCCAGGAGCCTCTGCTTCGGCGGCGACATCGGGTAGTACCGCTGCTTAATAGGCAGGCCCTCCGTCACAATATCCGCCTTCAGAATATTCGTCCGCTCCAGTCCGTTTTCTTCATAAGAGACGCTCTTGAATTCCTCTATTAGGGCGTCCAGTCTTATTCGTTGCCCATCGGATAAGTCCGCCGGTGTTGATAGGGCTGAAATCAAATCCAACTCCGGGTCGTTATCTGGCAAACAAGAAATATTTTTAAATAACTCAGGGGCCACATTAAACGAAATCCAGAAGTTTACACCCAGGATGACATCGGGTTCAAGATCATGCACTACAACAAACTTGGTAGAGTGCGTAGTGCCATCAACAGTCACAGGCAAATGTAAAGAGCCAAGCGCCTGCCTACGCGAACCGTCGGCAGTCGCAACATTAATAGGTATTTCCATTAATTTAAACATCTCAGATAAATAATCATAGTAAAATTTAGCGCTAATACAGGATGTCGATGCCCCCGAATCCAGTAAAGCTTGATGTACCACCTTTCGAATTTTAATCTTTAAATAGGGGCGCACATCCGCGCTCTTGGTGAAGATGATCGGTGCGATCTTTTGGGCCTGGGGAAACAGCCTCACAAAATCTAAATGTTTTCTCCAAGCAACAGGGTCCGAGAAATCACGCCGGCCAGTCACTCGTTTTTTAAATCTTTAGGGGACGGCCTCCATTCTCTTTTATTATTTTTACATTTTGGGCAAGCATTCCTATATATGCCCGGCGCGCCACAACCATAACAAGTCACCGATTTTTTGGAGCGACATGAGCGCTGAGATGGCCCCGAAGTCCGCAGCGATATCAAATTTGGGGGTTGGATGCCTCCAATGCCGCAACCTGATTAACTGCATTCGGTCTATTAAAATTCTTCCCAAAGTGAGTCGCTGCGTCAGGCTTAACTGGCCCAGGACGAGACTAACGAGAGCGTAATTTTTCAAGAGGAAAAAAAGACGCACAGTAAGAGGGAAAGGCGGTCACATCGACGGACATCGACAGCGCAGACTTCAAGAGGAAGAAGACGAGCGTCGAGGGTCACTGGATGCGGATCTAGGAAGGATAAACATCGCCACTTCCATCGCGGACGAGCTACGGAGGCGGAGACTTCCGGAAGCTGAAGCAGAGCGACGGACCAGAGCGACGGGCTGAGGAAGGCGGAAGGACCATCCGAGGACGGGCGAGCTCTGGACGAGGGAAGCGGCCGAGGAAGGAGTCACCAGGGAGGCGTGGACCAGCAGCAGATGCAGGCGAGGAGAATCAAGGCGGCAGGGCCAAAGTTAAGTACTTTTGGGATTCCTTTGTCTGTAGAGAGTTGTTGGGCAGCATGGAATGGAGAGCGCTTTCGTTTGACCACGAGAGTGACGCATGGGACGTCTATAAGGTTCGGCCCGAGCCGTATCTTGTAGCTAATGATGAGAAATGGGCAGAACCAAAAAAAAAACGTTTTTTAAACAAATTTGTCAGTTTACATTGTTGCAAAATTTAGTAGTACCTAATAAGGTAACAGATGTAAAATTAGAATTGTGGGAACATTTAGATAAATTTTGTTTTAAAAGCATATCGATTTTTCATGAACGCGAAAAATTTTTCTCAGCAAAGCAATTTGAACACGAGAGTGCCCAAGATTTCGTTGATAGATTAAAAAAATTAAGTAGTTCATGTAAATTTGGAAAACGATTGGATGAAAATTTACGCGATATTTTTGTACTTGGAGTAAATAATCATAAGCTAAGAGAGAAGTTATTTTTAGAACCGGATAATCAATCAATGGCAGCTATGGAAGGCATTGCGTACAATTTCGAAGCTAACTGGTAGACTACAGAAAACCGAGAAAATTAAATCAGAAATTTGTTTAGTTGAAAAAAATAAATTGTCACAATCAACTTCGCGGAAGCATGTTTCGGTGGGTACTTATAAAAATTCCAGCGGTTTTAGAAATGTGCAATCGCATTATACGAATGCGAAAGTTGCACAATGTTTTGCGTGCGGGGCAACGACACATAAGAAGGTTGATTGTCCTTATAAAGATTTTGTTTGTAAGGGATGCTTCAAAAAAGGCCATCTGAAAAAGGTGTGTAGAAATTTAGGAAAAAAACGGGTTATTGCTATCGCAGAAGACATCACGCGAATAGTGGGGACTGCAAGTAACGTAGGCACGAATAAACCGATCATGATTGCAATATCGATTGAAGACACACGCTTAGATTGCATGGTGGATAACAGGGTCCAGTTCTTGTGTGATTCCAAAACAGATTTACGACGCGAAGTTTGGTCACATTCCACTCATAAAAACAAATCTTACGTTATACAGTTACGATAATTCGGCTTTCAAAATATGCGGGATATTAAAAACAAATGTTACATATAATAATAAAATGTTACCAGTAGATTTTGTTGTAATAGACAACGGAATATTGCCATTAGTAGGTAGAGATTTCTTAGGTAGGTTCGGAATTTTATTATCGGGAGTTAACACTTTAGAGACCGGGGAAATTATCGATTTGGATGTACAAACGCGTTTTGTTGAAAACATTAAAAAGGATTATCCCGCAGTTTTTTCTAATACATTGGGGGAGGTTTAATAAATTTAAAGTAAGGTTAACAGTAAATACGGATTTTTGTCCTAAGTTTTGTAACGCGAGAGTCGTGCCATTCGCAATTCGGGATAAAGTAGAAGCGGAATTAAGAAGATTGGTGGATGAAGGTGTGTTACAAGGGATTACGGCAAGCACCATGGCATCACCTATTGTTCCAGTTTTAAAGAAATCCGGCGAAATTAGAATTTGTGGAGATTATAAAGCAACCTTAAATCATCAATTGATAATAGATAGGTATCCGTTACCGCGGTTCGAGGAGGTTATTGCAGAAATTAGCGGGGGACAATTCTTTAGTAAGATAGATTTAAAAAGTGCTTACTCACAATTGGAATTAGAGGAGGATAGCAAGAAGTATACGGTTATTTCTACTTCTCTGGGGTTGTTTCAATACAATCGATTAGTATTCGGGATTGCTTCGAGCCCAGGAATTTTCGCTAAGGCAATGGCTTCATGTTTACAGGGTTTAAAAGTGACGGTCGTATTTTTAGATGATATTTTGGTTTCGAGGAGGACTTGGGAAGAGCACGGAAGGAATGTGCGAGCTGTTCTGGATAGACTGAAAGAATGTAATCTGACCGTGAACGCGGAAAAATGTGAATTTTTCAAAGAAAGTGTAGAATTTTTGGGTCATATGATTGACAAAACCGGAGTGAGACCTTTACAAGGCAAGGTAGACGCTATTCGTAATGCGGAGTACCCAAAAGATATTGGAGAGTTACGAAGCCTATTAGGATTAGTAAATTATTATAGAAATTTTTTGGGAGATTTAGCATCGATTTTACACCCAGTTTATAAATTATTAAAACAGGGCACGGAATGGGTTTTCGACGATGAATGTAAAAAAGCAATCGATAAAGTTAAAATGCTAATAACGGGAGATACAGTTTTAGTACATTTTGATCCAAAATTACCACTTAAGTTAATTACGGACGCGTCACTGAAAGGGTTAGGGGCCATGTTGGTACACAGGTTTGCGAACGGAACAGAAAGACCGATAGCTTTTGCAAGTCGAACGTTGACGGATGCCGAAAAAAAGTATGCGATAATAGACCTTGAAACGTTAGCCATAACGTTCGGTTTAATTTTTTTTTATCAGTACCTCTTTGGTCGAAGATTTATATTGGCTATAGACAGCCAACCACTCATTCGGATATTTGGTGATAAGACAGGTATACCAACCTTAGCTGCAAACAGATTACAAAGACAAGGTTTATTTTTGTCGTCTTTTGATTACAGCATAGAATACGTCAAATCGAGTAAAAATTGTTCGGATTTTTTATCGCGAGTACTTGTAGATAAAGCAGATAACAAAGAAAATGACATTTTGGACGCGTATATTAGTTTATTAAAAGAGAATGATCTCGCGCAATTAGACATTGAAACAGTGAGTGAAAATGTACGTTCTGACAGTTTGTTAAGCAAAGTGATGCAATATATGTCGACGGAGTGGCCAAGGAAGGTGGGTAAAGCCGAGGAATTATGGATATATTGGACAAAAAGATTTGATTTAGAAATAGTGGAAAATTGTTTGTTTTGGAAACATAGTTTAGTTATACCGGCGATTTTACGGAAAGATGTGTTAGGAATGTTACATCGTTCACATCTTGGTTGTGCTAAGACCAAGGGGTTGGCACGAGGATATGTATATTGGCCACAGATTGATAAAGATATACAGGATTTAGTGGAGGCGTAAGCTATTTGTTCAAGAAATACGGTATCACCCGCGAAAGCCGAGATGTCATTTTGGGAAGTTCAAGAAACTGTGTGGACGAGAATACATTTGGATTTTTTCGGTCCAATCGGGAACAAATATTTTTTAGTGGTATGCGATGCAGCATCCAAGTGGATAGATTGTATAGAAATGAAAAATATAAATGCAACATGCACCATCGCAGTATTAAATAAATTATTTACACAATTTAGGAATGTTCAAACAATTATTACGGACAACGGTACGGCATTTATGTCAAAAGATTTTCAAGATTTTTGTCAGGAATTAGGAAAAAAACATTTAACATCACCAGTTAATTCGCCAGCGTCTAATGGTCAAGCAGAAAACACAGTAAAGACGTGCAAAAATTTAAATTTTTTTTATTGGTTAATGGGAAATTTAATAGGGAATATGAAGACAAATTAAATAAATTTTTGGTTGATTATAGGAATTCACCACACACGTCATCAGGTGTAGAACCAGCAGTACTTATGTTTGGTAGAAGACTTCATACCAATTTTGACATTTTTATACCTAGCGAAAAAGCAACAAGTTCTAGACGATTAGAAAGTGAGGTTATACAAAATTTAAAAGGGGGTCAAAGTAAACAAGCATTTTATTTCGGGGGGAGGAAGAGAAGAAATTTAGTTATAGGCCAAAATTGTTTTGTGAAAGATTTTCGATCCATAAATAAAGTATCATGGGTACCGGGAAAGATTTTAAGGAAATTGGGACGAACTCTTTATTTAGTAGAAATTGAAGGCACTGGTCTCGTGTGGAAAAGGCATTCGTGAATCAGATTAAGGGCAAACCCAATATAGAAATTGTTTAAAAGTAGTAGGTATTTTATGTACAAAGTTCCAGGGTTCCGACCCGGGCTGAAGCTATGAGAGCTGCCTTGGAGGAACCGGAACGCTCATGTTTCGCTCAGGGTCTAACGGGGGTGTTCTTTGTTTCAGAAGCCAGCACCAGCGACAACCGGCAGACAGATAGAACACCACACCTGCCGCCATGGTCCTCTTCGCCTGAAATTAGGTTAAGAATTGTCAGGATGAACGAAGAGGGATGAAAGCCAAGGATAAGTGCGGAGGGGTGTAATAGATCTGTGGAACGTATGTCGCGACGCCAGAAAGAGACTGCATGACAGAGAGAGAGAAGGTATAAAAGGGCGCGTGAATGTCGAATCGCTCTCTCTTTTACTACCATTGTTATTCAGACCGCATCTTACTGTACACCGGTTGTCTAAACCGTTATTGTCACCGAATAAATACTTACGAGAACAAAGTCTTTACTTGGAGTTTTCTCATCCCGAAACAAGAGTAGTAGAAGATTCCGGCATTAAAAATACATTATGAGAAAAATATATAGTTCATTTAATATACGGGAACTTCTTCAAATTATAGAGGATAGATTCCGGCATTAAAAATACGTCATGGGAAATGTACGTAGCATGTTCTCGCGGGGTTTCAAGTTGAGCCTATAATAATCTAGATTTTCATTTTGTTTAAATTTATATAAAATGATTTCGTAAGGATCGGGGTTTATTTACGACTTTGTAGAAATATAAACTTCGCGGTTGTTAACCCTATGTAAATGATGTTGCGTTTGGTCCGGGTTACCTTATATTGTATGAAAACATAAATCTCGCGCTACTAAAATAAATAAAGATGTTCCGCTTAGATCGGTTTTATTTCGTATTCTTAGGAAGGATATAAATCCCGCGTTTTTCACTATATAAAATGTTTTCGGTATGATTGGACTTATTGTACGCGTATATAAAATATAGGTTCCCGTTATTTTAAAACGATATTAAAACGTTCTCGATAAGATCGGCTTGGTAAATATATAATAAGGGATATATGAAGTGCTCTCGCGAGGTCCGGGGAATGTGTGCCGGAGTCGTAAATATATAAATTTGTAATGATTATAAATTTATTCCATGTACGAATCAACATTAAGAATAACACCTAAATCGGCGGACCCTAAAAGAAATATGTAATGATCTTATCAAAATGTAAACTAGTGGGTCTTTATTATAGAAATAATTATTTGTTTTGTTACGCCTTTTTAAGCGCGGTATTCCCAATAAATGTAAAAACAGGTAACATCGGGATTAGCGGTTAGTTCTTGACATTATTAAAACGTACGAATATACATATGATTATAAATTTTGGGCTAACTCCGGTAACTCAAATAAATACGTAAAGGTGAGACCCCGGGCAAATGGTCAATCCCCGGGTTTGTTAAAACTTATAAATACATGAAATCCTAGATTTAAAGTTAAATCCCGGTATTTCGGATAAATATAAGAATATGTAACATCATAAAATAACGGGTAACAGTTTAATGAAAAATATAAAAATATTTATGAATAATACGTATAATTATAGAATTAGAGGTTAGTTCCGGTGACTCGGGTAAATACAGATGCATAACTATGTTACAGTCTTATTAAAATATATAAATACCTACAATTGTCGACTTAGAGTCTAATTCCGGTATTTCGAGAAATATAAACTTAAAGAAATGGAAATAATGTCTAGTTTTGGTTTGATTAAAGTATATACACCGTATAGTTGCAGAGGCTGGATACTAAATCCCCGGCTACTGAAACTTATAAACGCGTAATGGCAGGATCAAAGGTGAGGTCTCGAATTATGGATAATTATTTCCCGTTAAAGTTAGAATCTCGATTTTGTAAAATATGTACACATTAAGATAAGGCTATGGCTGGCATACGGATGTATAACGACATGGCGACGGGGCCTTATCTATTGTGGTCAGGTGTTCAGCATAGCCGTGAGAGGCAGAAGCCTTTGAATCGTATGCACGTGCGGGGCACGTGTCCGCAATCCTTTGGGTATAAAGAGATTATAGGATCCGCGTACATAAAGTGAACTACGATGCACTGGAGAGGATATACTCTAGCGGAGCAGCGAACAGCTGGGTAAGTCATGTCATCCTCTTTCCGTTTTGAGATTATAACGAGGGCGGCGCACGAGGAAGAATAATGGTTCGACACTCCAGACAGAGACGGAACAAGCGCCGACAGCGAAAGCTATCCCCTTTACCGTAACTTTGTCATATATATTTGTCCACAGGAGCTTGCATGTCGAATACGTACTGACCATTAGGGTGGGCCACCGTTGTATGAAGAATTTTTTTTTTATGATTTCTATTAGGCACATCAAGAAAAGGGTGCTAAATGATGTTTTTAGCTTACTTATAAAATTTCATTACAATGGGATATCATTTTCTACCTCCGGATTGACTTTAAAGAACACATATTTTGGAGAAAAATCTCCTCTTTACAACAACATTAAAAAAGTTTAAAATGCATAAAAAGTTAAATAATAAAACGAAATGTACTTGTTTGAGTTAAATTTATTTATTACAAGTAAATGTTTACAAAAATGGCATTAATATTATTATTTTTTATAATGTTTGAAATAGCCGAAAAATCCTTCATATTATCGAATTTCGGCATGGCTTTCCGAGATAATATTAGTTTTTTTATAAAGCCTTCTCTCTCAGATTTTTTGCACAATGTGGCTGAAGCTTCTGTCACAGTCTGGACTGCTCTTTTAACGGCTTTCTTGCGGCATGGCAGGCGTAGTAATGAGAGTTCTCTTTCTGCTTTTGAACGACAAACAGTTGGGTGTTTTTGTCAGGTATGGATTTCAATATTGATGGATCGGATATATTCTCCTGCCAGTCAATGAGATCTGTGTAAGACGATGCATCCAATTTTATAGTAGGTAGTCGAAACAAGTCAATCAGCATTGCGATTTATACATTTTCAGGGTGTGCGAAGTAACTGTTTCATTGAATTACAGATTCTATTATGGCTTTCTATTTAGTTCTGTGGACAAATATCCTGTTGCAGTGATGAGTTTGAACAGGTGCCGTGCTCCATCTTTACAGGAAGGGTGAATTTTTATAGCAAACCATATTGGGGCGTAAGCCTTGACGATATACGTAGCAAGAATTACTAAGTTTTTAGAAGGAGATTCCATTAAAACATACAAACGCAGAATTCGATTAGGATGAGTTAGCTATCGAGCGTGAGACATTTTGCCTGGCGATTTGTTAACTAAATCCTTAGGAAACATGCCTGTTGAAATCGCTGAGACTATTCAGAATAAATATAAGGTATAAGGTATTAGCACTGGCCAAACATATATAAATATGTTTGGTCAGTGCTAATACCTTGAACAGAAAACTCGGGTAACTCTGTTGAAATACGTTGAAATCGAACAATGGGCCTTTTTTCACATACTTCAAGATCTTTATCGATTCTCCCTGAAAATGTTTTGGGACCCAATGTGCCACCATCAATATGTAGAAGTAAGTATTGAAACAGTACTTCATTCATATTAAGTAAGCAGATAATCCACTGTAACGGTTTATCTAATCTGTTTTCAAGCAGATGTATGACACCTCCATATTTACCATTATTCACGTTAGTTCCATCATATGCGACAGCCATCAAGGACTTCATAGATATTTCTGATTTCAAAAAAAAATCGGTGATTTCGATGTACCAGAAGCTGAAGCAAATGCAAATGCATTCGTAAATATTCTTACACTTACAAGACGAAACGTCAAACAATATTTAACTGGTACGGCGAAATTATTATAATTTCTTCTTTGGTATTTGAGGGTGGTTTTTCAAAGATTGTTGAATTTCAGATGATACCTTTTCAACGTCACTTTTCGTCCTTTTTTTGTATATTTCTTCAATTTTTGCAATGACAATATTCTCTATTTTCTAAGTGGCTTCATTATTAGTTTCATTACCACGTTTTATATTTTGCCAATTCCACTCAGAACTTTATAACACCTTCATAGGTTAGTAACATATTACTTTTAATATCACTTGAATCACCAAACAACGGAGATATCTGCTTTTGACATGTACGAACCATACTAGAAATAAGGAAAACGAGCCCGACACAACCTCGAGTAATTGCGGCCAGAGCTATACTGACACTGACTAAATACGTGAGCAGGGCGCACGTACGCCCTAGGTGTTCCTCGACTCTCCCACACTGAACCCACTAACCCCTCATACTCGCTATCATGATATGCTTGAAGAAAGTTACGTATATTGGTTTGAAATTCTAATGAGAACATATCTCGAAAAAAAAAGAAAAATCGTCATCAATCCGGAGGCAGTTAGACTTATCAGAATGTAATGATATTTTACATATGTTAATTTGAGACCATTTGGCACCTTTTTATCGATGTGCCCCTTAAGAAATGACAAAAAATAATTTTTGGCCCACCCTACTGACCATAGTAGGGGCGAATTAATATGCCAATTTAACCCTTCTCTTACTTAAACTTTCAGGGGGCGGGCAGCTCGTACTCGTACTCGATGCCGAAGGCACTCGGGGCCTTATCCAACTTACCGGAAGTGATCATACCAAGGAAAATGTAGTTCCGATTCCGGTAACGCCGTACTCTAACATTCGAGAATGTTATTTGTATTTAGTTAGCCAAATCATACGAACGCTCCCATCAATCTTTACTCTATTTATTTAATTATTTACCTACCCACCTATTTACCTTATTTAGTTGATTATCATATCATATTTTCATATCATTATTTGCTTGATTATATTTACATTCCCGTGTTACTTATTCGGTAGGCGGACCTACTGCCCTTTGTAAATTGTCCTATTTAGTTGCGCGAACACCTTCCGCCATTGACTTAATTAATTATTTTACGCGAACCCTACAAATTTATATACTTATTTATTTATATATTATATATATATATATTAGATATATTCTATATTATATAATAGAGTATATATATATCTATTATATATATATATATATTGTGACGTAGCAACCTTTGTTCGGCACACCTCTTCGCGAAACCTCTGAAGAAATGAATTTATCGATCCCCGCACCAACGATCTGCACCAAAAATTGATTTCTAACCGCGTAGGTACCGCAAACACTCTATGGAACAAAATAATGTCTTTGGTCTACTGCGGATAGTTTCACAGCGGTCGCGAACGGCGGGGACGATATTACAAAATGGCGCATTCGGAATCTGACACATCAGCACGCGAGATGTGAGCCTTTCTGTGAACCCTCGTGTTAATAGAGGGTTTTTCCACGGGAGCGCTTCGCGCCATGGCCAGGTGTTGTAGCATGGAGTGAAAGATGAATCCATTGCAACGCCTGGGGGGCAGCTGCAGAGGTGATGTTCCGGTAATCATCTGCATCGGCCGCCCAAAGCCTCGGGGCGGGGTTGTTCTCTGGACCCTTAAGGGAGCAATCCTCCTCAGATGCGAGGCCAGCAAAATAAAGACCACGACTTGCCTGGTATTCAAATTCTCTCTAATAATCAATTTCACATCACCCCTGGAGCGAGTTGCGTGTTATCTGACTCCGTAAATACAAGAACATGTGCATCAGGTCGAGCGGTTTTAGAAAAAAGTAACATTGCTAAGCACGTGCGGAAGCGGTGTTTATGCCAGACTATTGTAGCTTCATTGTTTTAAATGTGATATAGAAATTTTGCCCAGATGTTCATTAATTTGCAGAATGTGAATACCACGCACCGACACCTGCGCTGCATCACCGCCAGTAGTATAAAAGTATTTAGTTCCACTGTCTTTTCCCTCCTTGTATGACGCGGCCGCTAGCGCTGATGTCGAGGCATGGTAAATTAAGTCTTCACCTCAATTTATTGTAAAGAAAAGGGTTTCAATGTGCAAAATTCCCAAAAACACTTCAAAAAAAAATTGTCACCTTCTGTGGCATTATTAATTTCTGTTTATAATTCATTTGAATAAATTCCCCTTCATCTAAATAATGTTTCGTTGTATTACCCTAATCATTGAACTGTTGTAACTTAAAATAAGTTAAAGTGAGAGACAGCTGAAGTGCAGCGTACACGACACCGGAAGTACCCTGAGTTTAAATTGTGGAAGTAAGGTGAGTCCGATCTTGTCCGACTGAGCGAAGCTGGTGGCGACGAGGAGTTCTGTTGGGAGCAACAGAACTTCACCTCGTAGATTGGCGCCCAACTTAGTGGCTGTCGGTAACGCTGAGGCATAGATTGGCACCCTGTAAAATTTAATTGATCTTTCTGGTGGCGTGTACGTCGATTTCACTTCAGCCAGGTGTAATATTTTTTTGAGAGTCTGGTGAACGGGGAACATATTTGTGGTTTTTTTTAGTGTCCCTGTTCAGTTTGAATTATAATGTAAAGTGTAAAACCAGTGGCGTCTATTGTATTTGCAGCACTTCAATGAAAATGGGGATATGAAGGAGTGTCAAATTTCGAATCGAATTGTTCTAATTATTTTTTATATAAGTCTGTTACAGAGGAGAGATTGTGTACGTGACGAGATTCGAACTCGACAGATGGGATAGCGGTCTAGCGAGCCTGCTGGGAATGGTGTAGAAAATTGTTGCCTCGAGTCTCCGTTTCAAAGAAAAAAGCTAAGTATTTTTGTTTCAGTTATTCATTGATGTACATTGTTTTAATCTCCTTAAAAGTAAATGCTATGACCAAAAGCAAGAATGTGAAAATGTTAATTGTTGATAAGTTTTTTCTCAGATATAGTGATTCGGGTGAAAGTAGTCATCTTATAAGTAATCGTAAAACTTGAAATTAAATTCATATTTGAAAGTGAAAATTTTGTATGAGAGGAATAACTATTGATAACAATACAAATTGCATAATTGTTGCATTAAAATTTAAAAATTGAACTAAAATTTTATGCCAATCATAATGTTCCTAAATGGTAACAAAAATGTTTCTTTCAGTGATTATTGGTATGGGCAAATCATTTAATTACCCACGCGACTACAATAAGATGTGGTGTCTGTTGTATAGGATCACGGTAATCCTGAAAATTAATTAATAAATGATATGGATGTGGGTAGAAAACTATTTTTGGACTTCTGAAATGTTGTAAAAAAATTAAATTTCTTGTTTTGCAGAATATAATTAATTAGTTTGATGAAAAGGTTATTTAACTTTAAAAGATTATTACTGAAATTAGATTTAAATAAAAATATTTTGTTGATCCAATCTGTTAGTGATTTTAGTTTGGTAAATTATAGAGATTGATTTAATGAGGTCCATTGTAATAGTGATTAGCACACCAAATTGAACCTGATATTTTAATAACAAGGACATGTAGTTATTTACATTTTGATGAGAATTAAGTTACTTAATCCTGGTTGGCAAATGTATTGAAAAAAAAAATTCTTGCAATGGCTCGGTATTGGAAGATTTTTTTTTTTGTGAATTTCAGTGAGAACGATGCAAGAAAAGGAGGCATCATGGACAGAATGCTGGCGAAGGACGAAGGCTTTGCGATTCTGCAGGATAATTAGGCACTTCAGGCAACGGGAAAAGTTATGGTATTTCGATTTTATTTAGCAGTTCAATGTAGACAATTATAGGGAAGTTCTGAAAGTACAAGGGGTAATAAAAATTGATTTTGTTTTGGGAATTTTAGTTTTGTTTTTTTGGATGCAGATTCTTGAAGAATAAATGCAATGTAACTTTATGATCGCTTCATCAATAAATTGCAATTCTTTAGTATTGGGAAGTAAAATGAACAATGTTGAATCGCTGTCAGGTAATTTCGGTGAGAACATGTTAGTATTTTGAATTTAAATTAAACCACGTTTGAAAAAAAAACTAATGTTTGATGCAGACGTGCGTACAGTAGCTATTGGGAATGATAAATTTAGTATGAAATTCTACAGTAAGGTTTGTTTTTTATCGGTTAATGAACGAATTGTGGTAGAAAATTAATAGTGAGTTTTACGAATTGTGAGATTTTGGCATCGGCATTTGGCAAAAGTGCATTCTGAACGAAAGTTAGGACGATTTAACGGTATCTATGAATTATGTGTTTACGTTTGCTGGTTGACAATTAAGTATGAATTGCGCCAAGTTAGATTTGTATAAAGAAACATAGATTCAGCTGTTGAGAAGATAACCGTTATGGAAAGCACGAAGAACGGGTTTGGAATATTTTGTATGAACAATGATATGAAGTTATGAGAGGAAAGAGGTTCTGGAAATTTATGAGAAATGGGTACTAACCGACGGTCTTTATCGAGTGTATGAGATGAAAGTATTTTGTATACGATAGAAAACCTATGCGGGGAGTAGACGAGTAGGAAGGTGTGTGTGTTGTGGACTGAGATTGCAGTGTTTGTTATCTGGCTGAATGGAAGTCAGGTTAGGTGTGGGTTTGCACGACGCAATGGGCGTCGTTCGAATGAACGTCTGTGGAGACATGTTGTCTTGTTTGACAAGTATGTGCTGTGTGCAGGGACTCGTCTAGGTACACAGTACGAGTGTTTATTTTTGGTTGGCCCAGTGGAATTGGTGCACCAAGAGGTAATTTGAGAGTGCTTGCATCTCAGGTCCATGAGTGATGCTGCAATATGCGTGGCATAAGAAAGTTTTAAGTGGAGTTTTATTTTGGTTTGAAGGAACTTCTAAAAAATAAGAGGATGGGCGGTCTTATTCTTCCTCTTATAACCAATGTTTAAGTCGAACTCATAAATTAATAATGTTCATACGAAAGGGTTCTAGTTGGCAATCTACGGTTGGGGTGTAAAAATAAAGTTGAGATTTTAGATTCAATGAGATCAGTAATTAGGGAAGTTTCTCCTGTTTTATAAGTTGTCAGATTTTAATGACAAGTATGGAAAATTTCCATGTCCAGGACATGATGATATTGTAAATTTGTTGTATAGTGGGAAACGTTCCCTGCAAAGCGTGTAATATGCGCTATCACGCGAAATAAGTTTATATGAATGTATGTAGTTGGTGAATAGTTGTTTTGGACGCAGAGATGTGTCTGACATTTTAAGTTGCTTTGCCTTTCTCGCACGGTCACATCGAGCAGTCTGATGTTTGAGTATTCCGGACTCAATCGTCAACGGGTTGGCGGAGGACAGTGCACGTCTCTAATAACCTCGGGTTCAATGTGAAAATACGGGAATGATGTCTTTTGTACTATGATGATATCTGCTACCGGCTGTGTCGCATTGATGAACTTAGGTGATGACGCCTGCTTTGAGGGACATAAGCGATACCAGATGTCAAGTTTGTGGTACAATGTTGCCAATTGCTAAAATGTTATATGGGTTAATACATCCCTATGTAAAATAAAGAAGATAAGAATCTATTGATAAAGGAATAAGCTGTATGGTGGTCAGGTTATTTCCACTTGATGTTGTCTTTGAGAAGAGTCGGAAGACGAGCTGAGTGGGGGTAACCATGATGACCTTTTATAATGAATTGTGGAGCTAAAAGAAGTGCATGCTTGCTCTTTCTGTCACGTGGTGTTCCCTTACAAATAGGATAAGGTGACACGTAACATGGAGAAGGAGCGTGTATTGTATTATCTATGAGTCGTTTTGTTCGGTTATTTGTCCCGTTAGACAAATACGAATATCTAATAATAATGTGAAACGTAAATTCGTAGATACCAATGTTGCTATATTTATTTCCATACTGAATTTGTGTGCGAAATGGCCTATAAATTGCCAAGTAAATTAATGTGCGGTGTATGGGGTTGAACACTTTGACATAGCGCGAACTGTGGAATATTGTTTTTCTCTCATACTTCATTCAAATTAAAATAGGGCAACTATAAAGGTGAAATACGTTTTTTTAGTTAGATACTGTTCGGAGACATTAGTATTTAATTAGTAGTATGCCACAGGTCCTTGCCAAGATCAATGAACATGTTTTAACTTTAATGGATCAAAAGTCAAATGTTTGATATATCGATATCTGAAGCAATCTAATAGAGTGTTTTATCTTGTATACTGGTATTAAAATTCTGTTTACTTGATGGAGATTTTGAACGAAATCTACATTGACCTGTATGCAGAGGTTAGATCCGGGAATAGGTCAGATGAGCTTTTCTTTCATCTTAGCGTGTATGAGAGGATTAGTTATTTTATATACAAATGGATGAGAAATCCTTAAAATAATTTTGTTCCTGGATAGAACAACTTGACAATTTTTTTTGTAAATTTGATCTGTTCTGCTTGTTGTATAGCAGACTTCATGGGCAAATGTGGCCAGAGGAGTCTAATGTTCTTAATAAATTGTAGTTTAATTGTTTGAATAATTAGAGCAAATTGACATAAATTCCGGAACAAGAATATTTATTTGAATTTGTTTTATTTGTGCAAGGGGTACCAGCGGTTCTCAATCATTCAGAATATTGAACTAAAATTTTTTTTAGATTTGTAGGAGTGAATTTCGTTTTTTTATCTTAAAAAGAAATATTAGTTCAAGCTTTCATGCAGGCAATGATATAGTGAAATGGTAGGGAGCAGATATTAAGGATGTAAGATGAAATGCATGGTGGTCAGGATGAGGCACCATCCACATGCGACACATTTCAGTGTATGAGAGGAGTTATAAGGAGCATAGTTATAGTGAGCGAGTGATGATGTAAGTAATTTTTGTTATAATAGATTAGATAACAACACTCGTTTTGGGTCGATTATGCGAGTCTAAAGAAATTAATCTGTCAGGTCCTTGCTTTCACCCGCACTTAGTTCAGTTGGTTTAGGAGTACGACGTTCTCTTAATGGGGTTGTTGTGGTGAAGAGCGATGAACGAGTTGTTGGATGTGTTTGCCCTGTCATGTATGCGGATCATTTAAGATCGGACCGAAATAGTGGCGTTGCTTATATAGTGAGCATCGATATTGAATGCGTGAAAACTAGGTTAAACATTGATCTCAGAAAGTCTTTCACTGTAAGTGCAAGTGTTAAGGTGGGCGCGAAACCACCAGAGACACGGCTATGTGTTAGCAGCTTAAGAGTCTAAGCCATCAATGTTAAACTCACTTATAGTTCAGTAACCGTAGTTCACGAGACTGAGATAAGGTCCGGTTGGGGATTTGAGTACTTAGGCTGTTCGGTAATAGGTTAATGTAGATGAATGGTGCATATCCAACGATGAGAATATGGAACAAGTTTTATTTATTTTTATACAGAAGTGAAGGTCAGTGGGAGACTTCTTCCAGCCTGCTCGTATAGGGTCTACCTCCAGATTGTTGGAAGTCTCATTCAAGGATGAGCGTTGCCTTCTTTTGTATGAGGATGAAAAACTGAGGGAAATTCTTTTTGTATGAAAGGTGATGGGTCCATCTTCATTCTGAAAGAGGTTCTTCTAGCTTAACGGACCAGACAACTTGCTAATGTTAAGTTTTAAATGTTATGGTTCAGCGTATGGGAGGTTATGTCAGTTAAATGATTTTGTTAGTGAGAAAATCTATAGTGAGATGGCCTCTTATAATGATGAGATATGTTAATGAATGAGTATAATGAAAAGTTGAGCATGCCAAGTAGATTGAGATTGAAATTTCATAAGGTTTGAGAATTGGTCTGTTTAGTTTTAGTTTTGATACAAGGCTTTAAGAAAAGTCAATTTATGGGAAATAGTATTTGTTAGGTAGCCATGCACGGTCAGCTTCAGAGAGAGTGTCAAGTCGTCTTTTGTTGAGGGAGATAGGATGCGGTAGATAATTATAGTAGTCGAGTAAGATTTCGTTTCGGTGTGTGTGAGGAAAAGCAGATCTCGCACATACAATATGTAAATGTCGTGTACAGCAGGGAGTAGATGCCGTATACAAAGTGGAAATGGTTAGGTGTACAATGCCAAACGGAGTGGCACGGTATACGTAGTGAGTGAAGTTATTGTGGTGACATGAATCGGACGATCAGCGTCCAGATCCATTGTGTGGCCACGGTGCGGCTTGTTCTTGGGAAGGGCATGCGGTGTAGCTTTTGGTTGTTGAGGACATCGTGTATTGTTATTGTTTGTCGGTTCAAGACATAAGGAACGCGACAACCAATAGAATGATTTCTTCAAACGATGTCCGTGGAATGTTTTCTGGCGAGGCAGATCGTGCGGCTGGAAATGTCCAGCATCAATGCGCGCATGGCTGAATCTTGCGCTTATATTGTATTCCGACAACGGTTGGATGGGTAAAGATCGTGTGTGTGGAACTGTGTGTCGTCAGTGTGGAACGTGATATAGCATGCCATTCTGTTTTAGTGAGGCTTAGATATGCTTCGGGTAAAGTGATGTTAATATTAACAAAGTTATAAAATGATTATGTAATTTGTTTTGATCCTTTTGTTGCAGTTCGAAATCTCCGCACGTACACATCTTCCCGCATCTGTGAACCACTGTGTGGTTCTGTTGAAATATTAATTGTATTAATAAGCTTGTAATTATGATTAAAGTTGCTGTTGGTGCAGGGCACGGAAGACACTCAAGTAAGATTGTTCCAGTGTTTCCTCCAAACATACGATACGTTGAATCCGCAGTGATCGCTCGTATGCTTGGAATGAAATAACTATTTATGTGTTGTAAGTTAACTATTGTATAAAGAATGTTTTAATGATCTTTAATGAGAAGTGGTTTGTAAAAGATATTTCTTTAAAAGAATTTAAGAGAACACACTTGTGATTCTGTCTGATACTGGGGTATAAGGGAGTAAACTTACGATTTGTCAAATTTAATATGGGAAATGTTGTATCAAGTGTCATGTGGTTAAATGAAGATGTAAGAGATGTATTTGTTAATGTTACTTCAAGTTGCGTGATCTCATGGTTCCTAACAGAGATAGTTGTTGGATAAATTTTTCCGTTCATGCTGACCGTCAAAATTAATTGAGGAAGGAGGTATGTGACGTAGCAACCTTTGTTCGTCACACCTCTTCGCGAAACCTCTGAAAAAATGAATTTATCGATCCCCGCACCAACGATCTGCACCAAAAATTGATTTCTAACCGCGTAGGTACCGCAAGCACTCTATGGAACAGAATAATGTCTTTGGTCTACTGCAGATAGTTTCACAGCGGTCGCGAACGGCGGGGACGAGATTACAAAATGGCATTCGGAATCTGACACTTGAGCACGCGAGATGTGAACCTTTCTGTGAACCCTCGTGTTAATAGAGGGTTTTTCCACGGGAGCGCTTCGCGTTATGGCCAGGTGACGCAGCATGGAGTGAAAGGTGAATCCATTGCAACGCTTGGGGGGCAGCTGCAGAGGTGATGTTCCGGTAATCATCTGCATCGGCCGCCCAAAGCCTCGGGGTGGGGTTGTTCTCTGGACCCTTAAGGGAGCAATCCTCCTCAGATGCGAGGCCAGCAAAATAAAGACCACGACTTGCCTGGTATTCAAATTCTCTCTAATAATCAATTTCACATCACGCCTGGAGTGAGCTGCGTGTTATCTGACTCCGTAAATACAAGAACATGTGCATCAGGTCGAGCGGTTTTAGAAAAAAGGAACATTGCTAAGCACGTGAAGCGGTGTTTGTGCCAGACTATTGTAGCTTCATTGTTTTAAATGTGATATAGAAATTTTGCCCAGATGTTCATTAATTTGCAGAATGTGAATACCACGCCCCGACACCTGCGCTGCGTCACCGCAAGTAGTATAAAAGCATTTAGTTCCACTGTCTTTTCCCTCCATGTATGACGTGGCCGCTAGCGCTGATGTCGAGGCGTGGTAAATTAAATCTTCGCCTCAATTTATTGTAAAGAAAAGGGTTTCAATGTGTAAAATTCCCAAAATCACTTCATAAAAAAAATTGTCACCTTCTGTGGCATTATTAAGTTCTGTTTAAAATTTATTTGAATAAATTCCCCTTCATCTAAATAATGTTTCGTTGTATTACCCTAGTCATTGAACTGTTGCAACTTAAAATAAGTTAAAGGGAGAGACAGCTGAAGTGCGATGTACACGACACCGGAAGTACCCTGAGTTTAAATTGTGGAAGTAAGGTGAGTCCGATTCTTCTCCGACTGAGCGAAGCTGGTGGCGACGAGGAGTTCTGTTGGGAGCAACAGAACTTCACGTCGTAATATATATATATATATATATATATATATATATATATATAGATTATATATATATATATATATATTTATATACATATTTATTTATTTTAGTGTGTATGTATTTATTTAATTATTAATTTGTTTATTTATTTATTTAATTATTTATTTATTCGTTTATTTATTTATTTATCTATCTTTTTTTTTCTGATTTATTTATTTATTTACGTTCTTATACGTCTGTACATCGTCTGGAGATAGTTAGATTAGCATCACCACCATCATCATCACCAAATGCCGTGTCCCAACTATATACCACGCGCCCATATAACATCACCGTCACTGAACGCCGCATTCCTATTACACACTACTTGCTATGTTACGTCATCATCACCCATCGCCGCGTTTCGGTTACACATTAGTCGGAGATATATTTTGGCGGTTCCAGTTATACATCGTCAGGGAGGTGCTAGATTAGTTAGCAGGGTTCCAGTTACACTTCAATTGGAGATAGTTATACTAATATCATCGTTGTCGATCGCAGCGTTCTGGCTATACACCATTTTGGGGACAGTTAGGTTAGTATCATCATCATCATTAGCAGTGTTTGAGTTATACATCGTCAGGAGACGTTTAGATAGTATCGTCATCATCATCATCACTAGCAGTTTTCCAGTTATACATCGTCAGGAGACGTTTAGATAGTATCGTCATCATCATCATCACTAGCAGTTTTCCAGTTGTATATCGTCAGGAGACGTTTAGATAGTATTGTCATCATCATCATCATCATTAGCAGCGTTCCAGTTAGACGTCGTCAGGAGACGTTTAGTTTAGTGTCGTCATAATCACCATCTCTAGTAGTGGGCTGCAGTTGCTCACAGGCAAGGATTGGGGAGCCTAGGAAACTCCTCCGCCCCACTCGCATAATTTTGACTTGATAGGTGGCCCGGGACCATCTTTACAGTAGCTTCAATATATAGCGTATTTTAACTTAGTTTAACCTGGAGGAGTTGGAATTCGGGGCCATCCAGGCAGTGGCTTCGGGTTCTGGGCGACAGCATGGAGAAGGGGGAGGGGCCGTGCCACAGGAATGTCAAGAAGCCGAGACCCCGCACGGTATCCGATCCTGGCTTCTGTGTTGGAAGAAGGGGCTCGGGGTCAGTTACCTGGGAGCCTTGGGTATGGAGGAGCCGAATTTATAGCAAACACATTTTTCGCGTACACATACACTTACACATACCTTCCGCAACCCCCTTTCATCCATTAGAATCCAAAGTACCATTATTATTAGGGATAGGGCCAGATACAGGCGACGTAACTTAGGCCGGCTAGTAAATAAAGATAACAATGAAGTTGATATAAAAATAATGCAGAATAAATATAAAAGATCGTAAGGAATTAGTACAGCGAGATAACGGCGGAAGATAAAAATATTAACTAGCGAGGGCGTCGAAGACGGGATCATCCATTGAAGCGACTACGAAGGACTTGAGGGCTTTCAAGGGATCTATGTACTCTATGTGCATGCGCATGCGATAACGGCATGTTACTAACCTTTCCAGTGGATGGCGGTTGATCCCATACAGGCAGGACTATGGGGGATCGAGCGGAGAGGGTGTGTGAGCAGAGGATCGTGCATTCGGGCTGCGTAGCTACACCAGATGCAGGAGCTTCAGTCCGTAGGAACGCACACGATAGGTAATCAATATAGGGCCACGAACCATAGTATGTTTAGTAATTCATTTTCCATGAACATTCACGAACTTCATACCCCAGTATTTAATTTAAGTATAGCTTGCGTTAGGGTTACCACAAAACCAATTCATCGCCTATAGTTCGAAACAAAAAATTACACAACGTGAACTGGGGAGGTCTTGAATAAAGCGAAGGTGTTTTGAAATACTACGTTAAAAACCGTAGAGCCTTCATCCGACGAGGATAGATAGCTTGTTTGCCTCGAACAAGGAATAAATTCAGTTTGGAGTAGAGTCGAGCTAAAAGACGAAGAAGAGGAACATCACAGATTGGACTTGGGAGAAACGCCCAACTTGTCCTACAGCAAGAGAGTCACACTGGCCGTGACAAAGTGGGCCAGCAAAGCAGAGAATTGTCCAAATATTTTAGAACAGAAATAACAGAAAAACATCGTATCCTATTGGGCTCTTCCCGCGACAACTCCTCTTGCTCCGGAGACCAGTGGCTAGTTCTGGAGAAACCCGAGAAAAGTGATAAAAGAAGATATCTTCCAGTCAAGCCAAAGTGCGTGGAGAGGCCTTGTGAATTTTCCACAGTGAGTCCAGTATAATATTGTCCGTTGTTTTTTTACAAACACAGTTTTGAAATTGTACGTATGTATATATGTTTTGTTTCAGATTTCCGCGTAACAAAAGTAATGTAAGTAAGTAATGTAACAAAAGTAGTTTCCTGTAAATGGTGTCCCTGAGATTGATTCAATATTATTTAACATTTTCACATTTTCATTTGTCTATGCATTTTGTTCACCTCGTACATTATGCTCAAAAATCCACTAATCGAGAGGGTCGGGGTACTTTTTTTGTACGAATACAGTACAGGAGGACTACCACAGAAAGTAAGGGGAACCAGACTTCTAATATGCTGTATATGATTACCTTCCAGTACTGTTTGGCTCCATTCGAGACTCGCGTAGACAGCCAATATGGAGAGAAATTTCGCGAAAAAGGGAAAGGTTTCAAGACTGATCCATTCGAGGACACCTTTTGAGATAATCCCGGAACAAAAGGACAAATGAGTGTGAGTATAGTAAAACCTTGCTAGTTACTAGATATATCTGGTGTAAGGTATTCATGTTGCCGATTTTTTTTATTTATTTATATATATATATTTTATTATTATTTATTAATATGCATAAATAAGTGAATTAATATATATATATATATATTAATTCACTTATTTATGCATATTAATGTGGCGGTTTTATTGCCACTCCACACATATCGTCCAACTATCCGCACAATGTAGCATAAAAATAAGAAAACATTTTTCCGATATACAGTGTTAGTAAGAGATGAATGGGTAGAAGGAATACACACTATACACCCCAACCATAGTATTGTTAAACTTTCACCAAATTGATCACATGCATGTACTAACTACACTAACTATATAATACACTAACTAGCCTACAGAATCATCAGGAATCTAAAGGGAGAGAGTGAGAGGGGCGGGGTCTAAAGTTAGACCCCGCCCCCGGAAAGGCGCCTTGGTCTATGCACCTGTTGTATTTTTATAGTATTTTTAGTGGTGAACAAATAGAACCTAC
Source organism: Agrypnia vestita (assembly GCA_016648135.1). Lineage (NCBI taxonomy): Eukaryota > Metazoa > Arthropoda > Insecta > Trichoptera > Phryganeidae > Agrypnia > Agrypnia vestita. Next base: position 284,147 of record JADDOH010000569.1, read on the forward strand.
CGTCATCGTAAGGAAATATGGACCCTAAAGGTCGGGTCCGGGGCATTTTTTAGGTATAAGGGGCTAATTATTGTGGTAATGTTATTTACCGGCGTGGATTTTTTCGTATATTTAAAGTACTTTTTTAATACGATTGTCGAAAACTCTTTCTGTATCAACGTAACCCAAAAAAAAATTCAATATGTGTATGAAATAAGTACGCACTTGTTTGTCAATCAATAGCTTTAGACCTATTAAAACCTGAATATAGAATACAGAATTATTACTAACAATCTATACCTACCATAAAACTCAATGTCTGTCTGTCAGTCTGTCTATCTGTTTTCTATACAAATCCATACCGTTTGTCCGATTCGATTAAAATTTTGCATATTTATGCTTTGGGACCCAGCGAGTAACATAGGAAACATTTCTCCCCTATTCTCATACCCCTTCCCCTCCCCCTGACATATTTTCGATGCAAATCTGTACCGTTTGACCGATCGGACTCAAAATTTGTAAACTTATTCTTTAGGACTCGGCGAGTAACATAGGTGATATTTCCTCCCTTGATCATACCTCTTCTCCTCCCACTGACATATTTTAGATGCAAATCTATACCGTATGATCGATCAGACTCAAAATTTGGAAACTTATTCTTTAGGACTCGGCGAGTAACATAGGGCAACATAACATAACATATTTCTTTCCTATTCTCATACCCTTTCCCCTCCCCCTGACATATTTTCGATGCAAATCTATGCCGTTCGAATCAAACCGTTGTTTCTTCCTCCAATTTATTTTCAACTTAATCCTTAACCCGTGCAACGCCGGGTACGAACAGCTAGTAATGATAATAAAATACTTGGGTCAGCATTGAAGCCATATTATAATTAAATTTATACCCGCGGCAAGACGCATCAATTTGAGTCATGAGTCAATGATCATTTATATTTACATTTACAGGAGTACTCCGAGTATTACGAGTACCACCAACAGGGATCGTACAAAAGTGATGAGGTTGGGGTGTTTGATGTCGACTTGGCATGGGCAAAGTGCGCTCCTGACCTATGCTATGATCTAAATAAGGAAGCTGCGTCCGGACCCGATGAAGGAAACTATCAAACCTTCCTAGTTACTATAAAAATGTTCGCCCCGCTAAACGGCACTGGACCATGCTGGAAGTTGAACTCCCTGGACAACTGCAAGCAACTTCTAAATTAATTATTCAGTTTTAAGGTTGATACCAAATCCCATTTTCCAAAATGCATTGACACTCTGTCAATACTTTGATCCCACAACGGGAAAATGTCCCGGTGAAGAGAACGTCGACTAAGGGCTACTTAAGAAGACTTTCATTGATGCCAACGTGGGACCCTTTAAGTAGATGGAACAGGCACATGAACCTAAAGCCAACGTGGAACCCTCAGAATTTTTAACCTACACCATGTCAACAAGTTCATAATATTCTATGTAAAGACTTTGCATTTTGTGGTATTACAAACCGTAATATTAGGTCCTTACATATGAAATTGACGTTTAGTATGGGAGGAACATAAAGCCGATTTTTTTTTATTATAATATATTTATTTCATCAAAGTATGTACCATTGCCATCTATGCACTTTTGCCATCTCATAGGTAGTTCATCGATCCCTTTACTAAAAAAACCATTCGGACGGGAATCAATAAAATCTTTGAAGGCGATTTGGACTGCCCCATCGGAGTTGAATTTTTTCCTTTGCAAGAAGTTATCCAAATTTCGAAAAAAATGGTAATCTGTTGGGGCAAGGTCCGGAGAGTACGGTGGATGTCTTAGACATTCCAATTGAAGCTCCTCTAATTTGGTAGCCGTCTGTTGTGCAGTGTGTGGTCTAGCGTTATCATGAAGCAGCAGTGGCCTAGAGCGATTAACCAGCCTCGGTTGTTTAGCAGCTAGCTTTTCCATCATGGTTTGCAGTTGCTGACAATAGACATCTGCCGTAATCGTCTGGCCAGATTTAAGAAAGCTGTAGTGAACGACACCAGCACTAGTCCACCAAACGCTCACAAGTAACTTTTTTGGAGTCAATTTTCGCTTGGGGCATGGTTTGGCTGGTTCGGCAGGGTTCAGCCATTGCGATGAGCGCTTCCGATTATCGTACAGGATCCACTTTTCATCACAGGTAATGATTCGATTTAAAATCCCTTCATTATTGTGCCGGTTGAGTAATGCAACGCAGCAGTCAACGCGCGTTTGTTGATTTGCTTCACTCAATTCGTGAGGTACCCACCTTTCAAGCTTTTTCACCTTACCAATTTGCTTCAAGTGGATTAAAACAGTTTTATCACTAACACCGCAGCCTGCAGCTAACTCGGATGTGGTTTGCGATGGATCCGCTTCCACAATAGCCTTCAATTCTTCATTATCAACTTTGGTCTCCGGCCGTCCACGGGGCTTGTTCTGCAGGTCGAAATTTCCAGAACGAAAACGTTGGAACCAAAAACGCACTGTGTTTTCTTTTGCGGCACCGTCGCCATACACATCATTAATCCTTCGAGCCATTTCTACAGCACTGGTGCCACGGTGGAACTCGTACTCGTAAATAACGCGATATTTCAAGTTTTTCATTTTGTAAACTGAGTGACGCAAAGAAAAAAACAATTGAGGAAAAAACAAATGAATTATAATTTTCAAAACACAAATACATGAGTAAATAGCTGTATAAATTTGGATTTGGGATTCCAAACCAAAGAGAAGATATTTGAGATCAAATTTGCCAGCATGGCAAAACGCCAATTTCATATGTAAGGACCTAATATATAATAAGCAGTGGCTCCTCAGTCAATACATACTTCTAAAAAAATGTAGATACTTAACTAGTATTTCTTATTAATAAAATTTGCATTTTGTTATATTCCTATAATCATTATTATCATATTATTGAGATAGCATATCATTTTATTCTGTCAAAAATATTTCCTGCGGAATCTTTTCCAAAATACACATTTACGGAGAACTCAAGCTTACGGATTATTATCATGGAGCATTTTTGCGATTCCCGGGATCACGGGATTAAGGAAGTCCAATCCCGAGATAACTATACGTAACTAGGAAATATGAATATAAATGATAATATGCTATGACGTAACGAATCCGTATGTTTAACTTTTGCCCCACTCGCTATATTCAACCAGTCGCCCGGTAATTTTTAGTCTATGATCCGTAAAGCAAGTTCCATCTATGGAGACGTACGAATTGTCGATTCCAGCGATTTGAATTATTTTTATAATCGAATGATTTTCATAATCGAATGATAAGTAATCGATTTACGAGTAATCGATTATTTCTGTGCCCAAAAAAACTATGTATGCCCAAAAAAACTATATACTTAAAAAATTATAGTTTACTTTATACTATGTCTGCAAAGGTAATAAATTATAATATTCGTAAGCCTTTAAAAAATATATTTTTCAAAGGTTGTATGAAAACCGGGGTATGTTGTTTCATTAATTTATGTAATCCGGAGCATTCCTAGAAGAATATTGAGTATTTTTCGTTTCTATAAATATCGATAATCAAATCGGAAAATTGGAATGCTTCTAGTACCTAGACCTTAATTTAAAAAATATGAAAGTATGCTATGTCTGCAACGTTAATGAACTACAATATTTATAGCACGCCTATGGATATTTAATTTGAAATAACTGTTTCTGTGAGATTTCGCGTAACCTTGAGGTCAAACTCAGTTTAACCCAGGATTTACGCTTACTTTGATCCAACTTGAAACATCCGGGCCTTAGGGAGGCTTCGGTTTAAAATAATTTACGCAAACAACATACCCCAGTTTTCATACAACCTTTGAAAAATATTTTTTTAAATCTCTTTTCAAAAGTCTATAATTTTGCACATAGCGACACGTCATTTAAACGTCATTTGACAATGTTTGACAGCGCATTAGTGAATTCCGTATCCTCTATTCTGTGGTAATTATTCACGGATATAACGATTTTCAACAGTTTATGCTGTTAATTAAATGGTAATAAACACTGACAATAATGTTTTTTCAGAGAAAGCAAGCAAATTTTTTGACAGATGACGTTCATATCGTCAGGTCTGGATAATAACAATGCTGTTTCACTAAAATAAGAAGTGACGATGTCCACAAGAAGATGAAAGAATACTTTTAGGCCGCATTACGCAACGAATATAATGCTTTGTGGCTTTGCGCCTAGCAAAATGCATAGGTACTGTCTGACAAATTTTCGAAATAGGTTCGAGAATATGTAGAAATGCGCCAGTAAGGTTAGATTATTGACGAAATTAAGTGTTTTCCTACATATTTAGTGTTTGCGAGTACAAAATGTTTTTATTTGATCTATTTTGTTTTTCTTCTAGTTTCTCTGTTTATAACCTTTTCTTTGTTTGCAGGTAACAAAAGCCAAAACCCACAACTCCAAGTGATATGCAGATAAAATTATATGCGGTTCAGTTAGAGATTTTCAAAACACTACTGAAGAATCGGCAGAAAATTCACGAAGTTGTTTTGAAAAGGCATAAAGCCAAAAAAGAGATATGGCTTCATTTAATTATTTGAATAATTAATTGAAGGTTATTTATTAAAATTTTCATTTTCCTGTTAATAATAGGTATATAAAATACATTAAAAGAGTTTCATACACTGAATATATTGTTTTATTATTTTAATTCTGCGGACGCGCTCTGTTCCTGCTGTCTTCGACAAACAATTTTCCTTACCTATCATCCTTTATTTGCTCATCAGTTCCACATGGCCAAACTATGCGACAACATTGATGAAAAACATTGAAGTTCGTAGTCCAGTGGCCATGTCACTGGCTACAAGACTTGGTAGTAAGCTTCCGATATGAACGGACGTGCTCGCACTGCTCCTCGTGACGGAAATTTATTAACAAGGCACCCTGAAGATGCCTGTTGTGAATCAGGCAAAACGTCGGTTGACGAACGATCCTTCTGAGGACCAGATTTTGACGCGGGTTACCCCCAAAGAAATTACTAATATAATATTTTCTCTATACTCTCACATTTTGTGGCCGTAAGTCAGTACAGAATAAATTCCATATGCCCGAAGTATGCAAAGTAATCTTATGTGCAAAAAACATGAAAAAATGTCAATTTTTCTTATAAAAAAAAAGTGCCGTTAAAGTATGCCTAGTAATTATTAAAAAAAATTGTAAATCTATTCTTCGCAGTTATTTTTCAAATACTTTTTATTTCATTTATCACAGAATAAAGTAAACATCACATATGAGCTATATTATACAAGGTGTGTCAGACCTAGTTCACAATATTTCATTGGTAGATTTCTGTCTTTGTTATGAATCGAAAATGTTCGGACAACCATGACGTCAGTAGTTACGGAGATAATGAACTTCAAAGTTTGTAGCATTTTTAAATATTTCTGACTAATCTTCTGCAAAAAGCTGGACTATCATTAAAACTACTTAAAACAAAAATTAAAACTTTCGCTTTAACTTATAAAGAAAAGATGGCCATGCTTTTAACTTAAAACTTTTTCAATTTTTTTTTCATAAATTAAAGTTTTTTCATTTTATTTGGCGAATATTAAAGCGATTGAAATTTTAATTTTTGATATAAATATGTTACTTGAATGATGGTCCAACTTTTTTGAAGAATATTAGTCAGAAATATTGAATAAAAAAATACAAACTTTGAAGTCGATTATCTCCGTTACTACCTATAGATACTACCTATGTATGGTTGCATGAGCGTTTTTGACTCATAACATAGGCAGGGATCTACCTATGAAGTATTGTGAACTAGGTATATTACATTCGGTATATGCAGCGATGATTAGTTGGTGCCTTATAGTTATCGTGATTTGAATATGAATATTTTTGTAATTAGTTTTATTTTTATGATTCTTCAGATATTTTCATTCATTGCGGCTGACATTTTTGCTGATAGTATAACTGTGTATCGGACAAAGCTGATACAATTGTTTACATCTCAGCGAAATGGAAATGGACAGTAAATTTTTCTGTATTACTATTTTACCTTTAACTATTATTATTTGTACCTTTAATTGTATTATTATTTTATCTGTCTCATGTTTTTCTGTATTATTATTATTATTATTATTATTATTATTATTACCTTTTACTATTATTATTGTAACTTTTAACTGTATTATTATTTTAACTGTCTTATGGTATTAAAAAAAAAATATTCTGTGTATTTGTAAAAGCCCATAAGGGCGTTAAATTAATAAATAAATAAATTGTATGAAAATCAGGGTTATAATATTATTTAAAATGATCTAAATAATGGACATTGGATGAGATCAAAAGTAATTATTTTTATTGTCCTCAAAAAATATGAACATAGATAGGTATGACAAATTCAATAAAAATATTTTTATCTTATTTATTAAATACACTAAGTATTTCACAGCGTCATGTTAATTGGATATTCAAAGCCAAATAATTAAAATTGAACATATCTATTTTTTCGAAATTGCTATTCTTAAAAAATATATGTCTAAAACCTAAAATTCAGCGTCTAAGAAACAATAATTTTATCACTGACCACGGCAAACATCAGACTGAATGATCATTCGAATGATTTCACTCGACGTTGACATTAGTTACTAATTTTATTCGAATAGAATTAATAACTGATCTATAATCGAATTAATAATCGACGCCGACGGCGAGTGAATTATTCGAATAATCATTCGGTCTGAAGTTAGCCGTGGACCGCGGCAAAAGACAAAAGACATACGTTAATCAACGTTCATTCACATTGTAAGGAGCTTAGACAAGGAAAGACAACAAAGACTCTTTCCTTGTCTAAGTAAAGAAGTTTTCGTTTGTTAAATACGTTACGACATTCTGTTATCGTCTGTCTTCTTCTTATATATGAAGCCAATGGTATATCAAATTAGAGAGAAATATATACATATTAGGTCCTTACATATGAAATTGGCGTTTAGTATGGGAGGAACATAAAGCCATTTTTTTTATTATAATATATTTATTGCTATCTACGCACTTTTGCCATCTCATAGGTAGTTCATCGATCCCTTTACCAAAAAAACCATTCGGACGGGAATCAATAAAATCTTTGAAGGCGGTTTGGACTGCCCCATCGGAGTTGAATTTTTTCCTTTGCAAGAAGTTATCAGAATTTCGAAAAAAATGGTAATCTGTTGGGGCAAGGTCCGGAGAGTACGGTGGATGTCTTAAACATTCCAATTGAAGCTCCTCTAATTTGGTAGCCGTCTGTTGTGCAGTGTGTGGTCTAGCGTTATCATGAAGCAGCAGTGGCCTAGAGCGATTAACCAGCCTCGGTTGTTTAGCAGCTAGCTTTTCCATCATGGTTTGCAGTTGCTGACAATAGACATCTGCCGTAATCGTCTGGCCAGATTTAAGAAAGCTGTAGTGAACGACACCAGCACTAGTCCACCAAACGCTCACAAGTAACTTTTTTGGAGTCAATTTTCGCTTGGGGCATGGTTTGGCTGGTTCGGCAGGGTTCAGCCATTGCGATGAGCGCTTCCGATTATCGTACAGGATCCACTTTTCATCACAGGTAATGATTCGATTTAAAATCCCTTCATTATTGTGCCGGTTGAGTAATGCAACGCAGCAGTCAACGCGCGTTTGTTGATTTGCTTCACTCAATTCGTGAGGTACCCACCTTTCAAGCTTTTTCACCTTACCAATTTGCTTCAAGTGGATTAAAACAGTTTTATCACTAACACCGCAGCCTGCAGCTAACTCGGATGTGGTTTGCGATGGATCCGCTTCCACAATAGCCTTCAATTCTTCTTTATCAACTTTGGTCTCCGGCCGTCCACGGGGCTTGTTCTGCAGGTCGAAATTTCCAGAACGAAAACGTTGGAACCAAAAACGCACTGTGTTTTCTTTTGCGGCACCGTCGCCATACACATCATTAATCCTTCGAGCCGTTTCTGCAGCACTGGTGCCACGGTGGAACTCGTACTCGTAAATAACGCGATATTTCAAGTTTTTCATTTTGTAAACTGAGTGACGCAAAGAAAAAAACAATTGAGGAAAAACCAAATGAATTATAATTTTCAAAACACAAATACATGAGTAAATAGCTGTATAAATTTGGATTTGGAATTCCTAACGAAAGAGAAGATATTTGAGATCAAATTTGCCAGTACGGCAAAACGCCAATTACATATGTAAGGACCTAATATTAAGAATATTTTTTATTCATAACTAAATTTCATTTGACTGATTCTACTAACCATCATGAGTGATCACTCGTGTTGGAATCATTCGGGATGGTTAATAGCCCCATGCCCCAAGCGAAAATTGACTCCAAAAAAGTTACTTGTGAGCGTTTGGTGGACTAGTGCTGGTGTCGTTCACTACAGCTTTCTTAAATCTGGCCAGAAGATTACGGCAGATGTCTATTATCAGCAACTGCAAACCATGATGGAAAAGCTAGCTGCTAAACAACCGAGGCTGGTTAATCGCTTTAGGCCACTGCTGCCTCATGATAACGCTAGACCACACATTGCACAACAGACGGCTACCAAATTAGAGGAGCTTCAATTGGAATGTCTAAGACATCCACCGTACTCTCCGGACCTTGCCCCAACAGGTTACCATTTTTTTCGAAATTTGGATAACTTCTTGCAAAGGAAAAAATTCAACTCCGATGGGGCAGTCCAAACCGCCTTCAAAGATTTTATTGATTCCCGTCCGAATGGTTTTTTTAGTAAAGGGATCGATGAACTACCTATGAGATGGCAAAAGTGCATAGATAGCAATGGTACATACTTTGATTAAATAAATATATTATAATAAAAAAAAATCGGCTTTATGTTCCTCCCATACTAAACGCCAATTTCATATGTAAGGACCTAATATAAACCAACGGAGGAGTTCCCGAGGTATATTATATGGAAAAAATCATTGATGTCCAGAAACTGACCATATACGGCGCTTTGGAGTACACATAACATATAAAAATTCACAGGATTTTCAAGTAACATCAATTAACATTTTCAATTATAGAATCGGCGATGGAACGTTCCCTTCAATTTTACGAGAATATGGGAGCAATCCTATAGGATGTTTCTTTGACCTTACTGTTTAAAATGTCAGTTTAATTTTATTTTTCAAGTAATTTTTGCTAGGTAATGTGCACTTTAAATGAATAGATTTTTGAAATATGCCATGCTGGGCCTGATTAGACACCCTTACTTTTATTATGTTTACTTTGTTAAATCTGAGAAAGCAATTTTTTTTTTAAATTAATTCAATAGACATTTCGATTTATACAATATACCTCTTCCACAAAGCAATGTGTATCATGTTTAGAATTCTAGCTATATAAAGTACACTTTTAAATTTTAATTAACCGAACGAACCCCTTCCCATTGCAATACCTTCTGGCTGTCGGTGCACGAAGTACATGTAAGTCCGAGGAGTATTTTTTTAATAAACGAAATAGCTTGTCAGCAATATTACTTCATAATGTATTAAAGTACAATACAAGTTATTTCTTTAAATTTTGGCACTTACTTAGCTAAGTAAAGGTATTATTCTTAGCAAGAGCGGATCCAGCTTTGGCGCCAGGGGGGGGTCACATAGTCGTGGTCAAGCCATAAGAAGTTATAATTTAGGGCTGGGTCCAGGTCCACCTAGGTCCTGGATTCAGCCCAGTACATTTTTACTAACCTGAATATTATAGTATACCTCTTATTATAATAAAGGACCTTGTGCAAATATTTTAATCTTAACTAGCAGGAAAGCAATCGTCTTCGCCGATTGTATCTGGCAAATTTCCATTTTTGCTATTGTGGCCGCTTTGCAGCCAATGATGGCCGCCCCGCAGTCAGCGATGGCTGCTGCGCGGTCAATTGTATCTAGCAAATTTATTTTATCTAGGGACTATAATATTTCCTACATACGTAAACAATGTCGAAAAATTAAATAAAAACAATTTTTGGTATTTTTATCAGTACCTATCTTCTAAGAACACAATGACTGGATTTCGTCCGCGGAGGGATAATCGTTTATAAAGATGAATAGATTTCTCACAGAGACGAAGCTATTTAAATGGGAAAGTAAGTATTTGAAATCTTTAATTGGCGTTTACAGGACCAACGGCTTGTCTTACAGGCTGGCTAAAGTGGTCACTTTACCCGATGCAACGTTCACCGTTTCCATTCAAGATCAATTACACATTATTACAAATTTTTGAAGTTGAATTTATAATATATTTATGAATCTCATTTTACATTATTTGATACAACTACCTTGTGTAAACGATCACTTGGGCCAGCCTTAAAGAAAAGTGGTAGGCCTAGCAAACGCTTAATAAAGTCTCCCATACATACTTTTCCAAATAAATAGCTTCGTCTCTGAGGGATATCTATAATTTGTCTTCATTAAAAAGGATTTTGATGACAGACGTCAAAAAGCTACAGCGTTGGTGTTAGCTCACCAAACTCCGCCCCGAACATCAAGCGCAGCAGTAGGTAGTAGGTGATTCATTCGATTCGGATTCATTCGTAGCGAGCACGCTAGTCAGTCTTCTGTCTGTTTCGCCACGTCTGGATCAGGACGGATCGCAGTGCTGGTGTAGCTTCCACCGCCTGCCCCACCGCCGCTCCCGCGAGCCAGTGGCCCCGAGGCAAAAGAGTCAAACCATCGTGACCACCATCTCTTCTATACGCTACGCCTACTAGACCACACCCTTGTGCGGTCGTGCCGTGCCGCGAAAGTGTCAGTTCCGATCGCCGCCGGCCACACCCCTGCGCCGCCCCCAGCGCCGGCGGCCATTGCAGGCGGACGGCCCCGCGCCAAAAAGTGACTTTCCACCGCGATTTACCTCCGTTCCGATCCACCCCGCTGACTTGCTCGCAACCTTGTGCAAAAGGCCGCGCGTCCGCGTGAAGTGAAAGATCTTCAAGACTTTTTACTTAGTGCTTCAATATACTTATTTTATTATTATTTCATCCTATACTATATATTATATTCCACTTCTCTCTATCCACTATAAAACCTTTCCATTCCTAAATGACTCTTCAACCCTCCCACATTTCCCATATATCGTATTTATAATATTTTATATATCATATTGTACTGTGTAGCATAGTGGCGTAGTACGGTAATCATACTGTACTGCGAGACGCTGTGCTATTCAGTGTAATTCTTACATATATCTTATATCAAAATAGATTTTATAATATTATACTATCTTAGCTTAGTATATTCCTTATATTTTATTATTATATTGTTAAGTTGGATTTTCAGAAAGAGGGCAGGCGTCAATATAAATTCGCGTAGGTAAATTCTAAGCGATGTATTTGCTCTTATAAACCTAGACTGTACCTATGGCCTGTTAACGATACCCACCGCTTAAGAGCAAAAGCTTTCATATCGGTACTACTCAATCGTCTCCAGGTTAATATTTTTTACAACTACAATGCAGGACCATGCTCTCTCGCTCGGGTCGTATAAACCTTTGCGAGGGGGCACGGCCGCAAACACAACCATTCACAGTCCTCGTCGCAAGGAAATTATCTTTATTAACATCATATATATATGTAACAATATATAAACACGAATAATAATATAATAAAACAGAATAAAATAAAAATTTCACAAGACATCTCCCACGGCGGCGGCAGTGGATGTCGGTTGCAGTTGAGAGAAAATGAAATAATAATTCATGAAAATAAAATAAATAAAAAGACCGCCCCAATTCGGGGAAAACATAAACGTAAATTAAAATAAAGAAAAATGCGACTTGCAACCACGAAGCCAAGACCGGCAGATATCGACCTTCGAAGAAAAGCAGCATCCAGCGGGGGGAGACTCTCCCACCGCAGCTGTCATATTAGCCCCGTAAGATCTCCCATCGGGAGACCTACACCTTGGTAAAGCTACGAAATTATCCGAAATTCCTTTCGCTACTGATCAGAACGTCATTCGCTGGCCGGCGTCCTGTCACAATCAGTCCATTCTCAATAAGACCATCAAACATATCCTCTCTCGCATCATTCAGAACCACACATTCCCAGAGGATATGTTCCGGCATCTGGGCCACACGGCCGCATACACACCACGGGTCAGTAGAGAGTGCAAGATCAAAAAGCTTCGATTTGAACTCTCCGTGACCCGATAGCAACTGCACCGTATAATGGTACAGCGTCGGAAAATATCCTCTGCCCTTATCCTTCACGGCCACTCTCGGGAAGAAGGAGTATGTCCATCTTCCGGTTGCGGCCGTGTCCCATCTTTCTTGCCAAATCTCATATGATAATTACCTTAGACATCGTCAGCATAGATTGTTTCACATTCCAATATACAGGACCAACCTGCCTATGGTTATGCCTGTTGGAAAAGCTACTGCTATGCTGAACAAGATTGCTTTGGATATTGATATATTCCATGTGTCTGAGGGGGTTTTCCGAAGCAGGATTCTCCTACACCTTTGACCAGATTGTACAGGTCACTTTTAATTGTTTAATAATTGTTTAATAATAAATTAGTATTTTAATACACGATATGTATATGTGTGTGTATGTATGTATGTATGTATATGTATATGTGTATGTATGTATACGTATGTGTTTATGTATATGTGTATATGGATGTGTATGTATATGTGTATATGTATATTTTTAGATGTAAGTTAATAATATGTATGCATTGAACATAACGTTTGTAATGTACATATTATGTAATAAATAAAAATTGAAAATTGAAATTGAAATTGAAATGAAATTTCTCTCAGTCTCAGACCCAATGCCCCTAACTGCTCTGTGTCCGAAGGCCTTATGGTCCTGCCAAAGTAGCAGACCTCCAGGCCCTGTCTCAATCTTTTTCGGGCGGATGATTCCCTCACCTCAATGTCCACAGGGAGCACCCCCGCCAGCACTGGGAGGGCGGCACCGGACACAGTTCTATAGGCCTCCGTCAGCGCAAGAAGAGGTACCCGCTGACCTCTGTTCAACGCACCCGCAACCGCCGCAGTCCCCATCTATGTACCCATACTTCAGCGGCATACGTGATTTGAGCCACGTATGTCGCCTTGTACACTAGGCGCATAGCTGGGGACCGGATCTCCCAATCCGAGACACTTAATCGTTTCATAGAGGCGAAGAAATCCCTCGCCCGATCCGAAATCGCCTTGACGTGAGCGAGAAAGGAACCCGAGGTATCAAAGGTAACACCCAGCCACTTCACCGAGCGCTCGAATCTAATAGTATTGTCGCCAAGTTTCACCACCGGGTTCCTCTGTCGACTCAGTGTACTACTGAACATCACTGATACTGTTTCGTTCGACGCCAAAGCCAAATTATTTCTTACGCACTAATCCACAATTAATTCAAGCGATCTTTTACACCGTTCTTCTAGCATTAAGCGGCTTCGTCCGGACACAAGCAGCAGAGTATCATCTCCGTAAGCCACTATTGAACAGCCCACCGGTAGCGGAAGCCGGAGAATGTCATCAAATAAAATATTCCACAGCGTCGGCCCTTGTACAGAGCCCTGTGGACACCCCATGTTGGTAAGCCTGGTGCTCGACATCCCCTCATAACTTATGGTCGCGGAACGCTCCCCAAGGTAGCTTACGATAAGATCGAACAGATACCTCGGGCAGCACCGCAACTTCAGCTTGGTGAGGATCATCTCCCACCAGGCATTATCAAAAGCCCCTGAGATGTCCAAAAATACCCCCATAGCATGTTTCGTCTTATCCATTCTTGCATGGACATACCCCTGACGAACCCAAATTGACGCTCACAGAGAGGCGAGAGATTTACCTCAAGCCTGTTACGTATCACTGACTCAAATACCTTCCCGAAGACATGAAGGAGTAAGATCGGGCGATACGATCAGACCTCAGTTTGTTGTTCCCCTTAGGTATGATACAGAGCGCACCACGCTTCCATACTTCGGGGAAATTCCCCACTTTCATACATTCGTTCATCACATACAGAACCTCATCTTGCGCAACTCTCCAAACATTCTTCGCGATTATTCCGGTAATCTTGTCCATCCCAGGAGCCTTAATAGACCCCAACAATCGAAAGACGTTCTCCAGCTCCGCACGCGTTATTGGTGGCGGGTCCTGTAACTCACGGAGCATAATACCAGTTGGGAGCCGGGCCAACGCACGGACTTGCCGGTGATGGTCCGACTCCCCACCGACCGACTCCAGAGGAACAAGTTTCTCAAGGAACCCATCAAGAGTAGAGAGAAGATCAATCGCCCCTCGATCAATCAACCCTTCTTCGAAACAAATCCCGGACAGAAGGGAGGCAGCACCCCCCCCCCTCCCCCCTGATGAGTCCAATGACTATCCAGGGATCAGCATTACCAACATCTGTAACCCACCGCCTCCAGGAGGCTCGCTTCGCCTCGCGGATTGCCATCGTGTAGGCGCACCTGGTGGTACGGAGCTCCTCCTGCAGAGCTAGCTGCTCGGTGAGAGAAGCCACACTCCGCCGGACAGCCCCACACCTCCGGTACGCCCTTCGATAGGCGCCACGAAGCGAAGCCAGCTCCCCGGTCCACCAACAGGCCTTAAATGGTCTGCCGGATCGGGTGCGCCCCAGAGCTAGGTCAGCCGCCCTTACAACCGTAGTGTTTAGATGCTCCCCACGAGCAGTACGTTCCTCGCTCCTTTCTCATATATATCACGCAGTTCATCTTTCAAAATAATCTCAAATGCTTCCCAGTCCGCATTCCTGGATTTGAACTTCCATCCTTCCCTTGCGCCCAGCACCGGGGCTAGGAAGAGACCAAAGGACACTAGCTGGTGATCACGCCTGATACGCTGGGCACAATCGATCACCGGTTGGGTGGTTCCCTGGTTTCTTAAATCTACAACATGTGGCACACTTTGGGGGATCGCCTTTCCGTGTACACGCACTCACCTCGTGCCCTTCTTGTGCGCAGTGTTTACACGAATAAACTGTTTGTTTGCATCCCTTACTAGTGTGGCCATATAAGTGACACTCGTAAAATCTCGTGGCTCCCACGTAGTCGCGGGCGCGACACGCATGCCAACCCAAGAAACAGTGTCCAGCATCAATTAGTATTTTTCTTATCTCAGGGAGCGCTGTGTAAATGCAATGTGCGGATTGTCCGTCCCTTTTACCAAACATTGATATACGTTTTGTAGTTGCCATAAAAGTTTCTTCCGTCCATCGATGTTTGACGGGTACATATCTCCCACGATCTTGTTTTCGTCTAAGTGACGAGGAACATCATAGATTACAATTCGCGGTAGTGTTCCCTTGGGTTCTACAATCTTGAAGCCTTCTTTCTCAAGACGAGGCCTGGCCGCTATAATTCCATCTATACCCGTTCTAGTAGTAGTTTCTACTAGGACCCCTGCACCTCTCACGCGCCTATGGCCTGCCGAATTTCAAGTGCCCGTAACGCGCCGATTCCGCGCGTCCCATCCACGCCTGCCGCTGTGCGCGCAGCTGCCGTGCGCGCGCGGGAGGTTTACTTGCTTACATATATCTTATTATTTTCTTCTTATTCCACCATATTCAAGAGAGATTTAAATTCATTTAAAATCAGTGAAACCAGTGTAATACAGTGAAACTCGCCAGCATACTGTGGGTTTTTAGTCCTTATTAGGGCTTTTTACCACATGGTACACTTGATTGGCCAACAATGAACAGGACACAAACTTGTTATAGTCGTAAGCCAATGCAGTGTGCAAGTTTGAATAACATCGGTCGCTAATGGTCGAACAACTCCAATCAGGACTCCGATCGCAGCCACACTCCCTTCGCTGGTGAGTCACCCCTGCTTGCTTGATCTATTGTCAGTCAGAGTTTAGTACTTTCTCCGATTCTTGTTATTGCTCGACATACTGTTTACATTTAACCGCGTGGACAGTGAACCCCGCCGTACCACCACCCCCCCCCCGCTCCATCAACAACAAAGCCACTTACCTTAACCACCGCCAAACAAAACCCTCTCTCAATACAGTTCTCACCTCCGATAATGAACCACCTCCGATCAAACACTCAACACAAGCCCCCACCACAGCCCCTGCCACATCTTTGCCTCCAGTCCCCTCCCCGGGCACTCCAAAACTGAACAGGATCAAAACAACCACACAATACGCCTCCACACCGACCATTGAACAAAAGTTCAGCCAAATCCACACACACCACTGCAGATGAGTTATCCTCATCTAAATGCCAGCAACCAATCCACAAGCGCAACCGCGCTCTCTCACTCAAGCCAGATAGAGACAAACCACCCATTATGTTGATGGGTTGATGTCAACCTCAGGACCTCAGCCAGGCTACATTATGCAGGCTACACCTTCCGACAAAACCCCAATTCAAACCCCAATTCAAAAGTCGTGTTACGACGTGATCATCACACGAAACGTTAGGAAACCTAAAATGGTCCTCCTGGGGGACTCCCCTCCACTTGCCTCAGCCCCCCCCCCCACCTGCGCCACCCCCGCAGTAATCCTGCACCATCTTGCAGTATCTCCCCACTCCCCCACATTTTTTTGTTTTTAAGTGAAGTTTAAAGTCCCTTCACATTACAACAAGATGAATGAGCAAGGGGTTCTTTGTGACCAGGTACTCAGCTGGCCATTAGAAAAAAATAAAATTAAGGTAGTAGGTATGTGATACGGTACCTACGTACATTCTTATTAGTGGCACGTGAACATGCACGCAGTATTGACCTTCCTTAACCATTTCTATTTTATGGCACGTGTGTACGCACATTTCTAGCATGCTAATAACGCTAGCACGCTCAAAAATCAATCGCCGATTGATTTATGAGCGTGCTAATGTCATTTATTACGAGAAGGGGTATCTTTTGAGCTTGTGTGAACAGGCTTGCTTATGAGCATGCTAATGTCATTCACGGCTAGTGTCGATTATTAATGCGATCTTCTCGGTCCACGACAGATGAAACAAATATGGCGAAATGAAACAGAGTTGACAAAACTTTACTTTTCGTGACTTATTATAGGAATCACGAATGTCTGTGGAATACTCGGTCACCCCTATATAAAAATAATAAAGCAATAATGTTTATGAAATTTTATTGTTAGACATGAATGATTGAAATCTTACAGTGAAAATTATAAAATCTGTAATCAAAAATGTACGGATGGAAACTCGGGAACTATTTTGATTTATTGGTTCACTTGAATTGTCTATTTCAGTTTGCAAAGTTTCAATTTTGAACTAGAGTTCCTCTCTATTCTATGACAAGAGCATGCCAATAATAAACATTTGTGTTTGATTAAACCCGGGAACTGTTTTGATTTATTGGTTCACTTGAATATTCTTTTTTAGTGTGCAAAGTTTCAATTAGGAACGAGAGTTTGTCTATATTCTTTGACAAGAGCATGCCACCCATAAACATGTATGTTTAATTGTTAGCTTTGAGCGCGCTCATTTACGAGCATTTTTAAAATAGTTATGCTAATAATGAGCAAGTGTGTACAGTTTTTAGGGCAAACTAGTTTTGAGCATGCTGATAAGCATGCTGTATCTTTACCTATAAGGGATGAGAGTGAGGAGAGGCCCCCCGTGCAAGAAGAATAGACTGATTCAAATCTTTATTTCATTTCATAATTTTCATTTCACTTTTCTGTTACTTTTCTATGCCATGGTTAAATTGATTTTATTTTCCGTACTTCTCAATAAATGTTAATTTTCTCGGCAGCCGAAAGACAGCAACGTAGTTTTATGTAGACGCCCCGCCGCGCCACACGCGTGCCTTAGCATCGTCTGCGGCGTGGTGGAGTCGAACATTTTAGTAGTCTTAAAATAATACCCATCTGGATGGCTAAAATAAGGACCGATATGGTAGCTGTTGCTCATAAAACGGCCCCGGCCTGTCTCTGTCCTCGTTTTCCTGCATTTTGATTCAATCTCTCGTCTTCAACTCTCGACTCTGGACCAGTCTCCAGCGGCTGCCATGTTTGCGAGTCCGGACTTACATAATGAGCGCATTTAAGGAAGAGGGCGTTCAAGGAGCCGCCACTTCACCTCGGATATCCTAGGCAAAGGTTTTCCAATCCGTATTCTATGAAGGCCGGGCGCCTTCCTGTCCAGTCTCAAGGAACGAGACCAGGAACCAGGATCACTTGTGGCAGCTTCATAGTTTGCATTTTTTTTTCAATATTTCTGACTCATTTTTTGTAAAACGTTGGACTGTAATTTAAGTTTATAGTATTAAACATTTTAAATTATTTTTCTTGAATACAAGCTAAATTCAATCACTAAAACCCGGAAAAAAATGTTATTTAAATTTTTCATCATTTATCGGCAGCCAGCCCGTGTTTATAGGCATTTGCATACATATTGGGGCGCGGTCAATTAAATAACCGGTGTTTATTCTTAACCTAGGTATGACGCAACACTAAAATACTCAACAGATTTGACAGGGAACGTCTGTCTTGCATTAGTTCACCTCCATGCAGTAGGTGCAGTGACAACATTTGTATTCAAACTTTTTTTTTCATTTCATAATATTGTCACAGGACATGGCTTTGGGAGGCAAATGAGAACACTGGAAATTAATTTATTTGAATTTATTACCAAAGAAAGTCACTGAACATGAGTTAAATCGTAATACCCCAATAATGTCTTCCGAATATTTCACACACTTGTTATTGAGCTGTTACTTAATTAGCACTAATTAACGCTGTCTCTATCGTTTTGATCACTTCTGGTAAAATCTGTTCAATGTTCGCTCGTAGAAGCTACTCGCCTCGGTATGGTAATCACACTACGCTTGCTCGCTAACCGCGTGTTGTAATATCACGAATCACTGGTCACACTTGCTTAAGCTACGGAGATGTCGCCTTGTTGTTGTTACGAAAATGAACTGCCCACCCCACATTGCGTGACGCCTTTTGTGGGTAAATTCCTTCGAATGATTTGTTCTAGAGGTGACATAAAGTGTGTACAAAGTTTTAGACCTTCCCAATAAAGCATCTAAGAGCATCGTGAATGTCGTAGGATCTTCAAGAAAGAGAATGCGATCACGCCAATGTGAGAAGATTTCAAATATTTTATTGCATCAATGCAATTGAATTTAAGATATTAATGACAAAAATGGGCCACCATTATCTCTTTCTTTGTGAAACTAATTCAGGACATTCGTCACAATTTCCTCTGATTGCCTTTGTAGGCAAAAAAAAAGGAAATTGAGGCGACAAAACTTTTATTTCTTTATTTTACATTACGGACGATTCACTTTTGTTTTAATAATTACATTTTATAGCATGCACAGAAATATCAGCAACATACTGTCACATGTCGTGGCTGCGGGAGGAATTAATAAAAAACTGAAAAGTAATTAGCGATTTTTAAATGAATGATTAATTAACTATTCAATGTACAAAATCACTTAAAACCAATAAAACTAAACGTTACTCTTAAAATTACACTTTTTTGCAGTATATTATTCGTAAATTTTTATGTTTTTGTGTTTTTTTATTTTTGACATATTATTTAAATAACTATTACACATTTATTTTTTCTTCAATAAACGCAAAATCACTTTGTGGTGCCATTTTAAAATTATTAAAATTAAAAACAAGTAACTTTGTTTTAACCACTGATTTTATTTTAACAAACACTCGACATGTTTCGGGAACCAACGGTCCCTTCTTCAAGAGAATACAAGGTATACTGAAGAATCATAACAAGTATAGATCTTAATTTATAAAGTCATAGAAAAATAACAAACAAAGAAAATGCACAGGCATATATTACCCCCGGAACATAGACAAAACATAGACAATAAAAGACAAATATGTAAGTTAAGCAAGAAATAAAAATATATGACAAATCAAAGACAAATACATAAGTAAAGTACACATTTATTTATTTATGGTTTTTGTGATTAATTTGTAGAACTCCATATTCATTTTTAGCGAAATTTAAAATAAATTAAATTTTAATAAATATTATTATTAATACGCATGCATAGAATTTTTCGGCCCAACTTCAGTAAAAATAGCTAATGAAATTAAAATCAATATAGGAACAAACCTCAAAAACTCTAAAAGCAAAACACCTAAATTAGAAAACAGTGGCATATACAAATTAACATGTAATCATAAAGATTGCAATGCCACATATATAGGATAAACGGGAAGGTCTTTTTTAACTAGATTCGTGGAACACATGCGCTGCTATAAAAATAAAAATTTAGAGTCAATATTTGCGGCCCATTTATTAAATGAAAACCACGTCCCGCAAGATGATAACGAACCAAAACCTTTACATATAGAAACAAAAGGTTTTAGGATGAATTTACTTGAGCAACTAGAAATAAATAAATATAAAAAGGATCCAAATATTAAACTTTTAAATAATCAACAAAAAATGATCTTTTCTCCACTTCTAAATATCTTTAAGAAACCAATAATCAAGGACATAAATTAAAATAATATTTATAAATAACACTTGCAGAAAACGGGGAATTTTGATAATTAAGCATAACGTTAACCGAGGCACCTTTAATGATAAGTGCCCGGGAAAAAACGTACATTACTACAGGGCTTCACCACAAATATCTAATTACTCTAAAGGGGAAGGGGTAACTTAAACTTTTATAAATAAGTCGTCTGTACGTGGTATATCCACTGTTTGATAATGGCCTTACAAGCCAAAACAGCTGTAACACATAAAAATACCTTACCCGTAGAACTTAATAATAATATTTATTAAAATTTAATTTATTTTAAATTTCGCTAAAAAAAAAAAACTATTACACAACTACAAAACTACATGGACACTCAGGAACGTGCCCAAAGGCTACTTGAGTGGCGATTACAAAAAAATAATGTAAGAAATTGTAATTTAAAATATGTTTTACTTTACTTTGTAATACACACACAATATGAGCTATTAAAATACAACAATAGTTTCGAGAGGAGCAGTCCCTCTCATCATCAGGTATAGATAATAACTATCTTAAATACAAAATTTATCAATCTAATTGGGTAGGTCAGGGGGTCTGGGGGGTCGAAACTATAGTTGTAATTTAATAGCACATATTGTGTGTGTATTACAAAGTAAAGTAAAACATATTTTAAATTATAATGTTGCACCACGAAGTATCTGCCAAATCTTTCAATGATATTAAGAAATTGTATTTATTTGAAAAATGTGAATGTAAAAATATATATCTACTCTCGATATTATATAACAGGTTTTTATATAATGTATTTTTATAATGGGTTTTTATGATAAATTTTAATAAATTTAATATAATGACAAATTTTTCAACTCCCTGCCTTTAATTTCGTCAAAAATTATTAAAGACGTACGTTCACTCACACTGTAAGGAATTTTCGTTTGTTCCATCCGTTATCATCTGCCCTCTTCTTTTATGTGGAGCCAACGGGAGACAAATATATATTTAGAAGCCTTTTTTCGAGTCATTCTAAAACTCTTACTGGTTTAAATATACAGGTGTACAGATATTCTCAATCTTTTTTCGTTTCGTGGTTGGCCTCTTCAAGGTGAACATCTCTCGCCGTATTCATCTCATATAGTCTGGTAGAAGATCGACAGCTCCCATCATTGCGGACTGGATCTCACCAAAGATGAAGTGCACCAGTGCGCCAGGAGCCTCGCTGGGAATATTTCTGTTGGTCTTGCTGAAGGATGCAGCGTCTGTTCCGGTATCGGACGACGGGGTGATAGCGACATTGGACTTGGGAGAATCGCGCAGCTTTTCCTACAGAAAGAGAGTCTCCATGGCAGTGAGAAAGTGGACCGAGGAAACAGGGAACTGTTCAGGACGTGATTTTTATATTTGGTACGGAGAATATTGTAACCAATTGGGGTCTCGCTACTACACCCTTTCGGACAAAATGCTGCGGCTATTTTTGGAAAAACCCGAGGAAAGTGATCGAGGAAGGTACCTGCAAGTCAAGCCAAAGCTCGTGGAGATACCTTGTGAAGGCTATACGGTGAGTGCAGTATAATATTGTGGTCGGCTGTTTTTTTTTTAATACAGTTTAAAAATGCACATTTGTCTGTTTAATTTTTAAAACATTATCTAGACACTTTATGGATATCAATAAATCATGTTTTAAAGTAACACATTACATTAAACGCGGCCATCTTTTTTTAATAAGTAAAATATCCTGTTAATTAAGTTTTCTCTTCGTTTTTCTTGAGAAAAACTTATTTATGGAAACCACCATCAGCGCAACACCAGTAGCGAGTATAAAATATATATATATATCACTGGAATTGAAAAAAATTCTGCGCCGATTGGTTTCAGTCTTCTGTGATGATTTTTTATGTCGCTTGTTTGTATTTTGTTGATTATTTACAGTTTTCGTCAACCAAGCGACAAAAATTTTAAGTTTTTTTTTTTAAATTTTATTTGTGACTTTTTTCAAAACTATTTTTGTACTTGGTATATTAGTTGTATTTTTTATTTAAAATGTTTTGGTTTTTGGTCTTTTTTTCCTGATCTTACGAAAAAATAATAATTTAGTTAGATAAATTTACCCTCTCAAAGATAGGTTTCTTTTATGACTTCAGCCTATTTACCTCACCTTAAATATTTGCCATTAGGCATTTAGATATTTTTTATGAGTTCTCATTAACGACAACACGTCGTTAAGTAATTTTTATCCTTAATTTAAAAGAAATTACATTTGTCGCTTAGGAAAATATGACCTGCGGTTTTCTATATTATTTTTGGTGCTTAGATATTTTGTACGGTAAGAAATTTTAATTGGAATGGAATTTGTCCCTTCCGCGCGTACCTTGCATTGTCGTTTGCCCATGCTGCAAAGTGACCCTGGAATGGCTTTTGGGAACAAAAAAACAATCGGAGTGCCACATATAATAAAACGTGGTTTATTCAACAACACGCCCGCTATATCTAAATAATCGCAAAACAAACATGAACAATCCCCAACAAATCCATAAAATCGTAATGTTTCTTTGAACATAGAACTTTTGTACGCAAATCAGCAGGCATCTCAGCTATGGGTAAATATTTCAAATCTACTAATTTATTTGCGACACATTCTCCGGTAAAATGATATTTTACATGTATATGTTTAGTGTTTTTGTGAAATATTGGATTTACCGACAACTTATGTGCACTCTGATTGTCATTAAATAACTTAAAAATATACTTTTTGTTTGTAATTTTATATTGCAAAGCTCTTAAGTAAACTGCTTCTTTACAGGCTTTTTAGATTCTCATGTATTCAGCCTTAGTACTTGATAGGGCTACAGTTTGTTGTTTTTTACATTCCCATGAAATTACACCATTAGATAATAAGAAACAATAACAGTATATGACCGCCTATCTAGAGTATTATTGGCTGCATCAACAAAACCTTTTATTTCCAAAGTATCATTCTTAGAATACTTGATACCAAAACATTTTCTTTTCTTTAGATATTTTAGAACTCTCTTTGCATATTTCCACTGTACATTAGTATGATTATTATTAAATTGGCTCAAATAATTTACAGTATAAGTTATATCTGGTCTGGTTAAAACTGATAAGTACATCAAGCTTCCTATAAGTTGTTGATAAGGATCTTCATTGTTTACATTCTGATATTAGGTCCTTACGTACGAAATTGGCGTTTTGCCGTACTGGCAAATTTGAACTCAAATATCTTCTCTTTGGTTAGGAATTCCAAATCCAAATTTATACAGCTATTTACTCATGTATTTGTGTTTTGAAAGTTACAATTCATTTGTTTTTTCCTCAATTGTTTTTTTCTTTGCGTCACTCAGTTTACAAAATGAAAAACTTGAAACATCGCGTTATTTACGAGTACGAGTTCCACCGTGGCACCAGTGCTGCAGAAACGCCTCGAAGGGTTAATGATGTGTATGGCGACGGTGCCGCAAAAGAAAACACAGTGCGTTTTTGGTTCCAACGTTTTCGTTCTGGAAATTTCGACCTGCAGAACAAGCCCCGTGGACGGCTGGAGACCAATGTTGATAATGAAAAATGGAAGGCTATTGTGGAAGCGGATCCATCGCAAACCAAATCCGAGTTAGCTGCAGGCTGCGGTGTTAGTAATAAAACTGTTTTAATCCACTTGAAGCAAATTGGTAAGGTGAAAAAGCTTGAAAGGTGGATACCTCACGAATTGAGTGAAGCAAATCAACAAACGCGCGTTGACTGCTGCGTTGCATTACTCAACCGGCACAATAATGAAGGGATTTTAAATCGAATTATTACCTGTGATGAAAAGTGGATCCTGTACGATAATCGGAAGCGCTCATCGCAACGGCTGAACCCTGCCGAACCAGCCAAACCATGCCCCAAGCGAAAATTTACTCCAAAAAAGTTACTTGTGAGCGTTTGGTGGACTAGTGATGGTGTCGTTCACTACAGCTTTCTTAAATCTGGCCAGACGATTACGGCAGATGTCTATTCAAGCGCGGATCCAGGGGGGGGGTCATGGGGGTCATGACCCCCCCCTGGGCTGGGTCCAGGACCTAGGTGGACCACTAATTAAAATACTCATACTCACATTCAGTCACTTAGTAACTTTTTTATTTTTCAGGTACTACTGTATCTTTAAGCAGAATACTGCAATCGAACTCGATTGATTTAAAAAAAGCTGTGGATGCTATTAATGATACTATAAGTGTTCTACAAAATAAAAGAGAAAATGCGGACGTAATTTACCGACAGTTTTTTGAAGAGGCTAAAGAAGTAGCTGAGCAGCTAGATGTAGAAATTAAATGTCCCAGAATAGTGTCAAGACAAATACATAGGACCAATAACCAACCTGCTCAATCTGCTGAAGAATATTTCCGCAGAGCCGTATACACTAGGCTGTCCCGATAAATTTTTTTTTGACTTATCTTAACACAAGACCTCTCAAAACTTGCGTAATTGAGCGTAAATTACCAAAATAATTTTAAAAATAAAATAAAACTATATCTTTAGGGTTTTACCGATCTACAAAATTTTGAAAAATTGACATTTTTATGGTGATATTTCGCTATCTTCAATTTTGGCTCCTGAACTAAATACAAAAAAATATTGACTTTTTATTCTATTTAGGTGTAAATCATACATGACGTTTCGATTTGAATGCAACAACACGTTACCAGCAACTTCGATTTGTTAGGTTTCAACCTGCAAATACCCTCAAGTTTGAACTTGTTTTGAGGACTTTCTTGACTTGACTCGCGAGTGTTTTCTTCGTAGCCAAAATAATTTTTATGCCATAAAAGTACCATGGCGATTGTTACAGTAGTAAAAGCGGACTTTGTGATTTTTAAATAAGAAGTTAGAGGTCGTAGTCAGACTACTTATGCTATGTTCGGACCATACAAAAAACTTGACAATCACAGCTACCAACTATAAGGGACGTCATTTAATTTATTTTATTTTTCAAGAACGACCTGAAATTCACGTATAATTGAAAAGATCCATCCAAATCAGATATAGATGTGATTGTTTCCGAAGAGATCAACAATATTTGGACCAAAACTTCGATTCCAACTAAGGAACGAGTTATTTAATTACTGAAATCCAATTTCGAAAAGCATCTCAATTTGAAAAGATAGTGAAAAAAATCTGTGATAGATACGGTTTATCCACGAAATCTGCTGCTGTTGCTTCTGCGGTTTTGACTGACGTCGGCTTGGTTTCTACCGATGATTTAACACTGGTTATTGATAAAAATAAGATCTACAGAGATGTATCTAAAGCCCGGAAGCTTCAAAAGATATTGGAGGTATTGTTATAAAAAGCATTTACTGTGATGGACGAAAAGACCATCGCAAAGAAGTTTTAGAAGACCACATCTCAATTTTAGCATAGCCTGGATACATTTATTTGGGACACACAATACCGAAAGACGTGGCACTGCAAAAGGAATTCTTACTTCGATCACAACTTTAGTAGAGGGTCGAGGTTGGAATTAAGATGACGTGATTTGCGTTGAATGTGACGGAACTGCTACTAAAACCGATTGGAAGGGTTCAATTCAATATTTAGAGGAGTATTTGCAGAGACCGTTACAATGGTGTGTTTGTATGATTTTACCCCTTCGTCATTTATTCTTGACCTTTGATGGTTGCACTTCGGGTCCTAGTGAATATAACAGCCGCCTCACAAAGTGTAACTGACGTTACTTCTAGAGATGGCTTTATAGAACCAGGATGCAATCTCGAGCAGATATGCCAAATTTTGGACACAAAAATAAGTTTAACCCTTTAGTTTTTGTCATTGATTATAATCTATATTTTGTTTATTTTATTTTCTTGAGCTTTGTTTCATTAATTTCAATACTAAAATACCTTTTAAACATGATTTTTTTTATTATTTTAGGCAAACGGTTTAACTCTATAAAAACGTAAAATTTACAAAACTTCAAAGCTCGGTAGAGCCCTCAAGATGACAAACAATTCTATTTTTTGTTACCTTTTTCGCAATTTGTGTAAAATTGCGCAACTTTTGATACCTCTTGTGATTGTGTAGCTCAAAAATTTTTTTTCTCATACATGGATGGGACATCCTAATAATATACATCCCTCTTCTGGATTCAATAATAAGTGACCTACAGGACTGTCTGTCTCTTGAAATACTTAATTTGTTTCAACTAAGCGTTTCCACGCCAAAAAGCGAATGTGTGAAACAACTAGCAACCGATTATTCATTGTTACTAGATAATACTCCAGTTTCTGTCGTTGTAAACGAATATCGGCTGTGGATGGTGAAGTGGCAGCGGAGTCAGGACATATCGCAGTCGATTTCCGACCTTATTTTAAATTGCGATATTGAGATGTATCCTAATATAAGATTTTTTTTATGTATTATGGCTACACTACCTGTTAGTGTAGCGACAGCGGAAAGATCTTTCTCTACGTTGCGAAGAATCAAATCGTGGCTAAGAGCTTCAATGGTTGAAGAACGTCTAACCGGACTGCCACTTCTCCACGTCAATAAAAACGTACCCATTGGAGTAGATGAAGTGATAACGCGTTTCGGGAGAAGACGTGAAAGAAAAATTGATTTTGTTATTTAAATATAGGTAGGTATTTTTAAGTATGGTAGGTAGTTACATTTATTAATAAAATACCTACGTTTTACTTGTAAGTATCTATTATTATCAAAATTAAATTATAACTTCTTGTGACTTGACCACGACTATGTGACCCCCCCCTGGCGCCAAAGCTGGATCCGCCCTTGTGTCTATTGTCAGCAACTGCAAACCATGATGGAAAAGCTAGCTGCTAAACAACCGAGGCTGGTTAATCGCTCTAGGCCACTGCTGCTTCATAATAACGCTAGACCACACACTGCACAACAGACGGCTACCAAATTAGAGGAGCTTCAATTGGAATGTCTAAGACATCCACCGTACTCTCCGGACCTTGCCCCAACAGATTACCATTTTTTTCGAAATTTGGATAACTTCTTGCAAAGGAAAAAATTCAACTCCGATGGGGCAGTCCAAACCGCCTTCAAAGATTTTATTGATTCCCGTCCGAATGGTTTTTTTAGTAAAGGGATCGATGAACTACCTATGAGATGGCAAAAGTGCATGATAGCAATGGTACATACTTTGATTAAATAAATATATTATAATAAAAAAAATCGGCTTTATGTTCCTCCCATACTAAACGCCAATTTCATATGTAAGGACCCAATATTTGCTTACACTTAATTTACTCGCCACGGGAGAGTCTACAATTCTACAGTCTGTCATGTGAAATCTGTTCAATAACTTGTCAATATAATCTTCCTGACTTAAAGTAACAGAATTTTCATTGTTGTTAAATTTTATTTGTATTCCCAAACATTGTTTTACCTGTCCCAAGTCTTTAATTTTGAACTGACTGGACAAAAATTCCTTGAGGATGTTAGTTTCCTTTTTATCATTTGATAAAAAAAAATCATCGACGTAAACTGCAACAATAGTTTTACATTTATCAGAAGTTTTAACATACATACAAGGTTCTAATTTAGATTTTATATAACCATTATCGGTTAAACAAGTATCCACCCTATTGTTCCAAGCTCTGGAAGCTTGTTTTAGCCCATAAATGGCCTTCTTCAGTTTTAATACTTTATTAGCACTACCAGGAAAATCATAGCCATCCGGTTTTTGCGTAAAAGTAGTTTCTTCTAAATCGCCATTCAAGAACGCAGTCTTGACATCTAAGTGGGTAACATCTAATCCTAACTGAACTGATAATGCAAACAATAGTCGTAAGGTTATGTGCTTTACTACAGGTGAAAAAGTCTCTGTGTAATCTATACCGTGTTTTTGTGAAAAACCTTTGGCTTCAAGTCTGGCACGATAACGAATATTGATTTCACTGTCATATTTTTTACGGAGAACCCATTTGCACTGCACAATAGCACCATTTTGAGGGACGTCAACAAGCTGCCATGCATTGTTATCTTCAAAACTTTGCAATTCATCTTGTATTTCCTCTAACCACTGCAATTTTTCTGGTACTTTTAAATCTTCTTCTATTGTAAGTTCACCTGTACCTTCTAAGTTATAACTGCTAATACAAGCATTATAAAAAACATATCGCTCTGGCCGTCACCTACGCCTTCCGGCACTTTTCATGTAGACTGTTTGTGTCTTCACTATCATTAGAGTTATCCAATTCTTTATCACAGGGTGTATATGTATCATCACTACAAAAGTCACTACACTTTCTGTCTGCACTGATGAATCCTCTTATAAGTGATATTTGTCCCCCACTGAGCATGAGTTTTTTCCACTCCCAGTGATTAGTATTTTGACCTCTGGGTTTTTCTCATCTTCCATGATAATGACATCTCTACTTGTTGTGATACATTTAGTTCTAGGGTTGTACATTCGATAAACTTTAATGCCATCTGGATAGCCCGCAAGTACCTGCTTCTCATATTTTCTATCCCATTTCTGGCGCTTCTCTTTAGCAACATGAACCATAACATTACTACCAAATACTCTTAAGAGGCCATAGTACACGATTTTCGTATTTGCTCTCGATTTTGCTAAATTTAACGTAAACTTATTATTTATCATTTATATCATTTAGCAAAACCCGTAGCTAACAGGCTTATCAATTTTATTATGGTAGATCCATTTACTCTTGAAGCATTTCCTTAAAAAATATGAACAAATATATTGTTATATCATCAAAAAAATTATAATCCCGAAACACTATTTTAGTTTTCATGCAATAGATTTTTCTTTGGTAGACTTAATCTCGTATATTTTCAAACAAAGACCAAATATTTTATAAACAAATTGATTTATATATTTTGAAGCAGAAGTGGTGCTGAATAGACATTAATATTTTTCGGCAAGTTGTTAAATATATCGTTTTAAAAAAGACAAAAATTAAACGTTCTGTTTCCAATATTGCAGTATCCATGAAACCATTAAAATATCGATTATTTTAATTAAATTTTACATGCGTACTAAGAAAATTTCACTGTTATTAATATAAAAATATTCAAAAAATTATAACTCGTACCCTAATTTGCATCAAACAATAAGCATTTAGCCTTTTCGACAATTTTTTTGATCGATTATTACGTTCTGCCAAGCCATTCTGCTCTGGGGTATATGGGTTACTTCTTTGGTGTGTGATACCTTCCTTCTTGAGATATGAATCAAACTCTTTATTGCAATACTCACCACTATTATCGCTTCTCAATATCTTTATTTTCTTGTTTGTTTCTTTTTTCTCAACTTTTGCTTAAAATTCTGTAAAACATAATTTTTATGTTTGATAAAATATACAATATCATACGACTGTAGTCATCCATTAATAGTATGAAGAATCTTGAACCCGCAAGCGATTCGTGCTCCATAGGTTCACAAATGTCAGTGTGGACTAAATGAAGTAATTCCATGCTTCTTGTACCAGTATTTGTGAATGCAAGACGACACTGCTTTCCCTCACAGCAGACTGTACATGATATTTTACTAAGATCAACCTTCTCTTGAAGATTCATTCCTTCTACAGCCCTGGTCATATTATTTAGGTACTTACTATTAACATGACCCAATCTACGGTGCTAGGTGTTTCCTGATACTACTAAATTAGTCACTACATTTTCAGTAACTCTCAACTTGTACACTCCATTGATTAGCACAGCTGTGGCCACCAGAATCTTTGCTTTATTGAAGATTTGACAACTGTCATTCATAAGCACAACTTTGTTACCTTTTGCGATCAATTGACTCACTTATAAATGGTTGGTAGTTAAATTTGGAACATAGAAAACATCTTCAACTATAACTTCAAAATCACAGTTATCAGTCGATGTTACAAACGGTACGTCTCCGGAATACAATACGGGCACTTTTTCTCTATTTGCAATCATGCTTTCATTGATGCGATGCTTGTGCGACACATTTTTAAGCCAATGTTCATTCGCAGTCAAATATGCACTCGCTCCTAAATCAATAAACCAGTTATTTTTGCCAAAATCACCATTTACAAACACTGCACTGAACGCATTTGTCTGCTTACGTTCATTATGTTTCGAATTAAATGATGTTTTCTTCGAATTCGTTCACTAATTCCGAAAGTGACCGATTTGTTTGCGCTTATAACATTTAATCACTTTCTGTTATGACGTTGTCTAGTGTCTCTGCTTAAGCCAGTGCTGCCATTACTAGTCCTATTTTTCTTAAAAGTCGAAAAAGCTCCGTTTGCGGCGCTAGTGTCGCCATCTTCCTCCATGTCTAACAGCTTAGTTTTAATGGAATCCGCCGTTATCGACATTCCGGAATGCTCAATGGCCATGAACACGAGTGAATATTTTTCAGAAAACCCCGCCAACAGGAGTGATCCGACCCATTCATTGTAGATATTAAAACCTGTTCCACTCAATTTTTGTCTCACTTCTATGATTTGCGTCACATAAGAAATCATAGATATGCAATTTTTAAGTCGAATCGATATTAATGTCCTTAGCAAACTGATTCTTCTCGTAAAACCTGAATCATCAAATAATTTATTTAACTTATTCCATAGCTCTTTGGTGTTTTTCACTTTTTTAATGAAAACATACAGCGGCGAGTCGATGATCAAGATTACTTTCGCATTGGTCTTCGCATCATCTGCGGCTTCTATCTTTTCTTTGGGAACTTCCTTAAAAAAGGTCAACATACCCTCTAAGACTAAAAAATTCTCCGCTGCGTAAGCCCATTCACAATATTTTTCACGTCCTTTGAGTTTAGGTACGTTCATAACATAGTTCGTAGTCTTTTTTTACTAGCACAGGCTGTTATCACAACCTGTGAAAACTTGTACAGCACAATTTTGCAAGAATATCGCGAGAAAACAATCAATCCTGGGCTCATAACCTATAAAAAAACGTGGTTTTTGAGTGACAGATTTGAACTATATTTTCTATTAAGGTTTTACATAGATAAAAGATGTTTCCAGCAGAAAGTGATTATTTAGATATTCAACAACAGCTTAGATAACGCGTGTGTTTCGCTGTCAGCCGCTTGGATACGATATCTGGTAACTGTTATTTATTAATTTAAGCTGTGTTTTAGTTTTTTAATGAATGCGTGTCGGACTCCTACATTGAAGGTTCGACGGTATTTTTTTACTTTGAAAAGTACTTGTTTTATAGTAGGCGTAACCCTCAGTGAGTAATTTTAAAATCAGTCGAGAAATCACACATTAACGTTGTTGGAGCAATTTTATGATAAACTTTAACTCTGAAAAATCGAACTAGAAGCTCTCTAGATATGAGATGCCACTTACCAGTTTGCAGGCGATTTTGGCGTTGTTTGGTCCGTCCGATCTCCGCTCTCTTCCGTGTAGATACCAAAACCACTTCAACACACCAAAATGTTTAATTATATATTATAGGTTTTAACCGCCGACCAAAATTCAACCTCTCGATTCGATTCGAGATGTCTCCAAACAATCTGGTCTCGTAGCAACCGTCATACACAGAGAACTCCGCGCTCGTATGTATTTCCTTTTTATAAAATTTTCAACCAGAGATTAACAGATTTTTGCTCGAACAAATGTCTAAAGGCAACTAACAGATGGCCCTTGTCTTAAAAGTGTTGTAATGAGCTGATGTCCTTATCAGTTATATTCCTTTTTGTAGGATTAAACGCTAGCTAATAAATGAATATATATATATACTTCAACTATTCCAGTCGCAAGTATTTCTAAGTACCTACTTCAAATTTGAAAAGTCGAGTGTAATCGAAATGAAGTCAAAAACGTTGTCGATCACGTCTGCCAATTTCAAAGCAAAAATATGAGGATTTAGCTAAACATTGTAAGGAAAAACCCACTAATTTTTAACATAAGTATATAAATATTTCACGTTCAGTTTGCCTGAATCAGATTAAATTACTATTTCTATAGAGGAGTAAATAATGTTTTTGCTAATAATTATATAGTTCCTAAATGTAAGTCTATTCCTAAAATTAAGCAAATATTACTGCAATAATTAGTTTAGGTAAGTGTTTAATTAGATAGTTATAAACAAATTTATTTAAGTTATAACTAAGTTACCTACCATGTCATTTAAAGTGATGAAAATTTCAAATATGAACATTAGGATCTCAATTCAATACGAAAAATGAATAACTATTTAATAAGTGTTGATAATTAAAATATGTTGCTTAACATACTGAGAATTTGTGTAAAATTAATTCAATATTTTTATAAAAAATTTATGAGACTCATATGTGTCAAAACGGTGCGGCGTACAATGGAGACCAAATATTAATTTAATTTTGTTTACGTAATATATGGTAAGAAAAATATTATTTTGAAATTATTGTAATATATACTGTTTGTCATAGTAGTTGTTTTTATTTTATTTTTTATTTATTTTTTATTTTTATTTCATTAAATAAAAAAAGTAATTATCATGGTAGTCGTAAAACTATTAATATTCTAAAAACTTCCTTACTCTTTAACATAAGTATAAATTCAATGTTATTTATTTATTTTATTTATTATTGTTTATTTTATTATAATTAATTTTTGTTTGGCAAATTTAATAGAAGCGAAGAAGAATTTTGTTTTTGTATTACTGAATGTGAATTGTTAATTTTCAATAAACAATTGGATTATTGATAAAATACGTTTTTTGAATCAAGTGCTTTTGATTTTTCTCTTTTTCAAACCAAATCTTAGACCAATAATCTAGGTCTAGACTTAACTATAATTCAAACTTGGTTATAAAGTTCCAGATGGGCACTATTAAATCATGAAACATTAAGCAACTTTACCCTGATCACAGAAATGTGTTTCTATTGTTTAGGGCTTTTTTCCACACTCAAATTCTGTAAAAATATCTATATAGGACATTTTTCCTATTCTGATAGTGACTGTGGCTTGTCGGTTGGTGATTTTTTCCTGTTTGTAATTTTGATTAAAATATTACAAAGCGACTAACTGTAGTGAAGGTACCTCCCTGACTCGCACGGCCGGCCGCCTGTGCGCAGCACACTGAGCCGGCATTCAAGCTACAGGCCCGGACTAGCGGGCTTGTGTCACTTAGTACAATAATAAACTGCAGTATTTACGCAACCGATCTTTCACTAAGATACACTGTCATCCGTCCCGATCCTCACGACATAACAACTTACTTCTTAAATAGCCAGCGAAACGGGAATCTATCCATGGCAGTACATACAGGATCTAAACACCTTTTAAAATAAATCAGAATTGTGCAAATATAATAAATAGGACATTTTTTATGAATTGAAAAAAAAACTTTAAAAAGCTCTCCTGTAAAGTTGGCTTCATGTTGCTTGGTAATTTTTTTCTTCGATATGCTTTCCTTCCAGAAATGGTGGGGTCCACTCCAGAAGTATTTACAATACAAAGATGAGTTTTATTTGATTCAAGACATCTCATATGCTTTGTATGTTTTTCTTCCAGAACTGGTGGGGTCCACTCCAGAAGTGTTTAGGATACGGAGACGTACACACGGTGTGCGGGGGAGGGAAGATTTTCAATACCGACCTATTTGGTGATGTCTATTGTGATTGTCCCTCCAAGAAAGGACAGCTAACTGTAAGTATAAAAAACCCTACCGTTTCGGTTTTATTAATAAAAGAAAACATTTAATATAAAGCCAATATTTATTGAATTATCAACATTTTTCGGGGCCAATGGTCCCTTCATCAGGATACAAAGTTAATCAAGATATATTATAGGTTTCTCATAGAGACGAAGCTATTTTTTATATGGTAAAGTAGGTATGGAAGCCTTTTTTTTGGTGTTTATAGGACTTCCGTCCTATCGTACGGCTGGCTTAAGTGACAAGTTTACCCAATTTAATGTATACCAATTCCACCCATGCTATCATGGGTGGAATTAGTGGTAGTCTATACTACCATATCTATCAAATTTTTGGAAGTTGTTTATTTTTATTTTCATTTATTGGTTTTCTTACAGCCATATAATTAATCAATCTTGAAAAAAAACAATAATTGATGTACAGAGTTTTGGGCCAATTACAAGAAAACACATATATACAATCGATAAAAAATAAGAAAAAACATGTCCAATAGTGAGTTTGTGTGAGTGTGTGTATTTGTGTGTTTATTTATTTATTTATTTTGTTCTGGGAAAAGTTAAAAGCAAAACAATCTTAAAAATTTTCCACTGAATTTAAAAATTTACTTAAATTTACTTTAACATACATTAATAGCGAATGGTGAGGGTGGAGGGGAATGTGGGACGGGAGTAGAAGGGAAGATATAATGTACAAATTAGTTTGGGTGCGGTAGTGTAGATATTGTTTGTTTTATGTTTCTTATTGTTGCGTTGAAAATGTCAATGTGGTGATAGTTTGTGTTAAATGAATTTGTGGATCTGTACATAAAGGATTATATTTTTAATTATCACACTTTGTTCCATATGTGAGTTATATTTATACTACCGCTACCTGGTGGTTGAAATTTTGTCATTACCATAAACATGTACAGATGTTGCCGTCGGTAATGAGACATTTAATTTTTTTAATGAAGTTTTTGAGAAAATAACCTTTTTGATGTCACCAAATTGTAGATGTGGTGATTTATGATGGGTGGAATTGATGTTCCATAGATAAAATCCATATAATCTTGGAGAAAAATACCTTATATGGAGAAAATTTCAAATAAAATATATAAACTCACAAAAAACAAGTTAATACTGCTTTTTATACAAACTTGAATTTAAATAAATTGCTTTTTAACTGTAAACATAAACTGGATTGATTTGATAAGAGTGGCATCTATAAAATTTAATGTTATGATTGTGGTGTTATTTATATCGGAAAACTATATACTAGACTTAATTAGACCTACACTAGACTTACCTTATCCCCACTAACCCCTATATTAAGACTAAACTAATCTTAAGCCAGTCATCATCGGGGTCAACCACTCGCAACACCCCGCGTTTCCCGGTGCTTCCCATCGATCCCTCAGATACTTGGTGTGTAAAAAATACATTCCCCTTTCGTTTTCCCTCCGAACGTGATGTATTCGAGTGCCTCACCTACTCGAGCAGCACTCCGTCATTCCACTACTCCATAGGCTCTTGGTGTGTGGATGCACAACAGATGTGGCCCATTCACTCCTCCGTCCGAACTCAGGCTGCCCTCGGCCTCAGCATTACCTGACGTTTCGTGGAAACTTCTCGCCCGCCCCGGGCAGGATTCCTTCACAGCGCGCTACAGTGTCAGCTCGACACTTAGGCTGCCATCAGCATCAGCACCGCTCGTGACTGGAGCCTCCGGACTCCCAGCAATGCAGATCCACAGCGTCCTGCTCCAGTCCATCCTGGTGCTGTGGGTCCTGGCCACAAGGTGTGATACTCGGATCATGATGAACACGATGGCAATGCGACACCTGGGACTCACGGAAAGACAGTGATATCGGAGCTAAATCCCTTATTGTGCTGACCGGGAAGCTCTCCGCTACCTCCGGCTGGATATATCGGATGCGGAGTGACCCTCCTCCTCCAGCCACCTCCGCGCTTCTTCCTCCTACTTCTGCCGAGTCGTCCAAGGTAATAAGGTCATCTGTGTTACAGGAAGATCCAGAATCTATGAACGACTCGTCCTGGAGGAACGCTCGGTCCCTCCCACTCCCTCTGGAGGGGCACCCGGTATACTAGTTACGATTGTAGCCAGGGTCTAGTAGCGTCCCTTCCACTCCCTCCTGCTCGAGGCATCCCACGTAATCAGGCTTCCGTTTTTACGGGGAAGAACCAGAATTTTGGAATGCCTCCGGGGATCGCTCGGTATACTAACCACTATTAAAGCGCCTTTTATACAAAACATTACATTTGTATCCCTTTCTTACCACTGCAAATTTTCGCTAAGAGATGTATTTTTCTTACACATTGCATATTGTGTATTACACGTATTTTGACCGCTTTCTCTTTGTCTTCATTAAAATTGTCCCAAAGTTATAAAAAAGAAATCTTAGCACTGCAGCGACAACCAGATGTTTTATGGCGGCTAGCCGCTGGATCTGCTGTCCACATAACGGTATTCTCCAGAAATATTAGAAGTTATTAAATATTTAAAAGTAACTTACAGGTTTGTTACAATATCTTCTATTCTGGCTGCGTCTGAGTAAAGTGCGGACATGTCTCGAGTGCATTTTATTTATTATGTCTTTATAACTGATATAATTCATTATATATTATATTACAGTAATAATTTATTATATGTTTATAACAGTTAAGTTTTCACGATCTCAATTTTTTATCAAATTCAAGTGAATTTAAACTTAAAAGTTACTTAAAAGTAGTAGTTAGTTAAAAGTACTTAAAAGTTTAAGTAAAGTGAAGAAATTATAACCATGGGAATTGCGAGATAAACTTGTTGTGTTCTTATTAATATTTTCACGTTCATTGACATCAATAATCGAAATTAATTATATATTAATATATTTTCATAGAGCGCTTATGTAAATATGTAGATATTACTGTATACTCCAAATTACTGTGTAAATATACGGTCTTAGATACAGATTAAGATTCGATTCCAAAACGCACCAATCAAAATGAATATTTGAATAAAGAAGGTGACGATGAAGAATTAGCAGAAGATGTGGACGATATTGCGCATCGCGAAAAAGTAGATAGTAAAAATACTGAGGATAATATTGAACCGCCGATATTTTAAAGATCATTTCCGGGCTAGCAATGAAATGATAAGGCGTAAAATCCACATATTCATCATCAAACTGCATCGCATAATATTGTTAGACAAAAAAATGGTCCGCACGGATCAAGAAAATACAACAATACAATCAACGTTCGATTTATTTATTTATCTGAGTGTTAATAGCCTAAGTTTAGTACAATGAATTGCTCAAAGTGTAAAGTGGAATTGAAAAACAATGAAGTCTTCACCACCTGCTTAGACTGCAGGAATAAATTTCATATTACATGCATTCTCAATTCTGAGTCAATGTGCCCTAAAATGACTAAAGACCGACGCAATTCAATCAAATGTTTCAATTGCATAAATCAGCCCAGAACACCTACCTTAAGCGAATCAATAAAAGATCCCATGACTCAAGTGCTGAAAGAAATACAAACAATACGCGCAAATCTGCAACAGTTCAGCGACATAAGAAATGAGATCAGTGAACTTTGCAAGGAATTTTCCGCTGTAACAACTGCTATGCAATTCTTCAATAACAAATTTGAAGAACTGGACGCAAAAATATGTTCCTATGAAGAGAAGCTTAAAAGGCTGAACTCAATGGAATCGGAACTCTCAGACATGCGCGCTCACGTTATAGCTATGGAAAACAAAATTAGTGACAATGAACAGTGGTCGCGCCTTCACAATCTGGAGATAATGGGTATACCAGAACGTAAAAGCGAACTTTTCAATGACATTATCATCAACATTGGAAAAGTAGCTGGAATCGACATTTCCCAATTCTGCATACGAGTGGCTCCACGCTCCGCTGATAAAAGAAGACCAAAGGCAATTATATTAAAACTTTTCAGGAGACACTTAAAGGATAGCATCCTCGCAGGTATCAGGAGGAACAAAGGAATTACCACTCGCGATATAAGTGTACCCGGAGATGCTCGCAAGGTATATGTAAACGATCACCTGACCCCTGGAAACTAAGTGCTGCTCCATAATGTGAAATCCATAGTGAAAAACGCTGGACTTCAATATGTTTGGGTGAAATGTTTGGGGGATTCTCTCAACTTATTTTATAATACATTATGGGAGATAATAGCTCGATACACTCACAAAAAAAGATCTTGAATTCATAATACCCATGTTGGTTTAGCAGTGCATTAAGACACCAGCTCCGCGAAAAACAAAAATATAGGAAAAAATACATAAAATACGGTAATTCTAGAGATTACGAAACCTTTTCTATGCTAAGATCTCTCATTAAGAATAGTATTCGTGCCTGCTATCACTCATATATAAATTCTATAGAGGAATCATTACATATCGGGACTAAAAAATTATGGGAATACACTAAAACCAAGAAATTCACTAATGCAATCCCTAAAACAATGTTTCTGAGAAAAATATGCTACATGCGGTCAAGAAATTTCTGATATCTTTTCAGAATTTTTCGCTTCAGTTTTTGGTAATGCTTCTCAACATAACTCATTTGCTCTCATTAATGACTCCCTCGATTCACTTTCCTTTATACCACTGCATAAAAATGAAATATTACAAATTATGAAAGAATTGGATCCCGCCAAGGGCGCAGGACCTGATGGTATTCCTCCACTTCTTATAAAAATTGTGCTCACCTTCTTCTCGATCCTATCTATACCATTTTTAGCAAATCTTTAAAAGAAGGAAAGTTCCCCGACTTATGGAAGGTAGCTCACATCACACCAATATTTAAGACAGGAAATAAAAGTGACGTTAGTAACTATAGACCTATAAGTAAACTATCTTGTTTTGGAAAGATATTCGAGATTATTTGCTATAGATACATATTCGTCCACTTTTGTCAGACACTTTGCATTAATCAACACGGCTTTGTTCCAAAAAAATCCACAACTACCAACCTACTTGAGTTTGTGAGTCAGATTTGCAAATCGTTTGATTCGAGATCTCAAGTGGATGTAATATATACAGATTTCAGCAAGGCGTTTGACAAGGTGAATCATTGTATACTTTTGACAAAACTTCATGCTATAGGAATCCACGGCAACTTATTGAGATGGATAGAATCTTACATTTCTCATCGAACTCAAGTGGTGACTGTAAATGGATATGATTCATCTCCGGTTTCTATCACCTCAGGAGTTCCTCAAGGTTCTCACCTTGGTCCCTTGTTCTTTCTTATCTTCATAAATGACTTGCCAAATAAATTAAGAAATAAGTGTCTATTATATGCCGATGATTTAAAAATTTATTCCACCATTTGTAGCCTGGAAGATAGTCATCTCCTACAAAAAGATCTGGACGAACTATCAAATTGGTTTAAAGTAAATAATATGTCACTTAATGCTAAGAAATGTTCATGTATTAGTTTCACTAAAAATTTTTAAAAAAAAAGAATTTGTTTATAAACTGGATGACGTTCCACTCGCTAAAGTCGTTTCAATAAGGGATCTGGGCGTCATGCTAGATTCTAAACTCACTTTTAGAAACCACTTTGATAATATCACAAACAAGGCATATACTATGTTGGGATTTATCACCAGAATTACACCAGACTTTAAAAATCCTCAAAGTCTAAAAATTCTCTATACATCACTAGTACGAAGTATATTGGAATATTCGTCAGTTACTTGGTCACCTTAATTATTTATTATAAAAAGTTTCTACGTATTTTGTCATACAAAGCTGGTCTGTTGATAATCGCTGATTATAATCGCGCATCGCTACTATGTGTTAATTGTCCCAAAAATGACGCATATAGTGTACGTTTTTCCATTGCCAGCATAAAAACATCGTATGATTTTTTTAAAGAAACGAGGCTTAACAGTTCATTTTAAAATACATTTAGATATAATTTAATATGTAAATATTATATGCATTATTTAATACGACGATGATATTTATTGATTATTGATTAAAAATAACGAAATACCACATTTTGTTCAATCAATTCTATTTTTACTTCTGGCAAGTCACATCGAAATTGAATTTTGACATATCGGCGGTTTCGGTTTGACAGATGAAACATGGGTGAAACGTGTTTAGATAAATATATCGTTTTGAGGTTAAACTTTACCTAAATTGTGAGGAATATTAATTTTGAGGTTACATCTTCACCTAAATTGTGAGGTTAAAACATACACGCTATCTTAAATGTTTCGCATTTGAGGTTACATCTTTACAAATTGTGAGGTTAAAACGCACACGTCACCTTACGCGTAGTTACTGTTTCTAGGTTAACTTTTCATATAAACGATGGAGATTACATGGAAATGAACGCGAGATGTTACATCTTTACATAAATTGTGAGGTTAAAACACACACGCTACCATAAATGTTTATAGCGCCGTTTTTGCACAGACGCTTCAAGGGCGCTTTACACGTGTGACATCCCGAAAAAATGAGTTTTTAGGCTCTTCTTGAAGACCTGCTTCCATAGATCGCAACATTGGAGTCAGCTGATTCTTCATAGCTCGGCCCGCAAAGTTGAAAGCACGTTCCGCAAACTTGGTGGCTCCAGGTCTCCTTGGTACTACCAGCCTGCAGAGTGCCTCCGATTTAGCTGACCGCAGTGTGAGCCGTCTTCCAGTGATATTGTCTGGGATACAGAGGTCGATCAAATATTGTGGTGCTTTTCTTTGAAGACTTTTGTACACCATGGATCACAAAGTATGTCATGGCTCGATAACTACAAAAGATTTTCATTTGAAACTTGGGTTAGTCATTTAAAGTGGATACCTTTAAAACCTCAAATATAGTCAGCGCAGTACAACGACGTTTTTACACATGCTGCATTGTTCTACGATCGCAAATCAGAACCGTCGTTATACGAAATTGGTATAACGATTAAATAAATGAGAAAAAATACACTTCTTATATACCATTGATGGCTTCTTTTTTTCACTTTTTAACGATCCAAAAAGGTCAATATGAAATTTTTTGCCCATGCGTCATTGTTCTACAATCATTACGATATACCACCGATTGTTGAATGTTAGATTATCGGCCGTATTCTAGCTATTTATTTATATAAATTTTATATATTTCAAATTTAGTCCTCCTTTTTCACATAACAAAAAAAATTAAGGATTT
This sequence comes from Agrypnia vestita, assembly GCA_016648135.1. Taxonomy (NCBI): domain Eukaryota; kingdom Metazoa; phylum Arthropoda; class Insecta; order Trichoptera; family Phryganeidae; genus Agrypnia; species Agrypnia vestita. The sequence continues at coordinate 325,345 of JADDOH010000569.1, forward strand.
AAAAATAAAACATTGTTTCTACGAATTACATTTAAGTGATTTGTAGACCTCTTTCTACTTAAGAAAGACAATCGAATTAGTATGTATAAGCCGCGCCGTGTGTTGGTGTTTACCTATACCCGTAAATACCAACACAGTGAAATAACGTGAGTCGTACGCACGGCTTGCACATCCTAATTCGTAACGCTGTTTCTTTTTTAATGGAGAAGAAATTGTAATGCTTCGGAATGGTGTCTTACTAACTTCTGTCAATTGGCCATTCACACATAGATATTTTGAATTGAATGTGAAGTGAATTTAGAAGTCAAAAGCATATTTAATGAAATGCATTCCGTAGCAGATGTTTCATGTGTAAGAATCCAATATTTTTTAACTATAACTGGTTGCGGATATTTTATACGAACCATATGTTATTCCGAGAGATGATTCTCGACGTTTCGTTGAATAAGTTTTCAACAGTATTTGCCATAATATTGTTTTAAGGTTGATAATATTATAATAATAATCAAACTTAATAATTTCGTTGTCAGTCCGTCCGTAATTTAGTTCAATTTCACGGCTAAAAAAACGGCCGGAGATGGGGCTTGAACCCCGGGCCAGCAAACTCGAATCGGCCGATTAACGAGTGCGGCTGCTGCCGCCTCTCCGTACACCGCCAAAAAGATGCTGTAATATAATATATACACTAGGGCTTAGCAAAGACGCATTCCGCCATTTTTGACGGGTTACAAATAGTTTTGTAATAAATGTCTGAAGCTAGAGCATTTCATCAATACCAGTTGGTCACCAATCGAAGTTGGTAGATTTTTAAACATTCACAGCCCCCCTAATATCATCGTTTATACATAGGCAGGCCGTGGTTATCTTCATGGCAAGAAATTTAATATATCGACTCGAGTCCAGGTAAGATTTTTTCTCCATTGGATTTATGAAAAAGGATCCAATAAAATAACATGCGCAGCGCCCTCAGATAAAGTTTTTTTTTCTTTTATAAACAGAGTGCGTAGATAATCGGGGATAAAGGCGGCGACAGAGTAGTACACGCCTTGTGTGCGCCGTTAATATGAATTTCATCCACATACCATGAGGGGTATAAAGGAAAGGCAGCAATGTCCACAAAAGTTAATTAATTTAAAATGCACCGACCGAGGTTCATTAATAATTTAGATAGGTAAACTGAATTCGATATTTTTTAGGTGTTATACGATTTAGCCATTTTATTTATTGATTAAGGATAAATTATGGAAGTGTCACAGAGACGAAGCTATTTATATATGAGAAAAGCCGTTGGAAGTCTCCTATACGATGTATCACGGCTTACAACCTGTATAAGCTAGCTTTAAGTGATCGCTCTACTCTGTATCCTTAGAACATACTGTTATTTAAAAATAGCATTAAAACATTATATGCTGCTACATGATAGGAGTTAAAAATTGAAAATATTGATTTTCAGGTGTATTCTATTACATATGTAATAATTCGAAAGAATATCATATATACGTTGATAAGGAATATTGCTAAAAAACTCCAATTTGAAAAAATAAAATATAGAGACTTCATTACCGGTTGCGAAATCTATGTATACTAACTTGTACACGAGGAAAAATAACAACAGATGTCTCTAGCAGAGCCCAGTGCAATATATGAAGTGTTCCCGATTCGAAAATATATGTAGAACTTTCAAAAATTTAATTGTGTGTGGAACGTTCATACGATGGAATTGGTGAACGTTGCATTGTGTAGAGTGATTACTTAAAGCTAGCGCATACGAATTGTAAGCCCTGAGCCATCGTATTAGAGACTTTCACCCACTTTTCTCATATATATAAATAGCTTCGTCTCTGTGAGACTTTTATAATTTATACTTAATTAATCAATCATCCCTCTGGGGACCAAATCCAGTAACTGTGTTCTTAGAACATACTTTCGTATAAAAATATTGTTAAAATTTTATTTATTGTTTCTTGATAATGGCAAGGTGCGCATACTTGATGCGTTTACAGCGAGATCATAATGTAGACGCTGGATTAAATAAACTAGCGGTAAAAAATGTAATTCTGATACCAACACTGATATATGGAAGCGAAGCCTGGAGCTGGCAGAAGAGGAACGAAAGTAGATTGAATGCAGTGGAGATGAGATCCCTCAACGTATGTGTGATAAATCAATTTATGATCGAGTAAAGATTGCAGATATTAGGAACGAATGTAAAGCTGATATTGGCATAATTAATAGAATTAAAGAAGGGTCGCTCAGATGGTTTGGGCATATTGAGCGAATGAATAAGGAAAGAATGGTAAGAAAGATGTATAATGCAAGTGTTGATGGCGCCAGAAAGGGAGGGCGACCGTGGAAGACATGGCATGACCAGATCAACCGGATACTGGAAGATGGTCCCGTCAGAAGCCTCAACAACCGGCGAGCTTGCATGCGAAGATGTATGAATGTGAATGAGGCGAAAGTTGTGTGTCAGGACGGAAGAGTGTGGCGCCCTATCCTCTCCGCCTACCCCCACGGGGAAACGGCGTGATGGTAATTAAGCAAGTAAGTGGATTAAATGTAATTTATTTTAGCACCGATAGCCAAATGATGAAAATGTCGACAAAGAACAGTCGTCATCTTTAGCAACCAGCAGCCAAGACACACACGGTGGGCTACCAGCTCATTACAAAATTGAACTTCATTGGCACACGCACACGCGGTTGACTGTGACACGCTTTCCTGATGACAGACACCTTACGCAATCACCCAATTCCATCTCGGATCTTTGTCCTTTGCAGCGAACTCGGTATACGCCCCGTAAACGTTTCTCCAATCCTCGACAAATTGCAATCGATAAGACACCGCATTTTTCAAGACACAGGGTTATTTGGAAAACATTAGTAACCTCGCAGGACTATATTCCTGCTTTAATAACGAGTCGAAAATGTTCAAGCAGCCATGCGCTAATTTTAATGGTTATGGAGATACGCGACATCTAAGTTGGCATTTTTTTTCAATATTTGTGACTTATTTTTTTGTAAAACGTTGGACTATCATTACCGTAACTTATATCGAATATGAAAAATTCATTCGCTTTAATACAAGTCGAATAAAATAATAAAAACCGAAATTCGAATTGGAATTTCTGCAGTAAACGTAGTTTACAGAAAATCATGATTGCCCATTATGTTACATTATGTTACCTGGCATGAAAATTTAATCAATGTTTTTACGTTTTTCGGATTCTTAGATTTTAATACACTTTCCAGCATTGTATTATACAGTTTCAGGCCTGTGTATATAAAGTTTCTTTGTCCATAAGTAGTTTGCGCTCTTGGGACTTGAATAGAATCTTCATTTCTGCGTGTAGTAAGGTAATTGTGTTTTGGGTTTCTTTGAAGTGTGTTTGTTTGTGTTTGTACATCACGTCGAAAACGTCCAATTTATCAAGTATTTCGTCTGTCCTCTGTGTGAAAATATTATTATTATTGGGAATAAAATAAATCAGTTTTTTTTTCACTTTTCCGTTTCTTACTAAAATGACCATGGTCATTTGGCCTTGTAATAATGTGGCCCCAACCACCTACCGCGAGATTGTTTCAGACATCCCCCTTCGGACCTTTCACAACTCTGTCCACTATTCTGCAATCAAATATGTTCGCACGTAATTTTTTTTCTTGCTTCAAGACCAACATTAATTACAAGTTTTTTTTACTCTCTTTATATTAACTCGTGGCGTCCGCTTGCTTGCCGTCAATAAAAACTTTGGATCGATTTTTGACCGTTTTCCCGTGATCCAATCGATCAATCGTTTTTTCAAATTGGAAACATTAGAAAAGTTTAATTAGCAACGGCGCGGCGGCCCGATAACGTCGCGGAATATTTTCTAAATTTGATTTACTCCGTCGGTATAATAGGTACATGACTACGAATTTCGAAAATTTACAAAACAATTGGTTCACAGATGACAGCAAAATTGGGTTTTTTGGGAAAAAATCAAATAATAATTTATTTCTTTTAGATTTCTGCTTAGTTTTGAAGAATTCTACATTACTCAAATCTGATTCTGACTAAATCATTTGACGCTGGAAGTTCATAAGGTACGATATTGATGATAATTCAATCTATCAAAATCTTGACATCTCAAAACATCTGACATTTGAGAAATATATTAAATTTCTGTAAGTTTAGTGTTATGTTATATGTTTTAATTCGTCTTTAATTATTGTTATATTTTGCAAAGAAAGGGAGCATAGTAAAAACTTGGTTTTTATGGGTTACTTTTTTTAATACTGATTTGATAAACGGGGCCTTTATCGCTTTTTATTCATTGTCTTTGATGCAAATAAATATTTCGGGGAAATGCTTTTAAGCGGTCATTGAACGTCTCCCCCCCCCCCGCTTCCTTCACCCCCTCATGTAATCTCCAGTCTACGAACTCGAGTACTTATTAAATTACTTATTTTAATGTGAATTCTTAAATACTGTTTAATACCCTTTTAATTTGCCGCTCGGGTCAGATGATCTGCTACGCTAAGGGCTTCATTTTTATAATAAACTTTATCTGCATTGAAAATGAATACTTTAATACTTAATAATAATATCTACAAGAAAAACTTATTGATAATATGATAATCAATTTATATATACAGGGTGTAACATAGCTGGTCCACAATACTTTACACGTGGATTCCTGCCTTGATAATGAGTTGAAAATGTTCAAGCAACCATCGCCTAATTTCAACAGTTCAGGAGATATGCGATATCAAAGTTTGCATTTTTTTTCTCAATATTTCTGACTTATTTTTTGAAAAAAGTTAGACTATTATTACAGTCACTTACATCTAATGTGAAAAATTCATTCCCTTTAATACGAGTCAAATAAAATGATAAAAACTTTGTAAAAAAAACTTGGTTTATTAATAATTTCGGGGTTTTTATTATTTTATTTGACTTTTATTGAAACGAATGAATTTTTCGTGATCGATACGAGTTTCTGTAATGATATTTCAACGTTTTGTAAAAAATAAGTCAGAAATATTGAGAGAAAAAATGCAATCTTTGATATTGCATAACTCCATAACTGTTGATATTGGGATATAATTGCTTTAATATTTTATTTTTTAACACAGCGTACAATATTTCCAGCTATTTTTTTAAAAACAAGTGACAATGTTATTCTGGAACCACAGTGTTTATTTTATGTTTTTTGTATTTTATTTTTTGACTTATTTTTAATTGAGTCTCTTCAAATTAAATTGAATGTTCTTTATGTGTTTTTGATATAAATACTTCCTTCCATGACGGATTAATGACGAATATTGAGGGTCTACCGTACTTTGTATAAATATTTCATGACAATTAGGGGACAGAATACACTTTTTATGTTTGAGAAAGTAGAATAACTCGGGGATATTATTATTATAAAATAAATAGTTCTTGGTTTCCAAAGTATAATAACTCGGGGATATTATTATTATTATAAAATAAATAGTTCTTGGTTTCCAACTATTTGTATAGGTATATTACAATCTATCTATTAAACTGAGCCTGAGATGTGAGGAATATATCCAGGTTGCTGTAACTAGATAATATCTCAATATTTTAATAATTAAAAATATCGTTCTTCAATGTCTTTATGACATATACGTACAGCCATATTAATCTTAATACAAAAAATAATTATTAAAAAACGATTCTAAAAAAACCTTATGACTATCGTACTGTAAAAATATTTCAAAAATTTAAGGTATCGTCACTCACAAAATATACAAAACAAACTCCCTATACCAAATTTATAAAGATCACTTTATAAATAAATCTCACCCCTTTGACTGTATAAGTAATAGACATATAACAAAGGGACAAATAAAGATACCAACTTTAAGAACTACCATGGCACAACATCATTATACATACTTGGGAGTTAAATGGTACAATACATTGTTCTCCCAAAAAAACAAATTTCATGAAAGGAACATTCCAAAATACGAACAGTTTAAGAAAGAAGTCAAATTCTTGATTTGGAAAAGTTACGATGTATTGTAACTTTGCCCACATGTCTCAAATGGTTTCTTTTAAAAAAATTACTACTTCTTAATGGTTTTCTGCTTTTGTACTTTAATTTAGCTTTGGCTCATATTATGGAGAGTATATTGTCTTTAAAATGTTATAACACAGAATTAGTTCATTACAAAAAAACATTATTATGTATCTACTGTATAAATAAATAAAAGATATATTGCTGTTTATAACTAAAACAGTTATGTAAATCTTTCTTTGTTCCGTCTGTTACGAGTTACGACTTACGACCATAACTCCACACGGCCCCGGGCCATCTAGGTAAACCGTTTTCCTTGTCGCCATGGCCTGAGGTGTCTGTGCGAGTTAAAACTCTCGATTAATCTTCGTACTGCTTCATAATTCCGTAAGCTGCAGCCTTCTAAGTATAAACCGTTATTAATTTAAAACGGCATAAAGCTCCCTACATAAATACGTGGAAAACCACCAAGTATGTTTTCTATCCAATCCAAAGGAATCGTATATTTTATACGTAGATTATTTTAACGAGTGTAGCAAAATATAAGTTGTTATCCGATAGCAATTTTAGGCATATTTAACTAAAAACAGCTTCATAAACTATCTTATATGTTAATATCTGTCACACGTTAGAAAACAATTAAGATTGAGTCGACATTTATCCCAGAAACAAACCCTTAGGATTTATTTAAAGCGGGCCGATAATAATAATCACCGCTAGGGATCAGATTGCACTCTGCTAGTGTTGTGTTATTTAACTTTCTTCTTAACTGCCGACGTGTGGAAGTGAAGCCTGGAATTGATGGAAATGCGGTCACTAGGGCGCTTGTGTGGAAAATCTTTGGTCGAGGAATAAATATATAAGAAGTCAATGTAATGCTGGCTGTAATGTGGTAGATAGAATAAAGAAAGGAGTGCTGAACGGGGGAGTGTAGAACGTATGAGTGAGAAAAGGATGGTTAAGAAAATATATAAGGCGACTGTTGAAGGCAACAGGAGTAGAGGGCGTCCGAAAAAGACCTGGCACGATTAAATTCTACCAGTATTGGAGAATGGCCCTGTTAAACTATTGTTTACTATAGAAGATGTATGAATCTAGCCAAAGCAAAAGTGCTGTGTCAAGATATAATAATGTGGCGTCCTATCCTCTCAGCCTACCCCTGCGGAAACGGCGTTATGGTTAGTCAGTTAGTTCTTAACTGCTTTTTCAAATGTTTTACTTCAACATTACTTCTTTCACGCTAGTATATATACATTGATTATCTTTTTGCGCATTCAAAAATATTTTACTTTAATGTATGTCTGTACGATCATCCATCAGTCATTAACGACTGGTTCATAATCTATCTCTTCATTCTTACAACTTTGAAGAATTTCCAAATGTTATAATGGCACATCAACCAAAGCACTGTGCTTTGGCACAGTAAATTTTGCTCTCAACCATCGAGTTTTCGTTCCGTGCAGTCAGTTTTCCTTTATCCATTCAGGCTCGCAGTGCTCAATTATAATCCGATGTGTGTTATTACTTATCCGCGCGGTAATTTCCTTGGACGTGTATAAATTTAGCCACGCCGGTCGTAAAGTAGCGTGTTAACTCGCTGGGAGTGTGCTTCCCCCGCGGCGCAGGTCCGCCTAGCTGGAGCGGCGTGCAGGCCGCACGCTAGCCCGCAGCGGACCGGCTGAAAGTGAAGGTGGCGAAGTTTTCTCGCTTTTACCCCCGTTCCTAGCGCGCGCCCGGGTAGTGACGGTCAAACTGTTACTGTAACCGGTTACGCATGTACAGTTATTAGATTATATTATCTATATCTGATTGTATTTGCTTTAAAGTCCTTTACGTCGAGATTTGGTTCTCAGTAAAATATACGGTTCGTATAAAATATCCGTTTTATTTACCACATAAATATGTCCAAAGACCGTAATAATAACCATAAGTCTTATAATTGAAGCGTTTTACTTCAAAATTGGTACAAAATGGATAAGTTATAGATTTTTTTTTAAAACGTGTTGAGGTAGGTATAACAGAGAACAGGAACAATATAAACGTACAATTAAAAGATAAAATAAAACAATAAAATAAAATCTCATTAAGTTATAAATAGAAATAATAATTTTATACAGTATAGATCCAATATTTCCCGTCGGGACTCAAATTTGTTAATTTCGAACAATAACTAACCCATAAAAACCAAGTTTTTACTATACTCCCTTTCTCATTGAAACAGGTTTCGCGCCTGCTCAACGCGTCAGGCTCGAAAAATTTCGAAAAATCCAAAATTATGCCACAATTATTAATTTTTTTTAAACGAAAATTTTTTAGATCATTTTCATCGTCGCCACGAGTCTGCCTGCAATGTTTCAGCTCGATTGGATCACGGGAAAAGGGTTAAAAATCGATCCAAATTTTTTTTCGTCAGAAAAGCAGACGCTACGAGTTGAAATTTCTGCGTTGACAAGCTCGGCAGGATAAAATACGTAGAAGATTTTTTTGCACCCTTCCGATGCGTTGTATGATACCGGTTAATAATAATAACGGTTAGCGTGTCACCGGTTAAAAGGCCATCACTACCGACGGGCGTGCCTACGCCGCCCTGTAGCCTGCGCCCCTCGTATTGATTTTGGTCGGCCGACTCGCGTGCGTTCGCTTCCTCGTTCGTTTTGCTCCACCCTGTCGTACCTACGTAGGAAATCGCGATCGCACCTCGCGATTTGTCACCGCGGGTTATTCATACATGTCTGCGATGAGCGACCAGCAAAAAGAAGCGCTATTGAATTAATTCTCGCGTCCATTAGCTTGAAGAGACCTCAATCGCTGACAAATTCATTGAAAAAAAGGAAACGTTCGTTGAAGTTGTTTTTCGATTTTTTTTCCTCTTTCGATACTCTTTTTGACGCTGAGCATATGATTTCACTATAAAATGTAAACAAATGGTAAACATTCGAATCACATAATCACATTATATAAACAGTAAAAATTACTTGTAACAAAATATACAATTTTATTAACCTACTTTTCTAAGCTTGTTGCAGTTTCCATTTCTCGAATCTTCATTGCAAGATTGCAATAATGAGACAATGTAACTCACGTTTGATTAAAAATATAAACAAATAAGTTTTAACAAAATTTCCACGCGTCAAGTATTGAGGTTATACCACCTGTCGCGCACGATGCTCGTCTACTCGAATCTCGATACTCGCGCACACACATACACACTCGTATATAATAGAAAGAAAGAGAGTGAGAAAGTCGCATGGAGGGAGCATAACGCTTTTTCCTTACGTGACGATTTCTACCAGTGAACTCCTACCGCAAGCCGCGTTAAGGAACTTCGTTCCAATACTACAATTTCAATCCTACAATTACAGAACATGTTACTCGTTATCTAGTACAGTGTCTTTCAAAATAGTTCACTCGTAAATCAACATAATTAACCCTCCTCACACAATGTCCAACATTTTTTTCCGTAGTATTCAATAAGCAGTCATTCTCCGTGATTAGAGCACCCTTCCACCTCCAATTTGGGGAACAGATTATTGTAAGAATACATTTCAAGCACAGTCGGCTAGACTGTGGAACCAACTGTGCACAGCTCGTACAAATGCGTTCGTAGTTAGACTATGCAGTTTGACTTTTCTCCCCGTAGGCATCTTCTGACCTTACCACCAGAGGAGCCCATCTTTTATATTTTCAGCTATTAAAGCCTTCTTTTATATTCAATTTAGGCCATCCGAAAATATGATATTAACATGCATATTAAATGTTAAATTTTCTTCAATCCACTGACTGAACCAGCCCGTCTCGGCTACATGCATCTTATCAGCTTGTTTCATTATACCACCCAACACGGAGAGCATATTCTTTTTGTGTTTTATTATGGTGTAGTATGCCGTGTTTTTATGACCTTTCTGCCCAAAAACCACGGAAACACGGCATCTACCTACCCCAGAAAACACAAACCAGATGATTCTAAACGGCCGTGAAAACCTAAGAACATTTTTAACGGAGAGCGCAGTTAGTTATTTATGTTGAAGACAAAACTCCGTAACATAGCTGTACCTGACTAATGTTTAGTTGGATAACCGTAGCTCCCTTCCAAAATGAGAACAACAAGAGAAAATATTCTCTCGTGTTTTGCGCCAAATCCCCACGTTTCTACGAAGCTTTGAAATGGGTCCAAGTATATATTTTTTTGTTTCGCCGCTTATGTTTGGCGCGAAAACAAGCTCTTGATTCCACTCTGATAAAGGCCATTGTCGCGTTTACGTCTCGTCCAGAATTCCTCGTCTTTTTTTCAGCAAGGCGAATAAACACTTTCAACAATTCATCAAACAAATTCAACCGAAGGGAAAAACTACATTTCAAAATGAAGACTACAACACACACACGTTCACCAGTTTGAAGACTACAAAGTGTACACTACATTTGTAGTAAAAACTACATGAAGTGAACTAATTGTAGTACTACGAAATTGTAGTACTAATGAAGTGAAGTAATTGTAGTATTAATGAAATGAAGTAATAGTACAGTTGCCGGCAAACTTCATGAAATTCTTTGGCTAAGTGGGGGAATGCGCAGAAGACGAAATTTGGGTCTCGTTGGTAGAAAGGTAGATGAGCAAACGTCCCCCCACTACGCCGCAGAATTTCAAGATGTTTGCCGGCTACTGTAGTACTAATGAAGTGAAGTAAAAGTTTGAATACTAAAAAAAAATGGTCGCCGGAAAAAATATAATATGAATATTTCGACACATTTTTCGGTAAAATAACATTTGGCGACCTAAAAAAAAAGGTCGCCAAGAAAAATATATCAAAACGCAGAGATTTCCCCGTTCGGTCCCAAAATTTTTCAAACCATGGAGGGGGTTTTTACGATTTCCAAAAATTTCTTATTTTATCTACATCGACTTCCTAAAAATTTCACATAAATAATGTACTATTTGAAGTATGTACTCATATTTTCGATAACTTTCAAGTGTGTATACTTTGTAATGTTCGCTTTGAAATGAAGTGTACTATTTGAAGTATCATCATCATTCTTGGCACTTCAACCCTTGGTGGGTCTTGGCCTCCTCAATAATTTTCCTCCACTCATCTCGGTCTAGTGCCAGCTCTCTCCAGTTTTGAAGCTCTAAGGCAGAGATATCTTTGAACACGTTGTCTCTCCATCTTAATTTTGGCCTTCCTAAGCTCCATCGCCCTATTGGCCTTGAGTTCAGCAGGGACTTTGGCGCTTGATGCTCGGTCATTCTCTCCACATGACCTAGCCACCGAAGTCTTCTCAGTTTTATAAATTTTGTGACGTTTGGCTCCTTAAATAGAGTATAGAATTACTATTTGAACTTGAATGAATATACTTTCAATAACTTTGAAGTGTGTGTAGTTTGTAGTGTGCACTGCACTTCAAAAGGTGTGAAGTGTACGCTTCAATGTAATGTAGTAGTGAGTACAGAGCGGACCCATCACTACTTTCAACAACTTTGTGTTTAGTTGGTAAACACGTTCATCAAAACTGTGGCTGTATTTCAGAAGTTTGTACCGCTACTTACGCGGTACCTCCAGTGCTCGGTCGTAAATTTGTCCCGAGGCTTTATGTCCTCGTGAATCATTCCTGGATTTTCTGGATGACCTTTACGACTGTTTCACTCAATGAAGAAAGCGTTACACGCGGTGCCGATTAATAATACACTGGCTAGTAAGGCAGTAGAGTTTGTTTGTTTTCAACTGAAGCAGGTGGAAATTCGATAGTTTAGAAAAATCATCCTTCTGGAAAACCTCAAGTTTTTTTTAAATAGAGATGCGAACACGGAATACGTGACACATCAATATTCTAACTATTTTCAAAGTAAGCTAAACGCTTGTGCTATGAAAATAGGACTAACTTGCTGGCCTGGAGTGAGGTTCGAACCCGCGAACCTTGGATCACGAGGCGAGAGTCCTAACCACAAGATCAACAAGCTACTCCTTTGGTTTTATTTCAATTATTATAGTAAAGCTAATAAATATTACAAATTTAAACAAATTTAAATTGAATGTATATTAACTAAAGATATGTCTATGATATATCTGCGATATCATGAGTTTTCCGTTATATCGGAATCGGCGATATTAATTTGCAGATACACCGATATATTTTGAATTTCGCGCTGTAGATAATCCATGTGTAAACGCGCTTATTCGTTCATGTTTAAACGCGGCACAATTTATCTACGCTCGGGGAATCCCCGCGTTTCATAATTTCATTCCGAACATGGAATACAATGTCGCATCAATATTCTTACTACTCTCAAACTAGGCCAAAAGCCTGTGCTATGAAAATAGGACTAAATTGCTGGTATCCTGGAATGCGGCTCGGACCACCGACCACCAGATCACCAGGCGAGATCATGACCACTACACCAACAAGCTAGTCATATAATAATATTAAGGTAATGTTCTGTTAAGTTACAATTTTTAAAATTTCATTATAAAGTAAACATTCTAAATAATTATTGTACTAAGTAATTTCGTCTGTTTCTTTGACACCTTTTGAAATCTTCACTGTCCGCATAGGTATCGTCGATACTTTTTTATAAATATCGGTTTCGTATCGGCAAAAGTGCGTATCGATGCATCCCTAGTGTTCTGAATAAATTACTGGGCTTTTAAAAATTTAGTACTTACTAGTTGTATAAGCTTTATAAAAAAATAAAACAATGAAAATTAATTAAATTACTCCGATTTTATCAACCGTAGAAACCTTTACTAGAGTTACATACATAAAATCTAGAATTCAATACATAGATACATAAAGTCTAGAATTCAGTACATTTTAAGTTAGTAATTACCAACGTCGAGGATAATATTGAAGGCAATAAACATAGAGGCCGCCCGAGAGCAAGCTACATAACATACCATTGACGTATTATAAAATAGACACGTTATTCCCATACTAGCCGGCTTTCATATGTAGCAAATATTGCATTGAAAGAGGTAACAAATCACATAATCAAGTAATTACGTAAAAATCGGGTAATTTGAAGTCACGGTGACTAAAATAACATACTCATTCTTACAATAGTGTACGATACTCTGTTCCTTTTTCCCCGTGACTTTTTTTATCGGCATTGCGTCGCGCCCAATCACAAAGAAGGTCCGTTCGATAACGAATGCAAGTAAGTTTTGAGTTGCCAAGATTTCACGCTTGTAACGTATCTACGGTGTTTATTATATCATTGACATATACCACGTTATCGGAGATGTGCGCTGTAGCGCCTACCAAGAAATGAAGAGGCTGGCAGGTGACAGAGAGGAGTGGATAGATCGAGTGCTTGGTGCAAACCAATCCTAGGATTGAGACCAAAAATATAACTTATCATATGCCAATTTTTTTTAAATTTTTACACGTATCCTTCGAGTAAAATCGGAATCCGATGTAATTTCTATTCGGGTGGGATTGGCCTCGAAGATGGAGGCGTATTTTGAAATAATTCCCGCATCTCTCACCCCGCGATAAACCCCCTTGGATCGCCATGTATAAAGGGTTATTTGGAAAACATTAATAATCTCGCAGGACTATATTCCTGCCATGATTATGAGTCGAAAATGTTCTAGCTATCTTGACCTAATATCAATAGTTATGGAGATATGCGACCGCAAAGTTTGCATTTTTTTTCTCAATATTTCTGACTTATTTTTTGTAAAACGTTATTAAATATGAATTTGAATGAATAAATTATACATGAAAAAATATTTAATATGAATTGAATGAAATAATGGTGGTTTGGGCGTATTGAGCGAATGATTGAGGAAAGAATGGTAAGAAAGATATATATTGTGACGTAGCAACCTTTGTTCGTCACACCTCTTCGCGAAACCTCTGAAGAAATGAATTTATCGATCCCCGCACCAACGATCTGCACCAAAAATTGATTTCTGACCGCGTAGGCACCACAAATACTCTATGGAACAAAATAATGTCTTTGGTCTACTGCGAATAGTTTCACAGCGGTCGCGAACGGCGGGGACGAGATTACAAAATGGCGCATTCGGATCTGACACTTCAGCACGCAAGATGTGAACTTTTTCTGTGAACCCTCGTGTTAATAGGTAAGCTCATTCCGAGAGACGCAATTTGAAGTGGCATAAAGATAACATGTGAAATTACATGATTGGTTGTTAATAATGTCTTTCGTCTTAATAGAGGGTTTTTCCACGGGAGCGCTTCGCGCCATGGCCAGGTGACGCAGCATGGAGTGAAAGGTGAATCTATTGCAACGCCTGGAGGGCAGCTGCAGAGGTGATGTTCCGGAAATCATCTGCATCGGCCGCCCAAAGCCTCGGGGCGGGGTTGTTCTCTGGACCCTTAAGGGAGCAATCCTCCTCAGATGCGAGGCCAGCAAAATAAAGGCCACGACTTGCCTGGTATTCAAATTCTCTCTAATAAACAATTTCACATCACGCCTGGAGCGAGCTGCGTGTTATCTGACTCCGTATATACAAGAACATGTACATCAGGTCGAGCTGTTTTAAAAAAAAGGAACATTGCTAAGCACGTGCGGAAGCGGTGTTTGTGCCAGACTATTGTAGCTTCATTGTTTTAAATATGATATAGTAATTTGCCCAGATGTTCATTAATTTGCAGAATGTGAATACCACGCCCCGACACCTGCGCTGCGTCACCGCAAGTAGTATAAAAGTATTTAGTTCCACTGTCTTTTCCCTCCATGTATGACGCGGCCGCTAGCGCTGATGTCGAGGCGTGGTAAATTAAATCTTCGCCTCAATTTATTGTAAAGAAAAGGGCTTCAATGTGCAAAATTCCCCAAAACACTTCTTAAAAAAATTGTCACCTTCTGTGGCATTATTAAGTTCTGTTTAAAAATTCATTTGAATAAATTCCCCTTCATCTAAATAATGTTTCGTTGTATTACCCTAGTCATTGAACTGTTGCAACTTAAAATAAGTTAAAGTGAGAGATAGCTGAAGTGCAGCGTACACGACACCGGAAGTACCTTGAGTTTAAATTGTAGAAGTAAGGTGAGTCCGATTCTTCTCCGACTGAGCGAAGCTGGTGGCGACGAGGAGTTCTGTTGGGAGCAACAGTCGTAACCCGTCGTAATATATATATATATATAATATATATATATATATATATATATATATATATATATATAATGCAAGTGTTGATGGCGCCAGAAAGGGAGGGCGACCGCGGAAAACGTGGCATGACCAGATCAACCAGATACTGGAAGATGGTCCCGTTAGAAGCCTCAACAATCGGCGAACTTGCATGCGAAGATGTATGTGGATGAGGCGAGAGTTGTATGTCCGGACAGAAGAGTTTGGCGCTCTATCCTCTCTGCCTACCCCACGGGAAACGGCGTGATGGTAAGTAAGTAAGTATGAAATAAAAATTAATGAAAAAAAATGTAAAACGTAAATCATTAAAGTAACTTATATCGATTACGGAAAATTCATGCGTTTCAATACAAGTTAAATAAAATGATAAAAACCCTGAAAAATTTCCAATTGGAATTCTAAGGTTTTTATTATTTTATTTGACTTGTATCAAAGGGAATGAATTTTTCATATTCGATATAAGTTACTGTGATGAAATTCCAACGTTTTACAAAAAATAAGTCAGAAATATTGAAAAAAATGCAAACTTTGATGTCGCATATCTCTATAACTGTTTATATTAGGTCATGATAGCTAGAACATTTTCGACTCATAATCGAGGCAAGAATATAGTCCCGCGAGGTTATTAATGTTTTCCAAATAACCCTGTATATTTACACATGTACGTGTAGGTCCGTCACCACAGCCGCGGATTAAACTGGTCTGGCAGTCGGGTCACGTGTCCGCCCTAATTGGTTAGTCTCCCCCTCGGCCGGCAGAGCGCCCATCTAACGGCCGGCCGCTTTTTGCCGAATTGACATTTGAAACATCGACGCTTTGTACTGTACTGTCGACGCTATTAGGCCGGCCGCACTTTGGATACGGATCATTACGTACGTATTCGTACGACTACTTTCGTACGTATCGGAGCGCGCACATTGATTGCGTTTTGTTGTCACGATCGTTGTTACTTTGCGCATTTCTCCAATGACGTTTGCGCCAAATGAATAATCTGTATCTTCTGGAAAACTCTATTACGGCAGACTTAAATAATGACAAATTTCATGACCATCTATCTAATAGATTCACAAATGCTGGGGAGAATCGAAGTGCAACGAGAGCTCATAACATCGGAGAAATATCTTTAAAAAAATTTGTTCGAAGTACATAATTATACCTCACCTTCAGTAAACCAAATTATTTAACTTACAGGTATTTTTTAGTTCTTTAGAGATTCTCCGCCATGATCTGCGCTGATGGCCACGCAGTTGAATCACTTTGGTCCCACAAACTTTTGTGGTCATGTGTCAAATTGACAAAATTTTCAATATCCATCGTACGAAATCGCAAAAATTTCCGAACAAATCCGGATCGTGTCGGGCGTCGCATCTATACGTGGGTACACGCACTACTAAATCGTGTACAGTGTGCTATTCAATTCAATTTTTATCTATTACATAATATGTCCATTACAAACTTTATGTTTAATGCATACATATTATGAATTTATATCTAAAAATATACATATACACATATATATACATACATACACATATACATACATATATACACACACATATACATATTGTATATTAAAATAACAATTTATTATTAACCAATTAAAAGTGACCTGTACAATCTGGTCAGAGGTGTAGGAGAATCCTGCTTCGGAAAACCCCCTCAGACACATGGAATATATCAATATCCAAAGCGATCTTGTTCAACATAGCTGTAGCTTTTCCAACAGGCATAACCATCGGCAGGTTGGTCCTGTATATTGGAATGTGAAACAATCTATGCTGACGATGTCTAAGGTAATTATCAGGAACATACAAACCAATGCTCTGCATAATTTCAGTATTGTCGATCATACCGCGCAGCAATCGATAAAAATGTGTTCAATACTACTTGGAAGGTCAGGAATGTAGCTGCGTATTTGTACGTATACGTACTACTCAATTTCGTATGAAAACGTATCCAGTGTGCGGCCGGCGTTATGCCGTTTTTGTCCGCTCTTCTCGTTGGATATCGCGTGGCGAGCGCGCCCGCGCACTTCACGGATGATTACTCAAATCGGATGCAAATAATAATTGGAGTTCGGATCAAAACAAGAAAATAATAATCATTCTCTTGTTCTAATTTTCCGCTCGATCGGGCGATCGACCGCGCTCTACGGAAAACCGGACCGACAAAAAATGCGACAGCTTATTTTTTATCAATTATCCGCGCACTGTCACATCCGGCGTCGCTAGAAATTATTCAATCGATTCTAAAAAATATTTTTAAAAATATATATAAATTGGTTTACTTTCACCATTTATTTATAAAGATTAGAACGTTCTCGACGCTAGATTATAACGTCGACCGCAAAAAAACGGTTGCTCATCATCGGCGCAATCATATACAAATCTGAAATAACGGTTAGTTTGTCGCCGGTTAAAATACCATCACTAGTAAAAAAATTACCAATAATCAATATATTAGGTATGGAAGTCTTTGGGTGTTCATAGGGCTTTCGACCTGTCGTACGGCTGACCAATTTCCACCCATGATAGAATACCATGTCTATTTAATTTTTGGAAAATTATACGACATGTTCCGAATATGTGTTGCAACAATCCTTAGCGCTACCGGCATCCAAACTTTTTCATTTCCCTTAAATGACCACAGATGTCACTAATGAGATATCTGTTTTATGATTTTTTTTGAATTTTTAGCAGTATCCTTTATATGTGTCATGACATTCTTCCGATTTTTTTTTTACTGACATTATATTTTGTACCGACATTACACTAGAATCCTGTGACAAAAATCCAGTACATACTGTTCTGAAAAATTTGAACAACCTCAAATTATTCTGAATCCTGAATACCAATAATATTACGATGTCTGCCACTGCTGTCTGTCCAGCGCTTTTTTCCCATGCATTGTGCGGTTAAAGCATTGTTTACAGTAATGGCTAAATAATGGTAAATAAATCATTCGTCTTGTCTGCATGTTGCCACGTCGCGGACATGATCTAGAGCACAATAATTCGTAATAAGAATGATTGTTTTTATCGTGTACTTTATTAATTCATTGTTATTTTATGTGGTGGATGTTTATCCAGCGCAGGAGTCCCACGCCGCGCCGCTAACGCAACGCAGTAAAATAATATTGGCGGTAATTTGCATAAGTGAGGAACAATGATATGTCGGCGTGGCGAAATGCCGCTCGGATAAAACAATGGTCTTTTTCAATCGGGACTTGCAATGGCGGCTGGCATTTCACCGCTATTGCTCGTGAACAGGGAATGCAATCCCGATCCCTCGAGATCTTGAGGCATTTTACGAGATCAATCCCGGACCGAAAAATCGGACAAGATTATCGGGATTATAGGGATTGATCATCATTTTTAATGTTTTGTGTGTTTAATTGTGTGTCTATAGAGCTTTTAGTAAGTGTGATGTTCTTGTTATCTCGTCGTGATGTCGGAGTTCTCCAATATAAGAGGTTGTCGGTCACTTTTGGTTTATTGATGGCAACAATACGTATACAGCGGTTACAATGAACAATAGCGGTCTGTCTCGATACAAAGGTGAAAAAAGTCCAGAGGCGACATGCGCGCGACCTTATAAAGCATTTGCTCTCTCTTTCGTGCTCTGTCTCTTTCCGGCGTCGCGACATACATCCCTCAGATGTATTACAGTAAGTGCTTATGTTAATGTCACATTCAAATAAAGAAAATAACTTTGAATAATATTTGCTATATTTTATCAACCTAACATAGTAACAAAAACTACTACTAACTCTACTACATTGACTGATTGATGCTTGGAAAAACGCCTACAAAAACTTTAAAGCGATGATTAATAATGAACATTTTATTAAAATTGCTGATATAAAAATGCAAGACATTGTCTTTAATTGCTATTCAGCCTTATACACAAAAAAACACAAAAATATTCGGGATCCCGCGGGATTGGAAATTCTAATCTCGAGGGATCTCGAAATCCCGACTCGGGATTGCATTCC
>JADDOH010000570.1:0-90443 GCA_016648135.1 Agrypnia vestita
TTGTGTTTTGAAAATTATAATTCATTTGTTTTTTCCTCAATTGTTTTTTTTTTTTGCGTCACTCAGTTTACAAAATAAAAAACTTGAAATATCGCGTTATTTACGAGTACGAGTTCCACCGTGGCACCAGTGCTGCAGAAACGGCTCGAATGATTAATGATGTGTATGGCGACGGTGCCGCAAAAGAAAACACAGTGCGTTTTTGGTTCCAACGTTTTCGTTCTGGAAATTTTGACCTGCAGAACAAGCCCCGTGGACGGCCGGAGACCAAAGTTGATAATGAAGAATTGAAAGCTATTGTGGAAGCGGATCCATCGCAAACCACATCCGAGTTAGCTGCAGGCTGCGGTGTTAGTGATAAACTGTTTTAATCCACTTGAAGCAAATTGGTAAGGTGAAAAAGCTTGAAAAGTGGGTACCTCACGAATTGAGTGAAGCAAATCAACAAACGCGCGTTGACTGCTGCGTTGCATTACTCAACCGGCACAATAATGAAGGGATTTTAAATCGAATCATTACCTGTAATGAAAAGTGGATCTTGTACGATAATCGGAAGCGCTCATCGCAGTGGCTGAACCCTGCCGAACCAGGCAAACCAAGCCTCAAGCGAAAATTGACTCCAAAAAAGTTACTTGTGAGCGTTTGGTGGACTAGTGCTGGTGTCGTTCACTACAGCTTTCTTAAATCTGGCCAGACGATTACGGCAGATGTTTATTGTCAGCAACTGCAAACCATGATGGAAAAGCTAGCTGCTAAACAACCGAGGCTGGTTAATCGCTCTAGGCCACTGCTGCTTCATGATAACGCTAGACCACACACTGCACAACAGACGGCTACCAAATTAGAGGAGCTTCAATTGGAATGTCTAAGACATCCACCGTACTCTCCGGACCTTGCCCCAACAGATTACCATTTTTTTCGAAATTTGGATAACTTCTTGCAAAGGAAAAAATTCAACTCCGATGGGGCGTCCAAACCGCCTTCAAAGATTTTATTGATTCCCGTCCGAATGGTTTTTTAAGTAAAGGGATCGATGAAGTACCTATGAGATGGAAAAAGTGCATAGATAGCAATGGTACATACTTTGATTAAATAAATATATCATATTAAAAAAAATCGGCTTTATGTTCCTCCCATACTAAACGCCAATTTCATATGTAAGGACCTAATATTAATAATAAACCGCATATCACAATGGAAACACCGAAGCATTTAGGAAGTCTAACCATTTCAATATTTAATAAGGACGACAGAAAAGTAAATACACGGATCACTAGAAGCCAAACAAAATATTCATATTTTACGCTTTATTTACACCGCATTTAATACACTTTTAAATTGTTATTTTATATTATTAATATTTGAAGCATTAACTTTGTGGTAGACATAATAACAGGGTGTTAGTAAACTTAGTAAAAACCACTACCAGATTTACGGTCTACCGGTTTTGAGACGTACCCATCTCTTCGTTAGGACGACACTACACTACTACATTTACAACACTATACACCCCAACCATAGTATTGTAAAACTATCACATGCGTTGATATTGTTCAGTTGTTCAATTTCTCTGACAAGATTAACACGCATGTGAACAATAGTGGTGATAGTTTTACAATACTACGGTTGGGGTCAATAGTGTTATGAATGTAGTAGTGTAGTGTTGGTCCTGACGAAGAGACGGGTACGTCTCGAAACCGGTAGACCGTAAATCTGGTAGTGGTTTTTACTAAGATTACTAACACTCTGTTATTATGTCTAACCACAAAGTTAATGCTTTAAATATTAGTAATATAAAATAACGATTTAAAAGTGTATTAAATGCGGTGTAAATAAAGCGTAAAATATTAGAGTTCTAATTTCCCGACACTTAATTAATTCTGTAAAGTGCCCTTGATATTCGCCCTTAAGTGGGGCCATACGTAATATCAACATGATCACCATTAAGCATACGAGATGAAGGAGATGGCAATATATTTCAATGTTGGAGTGTTTTCATTACGCAAAGTTATGTACTTAAAGGGAGAGGAATGACAATACACGTCTCGGCTCTGGGCTTAATCTTACCTAAGGCAAATTTCATGACATACATACAGATCCCTAGATAATGAAGCCGGCGAGTGATACCGGGCCCTCCGTGGAAGCGGATTAAGGATTACATACATAACACTTTACTTTTCCGTAACTACGTAAAAAAGTAACCCATAAAAACCAAGTTTTTATTATACTCCCTTTCTTTGTAAAATATAACAACGATTAAAGACGAATTAAAACATATAACATAACACTAAACTTACAGTAATTTAATATATTTCTAAAATGTCAGATGTTTTGAGCTTTTATAAGACACTTCATGCTTTGAAGATTAAATTAAAAAATTCAGTCAATTTAGATTTTCGACATTCCTAGTGAAGTACCTATTATGTATACCAACGGAGTAATTCAAATTTAGAAAATATTCCGCGACGTTATCGGGCCGCCGTAATCAAACTTTTCTAATGATTCCAATTTGAAAAAACCAATAAAATTTCTAAAAATCCGTTATTATACTATAATTTTTTTTTTTAACGAAAATTTGATAGATCTTCTTGTTCGTCGCCACGAGTCTACTTGCCAAGTTTCAGCTCGATTGGATCACGAGAAAAGGGTAAAAAATCGATCCAAAGTTTTTGTTGACGGCAAGCCGGCAAGCAAGCAAGAAAGAAGACGCCACGAGTTAATATAAAGGGAGTAAAAACTATATCAATGTTAAAAAATTTATCTATCAATAATATAATAGTACTACAGGGTGTATCTAGTAGCAAACACTTTCGGGGAGTCTTTCTCACCCAATTTCGGATAGAAAATATTTTTTACGTTTTGTGTGAAATGTTAACGGTTAAGGAGATAAGCGAAATCGTTTTTTTTAATATTATTACGTTTTAATAAATTATTAATATTTCTAGCTACAACTCAAAAATTACGTACTTTTAGTATATATTTCGGCCGCCAGTTAAGGCTGTACGAACAACGCTATCTAGAGTAGCGTAGCGTTTTGATAATGATGTGCTCGTTTCTTTGCGTGTTTTGAGGCGTTTACTAGTGATGTACAAAAAATAGAGAATTACTATACTTCTTTTTTGCCTCTTATTATTTGAGCCATTTGGTAGCGTAGGTGACGGACACTGTTACGTGTTATTATTTGAGAAATCTGGTAACGTTAATGATGGAGAATGTTACGTAGAGAATTATACTTTTTTTGTACCTCATTTTATACACCTCTTCATTATTTGTGGCATCTGGTAGCATTAGTAACGGACATTGTTACATAGAGAGTTATATACTTTGATTAATGTATAATACCAATAGCATATGCGATAAAGTAATGGATGCAGAAATTATTCAGGGTATTTTATTAAAAAAAGCATAGTCAATGCTTTCATTTTATTTAAAAATGATTTTGAAATCATAGTAACTTCGGAAACGAAATGAGATCAGATTTTGGATAGGAAATTGTTATTATTACGAGTTGTAACCCGTCAAAAATGACGGTACGTTTACACGTCGGTTCCTAAGGAATAAGTATTTATTTATTTAATAAAAAAAAAATCAAAAAAATAAAAAATATTCATAAAAATAATCGATTTTTTTCTATAAAAAAGTTGAATGAAATTATTATAATTAGGATTGGGGATTATTTTTTCAATAAAATTAGTTTGCATTTTGATAGGTTCAACACAAAAGACTTCCTTTTATCTCTACTTGCGTCTCTGCGAGACGTCTCGATTGAAAACATTTTATTTTACTGAATTTAAAATTGAAAATTGAATTTACTCTTCAAACAGTGCAACCGTGTTGAGAGCAAAGATTTGTATTTAAACTCTCTCTTTGTCCCGCCTTACGTCTACCTGAACATTAAATGTCAAACCGGGATAGCGGGAATACGGGAAGCGCGAAAGCTGTCTTGCGCTCGGGTCCCGTGGTTTACATATACAGGGTTATTTGTAAAACATTAATAGCCTCGCAGGACTCTATTCTTGCCTTGATTATGAGTCGAAAATGTTCAAGCTATCACGGCCAAATACCAATAGTTATGGAGATATGCGACATCAAGGTTTGCATTTTTTTTCAATATTTCTGATTTATTTTTTGTAAAACGTTGGACTATCATTACAGTAACTTATATAGAATATGAAAAATTCATTTCCTTTAGTAACATTCAAATAAAATAATAAAAACCTTCTAATTCCAATTGGAATTTTTTCAGGGTTTTTATCATTTTATTTAACTTGTATTGAAACGAATGAATTTTTCGCAATCGATATAAGTTACTGCAATGATAGTCCAACGTTTCACAAAAAATTAGTGAGAAATATTGAAAAAAAATGCAAACTTTGATGTCGCATATCTCCATAACTATTGATATTAGGTCACGATAGCTTGAACATTTTCGACTCATAATCAAGTCAGGAATATAGTCCTGCGAGGTTATTAATGTTTTACAAATACCCCTGTGTAGGGTGGCCCATCGGATACGCCGGATTTAAATATCCCACAATCCTTTATGTAAATATTTCGAAATTTTCGTGATAAACTTTGTGGAATTATAATTTTAACTAAATCGAACTCTGCAATGCAAAAAAGTTGAGTTAATTTAACACGACTATAGTTTCGAGAGGAGCAGTCCCTCTCAACTTCAGGCGTAATTTATAACTAACCTACGTAAATAAAAAAAAAATAGGTGACTTTCCACTGTTGTGATTTGAGATATGAAATGATAGATGTTAAAGAATATCAAAAACTAGAGGGAGGGCGTCCCTATCGCGAAATAGAAGTTGCCAGGGTGTAAATTTATTACACAATACATAATATACAGAGTGTCCGGTACATTTGCAAATATATTTTATGATATTATAATGTAAATTTTGTCGGGCCATCTAAAGAAACAAATCAGCGATGGCGGCCGCTCTATCTACAGCCCTGTCGAACGGTTGTATTGGTCCATTATTTGCCTTTTCAGCTTCACAAAACTTTGAAACTACATTGGCAATTGTTCTTGCACCACATACAAGGTGTTGCATGACTGTTTTGGACATAATTCAGTGTATATTGGAAATCAAGATGTCACAGCTCCCGCGCAAATACGAGATTGAGCTGAATGACAGGGCGAGGGGTTACCCCAGGGTGCGGGCGGGGCGGGTTTTAGTCGCCGCCCGCCAATTTACGGTGGTCAAGCTATATTAACTAGTTTGTGTGCGATTTTAAATAAAATTACCTACAGAGTCCGCTTATTACATAATATTACAGAGTAGGCGCCAGAAATATTTCATCTAGATGTATACTGTAGTAGGTACGAATTATAATATTATGACATTTGAGTTCGGGGATTTTTGGTGGGTGTAACAGGTGTAAACAGGTGTAATACAGGTGTAAAAAAAAACTTTAAATGTATTAGGCAATATTGCGAAATAGCGACCGGAATAATAATAAAATATATTAATGTCAGATTTTTGTCGAAATCCAAAAATCGAAATCTCCCGAAATCAAATTCCATAATATTTAAATCATCTTACCCACTAAGTATAGTGTACAGTGAGAAAAATATATCAGGTTTGATACTACAACCATAGTATACTAAGAACAGTAATACGTCTTCATACAAACTGGCCGCTACCCATTAGAATGTGTGCGTGCGTGCTCGGCGCCGTGTACGCACGCACTGTGACGCACACATTGACATAGAATATGGGGGCACAAGGCGGCGGCAGTAAGGGCCGTGCCTTCGGTGCCATTCGCGCTCGCAGCCGCCGCTTTAGGAAAAAAATGCGCTTCCTGAAAAAATGCCTTTTTTATGTTTGTGGTGCTTTACTAAAAGGGTGTGTTGATTATCACAAAGACTGTGAGTTTTTAAAAGTCTACGTTGATGTTAATTAGCCTTCTTGTAATTTAAGTGCAGAAACTAGGTATACTAATTACAGAAATTTTCGGGTTTCGTGTCTACCTTATGCGTCGGAATCTCAGACGCTACGAGTTAAAAGAAAGGGAGTAAAAATAAAGTGATAACCCCAGCGTCAACGCAAGAGTAGGCTTATAACTCGCCGACAGGCCGGAGATAAACTACTGTCCTGGGTATACTGTGCTATAACGTAAGTCTGGCGGTCGCTGTTTCTAGTCTATTAGAATAAATTCTATGAAATCATCCCCTATACGAGTCGCATAAACTTTCATCATTGAGTGCATACATCAAAAAACTAACCTATAAAGACCAAGTTTTCATTAAACTCCCTTTTTCATTGAAACAGGTTTCGAGCCTACTCACGCGTCGGGCTCGAAAATCAAACAATCTATAAATCGTTAAAATTTCGAAAAATCCAAAATTATACTACATTTATTAAAAAAAATTGAACGAAATATATAGACGTAAATAAGTCTGTCTGCAAAGTTTCAGCTCGATTGGATCAGACGCTATGAGTTAAATAAAAGAAAGGGAGTAAAAATTACACGTTCTAACAGCGTCACATTATATCGATGAAATCAACTAACAAAGGTTCTACGCAGCTTCAATTTTCGCAGCTTTTCTGGGATCAAGGAGACGTGACATTTTGAGAAAACGGTCCAGAGGACCCACCAAAAACAGCCTCCCACGTGCGCGATTCATTAACGATGTCGCATGTCGTATCCGATAGATATGTAAGGTTTTTTTGGAAAAGCACCCATCGAAATGGACGTGTAACATTGTTACATGTTCGCTCCCTCCTTACTAACAAGGGTAAGGGTTCTCCCCACCCCCAAAAAATGAAGAATTGTTAGAGGACTCGATCAATTTAATTACGTAGGGTGTCTCGTAGCAAAAACTTTGGAGAAATCTTCCCCAATTGAGATAAATTGGACTTGGTTATGCAACCCACAAAACGCTGAAAAAGAGTTACGAAAACCCCGAAAACAGGATGTCTCACAGTGGCAAAAACTTTACAGGTGGATTGTTGCCTCGATAATGAGTCGAAAATGTTCAAGCAATTGTGACCTAATATCAATTATCAATATATATATATATATATATATATATATATAAAAAGAAACCTGTGTTTCCCTATCCGCCAAGTTTTCTCCACAACCACCCACCGGTGGTTATGGTGGTGGATAGCCCTTTACGTCACATCGAAAATATGCGTGTTTGGCGGGAGTGGCTGAGCGTGGGTGGGAGTGGGTGACAAAAATGTGCTTTCTAACACATTGTTTTGTTATGGGAAGGCCGCAAATGTTTCAGATTGTTTTAAAGTAGGCGCGCCGACTGTGTCGTTGAGTCTAGAAGGTTCCGGAAAAACCTGCTCTAGAAATTTCTGGATCGAGAAGGTTCTAGAAAATTCCCGAAAGTTCTATAAGGTTCTAAACTGAGTGGCGGAATGTGTCGGTGTGTCTAGAAGGCTCCTGTACATTCGATAAATTTCTTGAAAGATCTGGAAGGAAAATGTTCTAGAAACAAATAGTGTACTAAAAAACTACGCGTGCGAAGCCGCGCGGGCACAGCTAGTAGTTATTAAACTCCTATTCACCGGGTGGCTCAGCTGGTTCACACGAAGCTCAGGTTTTTTTACTTTCTTAATGCGTTTTGCCATATCTTTCTAGCTTTCATTTTTACTACTCTCTGCAGCTGGGAAAGGTCAATAACATTCTCAATATACAATTTCGTGTATAACAGAGAAACAATGAGAAAAATAGCATAGAAGCTGGAGTTTAATTGCAATTATCAACAGTGAGCTGCAGAATATAATAAGTCAATTTGAAAATACTAATTAAAAGTTAAAAAAATTCAGTTAATCAAATAGATTTAATAAATAATACTAGTGATTTTCTGTATTGGCTATTCAATATAAAAGAATTTACTGAATATTAAAATAATTAGTTAGATTTGTCAAATACATCAACATAGAAAATCAGGTTAGAATCATTTTGGGGTTGTGCAATAGGTAGAATCGACAATAGAATATTATACTCCCTTTCTCATTTACTAGTGGAAACTGGTTTGGCGCTTAACCTACGCGTTGGGCTTTGGTCGAGCGACGCTATGACAGGGAGTTATATAAAATTTCCAAAAATCCAAAATTATACTATAATCAGGTTCTGTGTCTACCAGATGCGTTGAAACATTTTCATACAACTTAGTAAGTTGTATGAAAAAACTGTTAAAAATTTGAAAATTCAAAAATTTATTAATTTTTTTAACGAAAATTTGATAGATCTTCTTGATCGTCGCCACGAGCCTGCTTGCAAAGTTTCAGCTCGATTGGATCACGGGAAAAGGGTTAAAAATCGATCCAAAGTTTTTTCTTCAAGCAAGCAGTAAGTAAGTAAGGAGTAAAAAGTAGGAAATCATTGCAGGAAGTCATATCGATTATGAAAAATTCAGATCACATACATATTTAAATACATTTCGCAGAAAACAATTGTAAAATGATATATAAACACAAAATATACAGGATACAAGGATTATACGGGGAGGGAGTAAATTTGAGGGAATAAGAAAAAAAACACTCCCTTTGAGTTAAATAGACAACATAAAAATAAATACATAGTGCAACGTTCACCAATTCCACCGTAAAAAACGAATCTTACTGTAGAATTGATAAACGTTGGATTGTGTAAAGTGATCACTAAAGCCAGCTAATACAGGTCATGGTCACGCTATAAAAACTTACACACACGTTTCCTCTATAATAGCTTCGTCTCTGTGAGTCTTCTATATTTTTCTTAATCAACGATTACCTATCGTCTGTGAACAATATCCAGTGATTGCGTTTTTAGAACACACACACAAAAACATTGTTAAAATATTCTTCATTAAATTTTGAGTAGAAAATATTCTTTAGACTTTGGGTGAAATGTCGACAGTTACGGAGATAAGCGCCATCAAAGTTTGCATGTTTTTCAATATTGCTGATCTCTTTCATGTAACACGTTGGAATATCATGAAATATTTATATGAGGAATATTAAAAATTCGTTCCCTTTCATACAAGTCATATAAAATGACTAAACCGTGCAGAAAATCGCACCGTTTTTTTGCAAGGCTTTAATTGCTTTTTTATAAACATTTTCCAGAGATTTCAAGTATCGTATGAATTCGTTTCACAAATCCTTACATTTCACTGAAAAATACTAAAAAAAAAACATCTTGATAGATACACGTGGTACTGACGCTCCGCGTAATGTCGCAGTGAGCTCGCTCGGGTACCGTGCGCATGGCAACGTTGCCACGGCACGTAGAAATGCCGCGCAATGTTGAGCGCGACGTCGCGGAACAGTGCACGACGTTGCAACGTCACGTAGACTATGCCGCGCGTGCTGTTGAGAGACAATTTGTCCCCTAGTGAATACATGGCCTTTGCTTTTCCTCCGCGCCGTAAAATGGCTTGATTTCGAGGGTTGGAATAAAAACCACGTGTGCGCGAAATTCTAACAAGTATTTAGCCCAGTGAGGCGTTGTTTTCGCGCGGGGGTGGGAAATAGGTCGGGGCCTGGGGGGGGGGCGGAAAAGAGGCCCCCCCCGCGCCGCCCGAACCTCCCTCGCGCAAGGGCTGTGCCGCCGTTTTAATGGTGATTCTTTCTGCCCCGTAAAAAAGGTTTATGACCCAAAGTGGAATTTGACGGAGTGGGATTTTATGACGTTAAAATTTAAACAAGACGAATCAATATTTTTGCGCTGATGCTGTAGAATTATTATTGTGTTATTATGTTTATTTCTCCATAGGACGCAAGCACAAAGAGCAATGGAAAATACAGCGTAGTCTAGAGACAAGGGCACAACGGACGTTGGTTAAAACATTAGCAAGACAGTCGCTAGGGGTCAGCTGTCATGCGGGACAATATCGTTTCGCTTCAATTTTATGTGATGCTTGATGAACTAATATTTTTGTATTGATTCTGTACTCGAATAAATATTTCGAATAGAAGAAATACCAGGAATCAGTGCGGTACATGGACATATGGCGACATCGGGCGAAGACGGCTCAAATCATTTCGATAAGGTCATCAAGACACAGTGCATTATTTTAGTGAAAATGTCAGAACTAATGCATTAGCAATCTCCAGACTACACTCATTAGGGAATGAACATGCAGAGGCGGCTGACATTTTTGCTGATAATATAACTGTGTACAGGACAAAGTTGATACAATTCTTTACATCTCAACTAAATGAAAAGAAAAGAAAAAGAAGACTTTACAACTCAGATAAATTTTTCTTTTTCTTCTTACTACTTAAACTTCTTCTTTTAATTTACACAAATCTATGAGATGTACTTGAATCTTTTTAATTGCAATCTATTTCTTCTTCTTCTTACTACTTACAATCATTTTCTTCTTACTTCTTAAACTTCTCTTTTTCATTTACACAAACGTATAAGATGTAATTGAATCATTTTAACTGCTATCTAAATTTACACAATTCTATTATATGTACTTGTACCTTTTAACTGTACATCTGTCTTATGTTATTTTTTAAATTTATATTTTATATATTTTGTACAATTAGCCAACAGGGAAGAATGGAAAAATAAGGAAGAGGCCTATATCCAGCAGTGGAAAGTCGAAGGCTGATGAAGAAGAAGAGGAAGAAGATATTTTGTAAAATGCCATAAGGGCGTTAAATAAATAAATTAATAAATAAGAATATTAGCAGGACAAAGAGCCGCTATGGATCAGTTGATATGTATGATTTTTTTTAGTTATTTTATACTTTAAAATGAAAAAAAAAAACATACAAATCGTGGTAATGGCCATGGGATTGGCTTTATAGGAAAGATAGTTTTATGCCATTTGTATTTAAGGGTCATAACTACGAGTTTTCTATGTGTTTATTTCTTCTTAAAATTCTATACCTGTAAAAAAATACCCCTTACGAGCCTAGCGACGCTGTCACACCTACGCCTGAAATATAGTTTTGCTCCAACCTTGTACATTAGTGCACATTAGTACATGTTCCTCTGTTAAAGCATCGTAACTGTTCAAATACACATTCCTTACTGCCAAACCATGGTGAGTAATAAAATTATTTGAATCGGAATAATGGACCAACGTGTGAAACTCATTAAAACATTTTGATTCAACAGATATCTTACTTAATACCTACAAAACATAAACAAAAATCGTTCATCTACAGATCCACAAACTCATTTAACGTAAATTAAAACCACAAAGACATTGTATTTATAACGTATTTTTAACTCGACTATTCTGGACATTAAACGAAAATTGAATTCAAAACCGCACCCTATCTATATTCCCATATACTCCCATACTTCTTTCCTTTATCCCCCACTCTGCCCTTTCCAACCCTTATCAATATATAATGAAACTATAAATTGTCATAATGTTATACTTTGCTAATACCTTTAATAATTAATTAATGGAAAATTCATAATTGGCATATTTTTTTTTATCTCCTCTATGTTACTCTAAGACTGTTAGCTGTTAACTTTTCCTAAAAGAAATAAATAAATAAATAAATATATGAATTAATAAATAAGTAAATAAATGAATAAATAACAAATAAATAACGTTAAACTATCTACACAAGTTTATCTGCAAGTTTTATGACATTTTGCAAGAAAGTAAACCATTTTTTCAAGAAAACCAAGTTAATAGGTATGACCCAAAAATATGACCCATACTTTTTCACGCATCTGCTTGTGCGCACAACCACATGCACATAGTGAAAAAAAATAAATATATATTTCGATTATTAAAATGAGGGGTGATATACAGTGAGTGCTTATTGATTTTTTTTGCTAAATAATTACGTTTTATCGCTGGGATTCTAAAATAATTCCCACAGAGTAAGCTTAAAGGTAAAGAAAGATGCCATGGTAGGAAAGATTCGCGGATTGTATCATAATCGAGAACTTATATATTTACACATCAATCTCCCGGTCTTCACATATTTTTTATTCTTTCTCTTCTTGTACTGGATCTAGGGATCGACCTTTTCTTGCCTGCTATCTTTTGGGTTTCAGTGTTTTACATTAAAAAATTGACATATTAAATATTGATCCGTATGGACAAGGCGACATCATAAACTTAATATTAGACATTAAATGACCAATATCAGGCACTTTCTGATTGGTGATTTTCTAATAGGATAGTAATCAAAGTTCCGTCTGTTTTTCTGTTAGGTGTGTGGACTATAAAATCTTTGAGTAGCTTGTTGGTCTTGTGGTTAGAACTCTCGCCTCGTGATCCAAAGGTCGTGAGTTCGAATCTCACTCCAGACCAGCAAGATAGTCCTATTTTCATAGCACAAGCGTTTAGCTTAGTTTAAAAATAGCAAGAACATTGATGTGACACGTATTCCGTGTTCGCATCTCTATTTAAAAAAATCATTTAACTAAATTTTGAACAAAAAATGTGTGTGAAAATGTGCACTATTTTTTAAACATCCATAAATCACTATGCCACGTAAGAATGTACTTATATAATTAGGAAGTAATTATCTATAAATAAATTCCACGATTTTTTGCTTTATCCTTTTCCGGTAGGCTTAACAAAATATTTAAGGGAAGCCAAAAATCTAGTTTGCATATTTATTTCTGTGTGCGAGGGTTGGGAATACGTTTGCGGACAAATATTTATAGGTATGCAGCCGCACAACCGCACACCTCAGAGAAAAATTGAATGTACATAATATGGGATTTTTTTTAGAATAATAATGCATTTTTAGAATAATATTCCAGATAAAGTTTGCTCAGATATATCTGCTTGAAGAGGCCCACGAATAACCTGAGTTTATCATGGTTAAACGACCTTGGAGGTTACGTCGTTAGATCTGTTATCTTCACCCGCATGAAACAGGCTCCGCGGCAGCGGTAGCCCTACCATCCCCTTTGAGAGGGATCGATATGCCCACCCCTGGCCCTCTCTATAAGCGACCGAGTCTAGGCTTCTGAGGGCGTTTCGGAATCATCGCCACAATCGTTTGCAGCGCTAAAAGCAACTGTCCTGGACACCTAGTCTAACCTCAATCAATATTTTGTCTAATTCGATCATCGTTCATTCTGCCGTCATCATAAAATTCATAACTGTTCGAAGAATATTTTTTCTTCTTCTGTATGAAGGCTTGAACTTTGTGGTGACATTATTATTAAAATAAGACACAAATCACTTTGTTTTCACCACTTTATTAGATTAAAAAATCTACATGTTTCGAGAACAATGTTCTCTTCTTCAGGATTGTGATTAGTGTGAAGGGGTAGATGAAAATGACCCATAATAATTAACACCTCGAACCCCCCCCCTCCCCTCATCTACCCACTCACCATCCCTTTACCGTAACACATTTGCTTGGTTTAACTTTTAAAGATCTTTAGTACACCATAATCCTGAAGTAGAGAACATTGTTCTCGAAACATGTAGATTTTTTAATCTAATAAAGTGGTGAAAACAAAGTAATTTGTGTCTTATTTTAATAAAATTCATCTTATGAACTACGCTAGACTATTGCAGATACCAATAACGTGATGACTAATAACTACGTTAGTTCGTGGCCAGTTAGAATAGGTATAATTCAATAATGTTTTAAGGAAGAAATTAAAATTGACTAGATTGTGTGATAGAATTATTTTTTCTGACCTGATTTATCTTTTTAAATTGTTAATGACTTTTTAGATAGTCCTGAAGTAAATATGATTTTCATTGCCAAACTGAAAATAAAAATTATAATATATATTAAATTCCCCGATAAATAGATTACGCATGAATATGCTCATCTGTCAAACACATTTTCAGACGACTTATGTGATAACAAATGTTTCTTGATTGAAAATTTTCTTCTTACAATTTTATTTGCATTTTTAATTTTCAATTTTAATTTGATTTTCAATTGTTCGGAGGTCTTTTTTTTAAAATATTTTTCTTTTTCATTTTTGTAGTTTGTTTTTTATACATTTAGTTTCTCAATGTACAACAAAGCATTATTAGAAATATCAAGAGCTGTTTCAGTTCTTAATAGTGCCCTGATGAAGCTTGGGTAAAGCGAAAGCGGTTGGCATTTTAACTAATAAATAGTGGTTTTATACATGTTTAATTTATTTAATTTGTCAAACCACAAAGCGATTGCTTTATACTAGAATATATATAATATTTATTGTCACAGTTGAAAAAAATGTTAAAAACAAAGAGTCATCCTTGCTTACACAGCAGTCAGTTTTAACTGTTAGGTGGGTTATGGTCAGTGTGGTGCAAGTATTCAAAAAATAAAATGTCCACCCGTCCAAAAACATCTCCC
This sequence comes from Agrypnia vestita, assembly GCA_016648135.1. Lineage (NCBI taxonomy): Eukaryota > Metazoa > Arthropoda > Insecta > Trichoptera > Phryganeidae > Agrypnia > Agrypnia vestita. The sequence continues at coordinate 14,256 of JADDOH010000570.1, forward strand.
TGCGTGGGCACGTGAGGTGTATTGTGTGAGTGGCGCGTGGTATGTGTGATTATTCAGCAGAGGCAGAATAAGTGGGTGGATACAGGGCGAAAATAATACTCACGATTAACTGCGGTGATTTGTTGGCACAAATTTACAGAGGTGGCGCTGAGTATTGAAATCTTGCTTGCGATGGCTTTGGCCTAATGACCGAGACCTGGTTAGCCGCATTGAGCCCCTGATCGGTGGACGTCGGCTTGTTGCGTGCAGCTAGAAACGCGACGAGTCTAGACCACCACAAATGTATCAAAATCAATAGGTTAAACGTATGGTGCGTTTGTATTTAATAAATTCGTAGTATTTAATAAATTTACGCACTTTCAACGTTTCCGATATGTCTTGATCAAGTTACGCTTTGATTCCATAAATTTATGTTGTGTCACAAATTTATGTTGTGTTGTGTTGTGTCAGCAAAGTGGGTATTTTCTTAATTAAATGAAAAAGTGATTGTGATATGATAAAATCTCCATTGATTCATTTTTACGTCCTCTTCTTCTTCTTACGCTGTATCTTTTCAACGGAAATTAACTATCATCAATTATTTTATCAGTAGTAGTAGTAGACCGCCTAAACCTATTGTCTTTTCAGCCTCCTGAGATGAGCAGAGATGTTCTCTTCATTCGATTTTCAGAAAAATTTCTCTGCATTACGAGATGCAAGATCTGATACTTCTCTGGATGTCTGGAGGCTAGAAAAAATGCACCACTCCGCATATGACGATAACTCCGTCACTAGGATTTGCAGTTTGTCGTCTAGCTGTGTCGTAAATACACGGATAGGGTGGATGTGTTTTGCGCTTCTTTACATAACTTTAACGAAAGTAAATGAACCTACGCACTTATCACTAGCCACTTCTAGAGTATTTATAAACATCAGAATTTTGTCAAATTATATTTATTAGAATTAATATTAGATTTATTTTATGATTTAATGAACTTTTTTTATTAAAAATAATTATAATAATTGCTATAAAATCTATAAAATGATTTAGAAAACAAATGTTCGACGTTATCATTGTGTAAACTGGAATTCCAGAATTGATAAAAATTCATATATTCACACATTAATTATTCACATAACGATTACCAGAAAATCGTTCGCTAATCATAGCTCGCCCAAAGTTGCTCGCCCACAATTTCTCGCCAGGAAAGTTGCTCGCCACAAAATTGCTCGCCAAGAAAGATACTCGCAAATTGCATTTTAATAATATTTTTATATGTATGTAAGCCCCGGGCCACTCTCAAAGACTCCATACATGCTTCCTATATAAATAGCTTCGTTTTTGTGATACTTTTATAATTTACCTTATTATACATATTATTTGAGCTTACAGGCGAAACTTAGCTTTCAAGATGAAATGCTTTTAGTAAGTTGAAAGATCAAAGACGGAAAGAAAAAGAACAGGAGCAGCACAAAGCTGTGTCTTTGAGGGTTAATTAAGTTGTACCTAGACTATGAATATAATCACCATAAGATAATTACTGGATTTCATTAGCAATAAAAAAATATTAGAAATCCTTCACAGAGACATGAAAAATGTATATCAATATGCGCCGAAAAATATAATATTTTTAGTTTAAAAGGTACGTATATAAGTAAATATCATGTCCCCAAACAGCAATTGTATGCTGGTATAAAGGGACAAGAAATACAGTAAAATAAATGGATATACATATTAAATAAAATCACATTGACTTGTCAAACAGTTATCTGCTCTCCAACACGAGTCCCTTCAGATGTTTATTGAAAAGTTCCACACTATTAAATTCCTTTATGGAATTGGGGATCCCATTATAGAAGTCGATCGCAGTGTATAAGAAACCACATCTCTCCCTATTAGTCCTCCTTATAATACTTCTTTTATAGTCTCTTGTTCTCGTGCGTTGTCTATGCACGTCACTGTTCTGGTAAAGGACGATATTCGTTTTCAACAACTTATTCTTTATTCTATAAATCATCTTTATCGTTTCCACCTACATCAGATCCTACAGGTTAAGCATGCCGGTGATACTGTACAAGTCAGTGGTACAGCCAGGTTGAAGATCATTTTAAGCGCTCTGTTTAAAATTAAGTTTATAATTCCTGATCTCAAATATTGCCTACCGAATTCCCATTATTCATGGGAAAATATAAGAGAAACCCTTTTTGGTAGATAGAAATAGACCTGGTTGTAAAATTTGAAAGTGGAGTTGTATGAATGTGGGTCAGGGAAGAATGGTATGTTAGAAGAGATGGGAGTGGCGCTCCGTCTTTTCTGCCTACCTCCACGTGGAAACGGAATGACGATAAGTTAGTAAGAAGATTGTTTGAAAAATGATTGAAATGATCCATTGCGCGCTGGCCTCTTTGATAACAGACATGAATAACACTACAGAAGAGATGTAGAAGTGCATAAGAGCAAATTGCTATTATTTCTACCTCCAAAATCAGACAGAATCCTGACTGCTGTCATATAAGTGTACCAAACGCTCATCGGACTAGTGCTCACATAAGCAGACTGACCTAAAGGAACAAAAGGGCATTGGATGTTTTTGAAAGGAAAATTTTGAGGCCTATCTTTGGACCAGCTCTAGACAATGGATTTAGGTGCAGCGACTTCAACAGTGAGATGTATACTTTGTTTAGGGAGCTTATTTATAAAATTGACAATATTTTGGTGATGTGGAGATAGTGACTGAACAACAAGCACTAAAGTCCCCGCTGAATTCACGACCAATAGGGCAAAGGAGCTTAGCAAGGCCAAAAAAACATGGAGTGACTCAAAGACATATCTGTCTTGGAGATCCATAACTGGAGAGAGTTGGCACAAGACTGAGATGACTGAAGGAAGACCCTTGAGCAGGCCAAGACCTACCAGGGGTTGTAGAGCCAACAGTGATGAGTGATGATGACAGGATCAAAATACTTTTTTTCAGATAATATTATATTGATGCCTACATATGAAAATCTCGTATAAATTAGACCAGTAGTACTGTATTATGGTCTGAAGAGAAAGTAATTTAAAATCAATTATAAATCTGAGAAGTTCAAAACAGTTTTCGTTCGTTCAAAATCCAATGTTATATAGATTGGTACGGTTGGATCAAATTATAAAGCAGTTATGTATTTTATTACGCAGATGGTGGCATCTTGCTGGCTTCGCTTAAAATATTCTTTTGATTTTGGCTCGGCAACATCACTCATGTGTGGATCTATTTTCTTTTACATATACTACATAAATTATATTCCTTTGATAAAAACTTATTGAAGTGAGACCGGAGAGCTCCAAGGCGAAAGAGCCGTCTTAATTTTATATTGTATATTCATTTCGAAAACTTATTTATTTTTATTTGATAATGCTATAGTAACTGGAATATACAAACGGTTAAGCTTTTTATTATATTAAAATTAATTAATTTTTTAAATTTTGTAACATAATGAATTTTTAACTATTTATAAGGCCGGCGCCACACTGAGCGTCGCTTCGTCGTATGTTCCGCCGCGACTTTGACATCGCGGAACGCCGAAAATGTTTTTAAATGCAACGCGCCACATTCGAAGGATCGTCTGCACTGCACACGGACTTGTGCTTGTTGCAGACTGAATCCGCCGCTATGTGCTAAAATTCGGTTGCGGATTTGACGCGACATCAAAGACGCAGCGGAAGATACGCCCAGTGTGGCGCCGGACTTAATGGTAATGAATGAACTTAATAATTCAAATAGCAGTAATAAGTCCGAATACTTCAATATATTGGACATGTAATGAGACAAACAGAAAAGAAAGAGAAGTTGGGGCACTGGAAGAAGGAGAACATTATAGCTGAAAAACCTGCGACAGTAGTTTGGCCAGTCTAGTGAACAGCTATTCTGGGCCGCAGTATGATGATATTTGGTATATCTTTGCTATAAAAGCATTGTTCCCGACGAGAATTGCCGGAAAACAAGGAATACAAATTTACGGGAATAGGTAGGAATGATAGGATAGGAATGGGAAAGGAAGAAGGGGGGTACGATACGAATGGACTGTAATTTATGATAGGGAAAGAAACACGGATGAAATAATTAAACTCACCATAGCGAGTGTTCCTTCTCCATTCGGTTTCACTGCAACGTTCAATAAATTATGATCATTTTATAGATCATGAATCTGAAGTCATCATCATTCTTGGCACTACAACCCTTGGTGGGTCTTGGCCTCCTCAATAATCTTCCTCCACTCATCTCGGTCTAGTGCCAGCTCTCTCCAGTTTCGAAGCTCTAAGGCAGAGATATCTTTGAGGACGTTGTCACTCCATCTTAGTTTCGGCCTTCCTAAGCTCCTTCGCCCTATTGGCCTTGAGTTCAGCGGGGACTTTGGTGCTTGATGCTCGAACATTCTCTCCACATGACCCAGCCACCGAAGTCTTCCCAGTTTTATAAATTTTGTGACGTTTGGCTCCTTAAATAGAGTAAAGAGCTCATTGTTGTAACGTCTGCGCCAAAGTCCATTTTCTAGAACCGGTCCGAAGATACGCCTCAAAATTTTCCTTTCAAAAAAGGTCAGTGCTCACTCATTCCTTTTAGTTAGTACCCACTTCTCAGCTGCGTAACGTGAGCACTGGCCTAATAAGCGTTTTTGTACACTAATATCTTGCTGTTTCTGGACAGCAGTCTGGATTTTATCTCCTTACAAAAGCAAAGCCTACAAAGGCAAAAAAACAGCGATTTGCGCTCTCTATGCGCTTCTGGATCTTCTCTGTAGTATTATTGTTGCTTGTTATCAGGGATCCTAGGTATGTAAATCTTGGTACCGTTTCAAAATTTTGACTTCCACACGAGAGAGTTGGGATTTGTTGGGTGCATCCTACGGCCATGTATTTTGTCTTCTGCTGGTTTACTATGAGACCCATGTTTTTGGCAGAACTTTCAAGATTTACATGAATCTGAAGTACTTTTTACAATTGTTGCGAAGGCACGACAATTTCTTCAAAGGTTACTTCGAGATGGTCAATTGGAAAGATAATTGACAAACGAAATTTGGCTCGACGATAGATTTACGATTTTAACACTCTCTCGACAGCAGGTAGATTACGACTACTGAGGTGTAGGACGAAGAGAGGGAGGGAAAGGAGGGTTCTTAATTTGTTCAAAGTTCAAAATTTTTAATTTGCGTGTATGGCACCGAATATAAATACCGAACAGGCATAATACCTCTATTCCTTTGCTTTGAATCATACATTTGAAATATCATCAGCTGTAAGGATGTATCTTCTGGAGGAACACTAGGAAAGCTTCTCATTTGATTGAGGCTACTGTATGTCAGCTCATAAAGAAGATGAATATTATTCTGGGAATGTGCCCACGCCTAGTTCGTGTCTGCCAGGGGCTCTTTATAAATTGGAGTGCTGAACACCCACGCAAAATCAGAGCTTGTAAAACAGGGTAACATGATGCCTTCCGAGGACGGCGTTTAATTAAGCACATTAATTGCTTCTTCTTGGGAAACAAATATTTGAAAGAAGACTCCATTAGTTTTAAAGCACGTCTAATCTTAAGCTATTTTACTCATTTTATCTAAGGCCTATTTACTGGCAATAATTGTAAAGAGAATCTAAATTCCACTAAAACATCATATTTTTACCTTCTTTAATATTTTAGCGCAATTTTTTTTTTCAAACAAACCTGCATGGTCTAGAGGGATTTTGGAGGTTGCGAAGACAGTGGAGTGACGAGACTGAAGATGATCGATGGATTGGGGACTGGAAGCGTAGTGAGGAATGAGATGAGCGGGGTAGCGAATGTGATTTGATGTCATAGCTGCGGCAGGTTGGAGATTGGTCATATGGCGTAGAGAGAGACGAGCTACGTAGCTAGGTGATGCTACGAGTACCTGTCGTCGGGCAGCTCGACCTCGTGGTTGAGGCGAGGGAGACGAACTAAATTAGGAAGTCGCCAAAACGTCTTTTATATCCCGATTTTGGTGTCAAGACGTGTACAAAAAACCTGTGTGAGAAGCGGCCTGTCAGCGTATTTACAATCCTTTGTCTTCGTGAGATCTGTGGTATCAGTAGAATTCGCGTGTGCATTTTTCATTGTTATTCCCTTGTATGCTGCATGGGACACACCATGTCAGCGGTTTCTAATCTCCGATGTCGATCTTATTTGTATGTAAACATTGACGTTCGCGCTTTTGAGTGCGCGTGTTTTTTCTTGCCCGATTGATTTTGCTTGGCGATTCCGGCGCTGGTCAAAACACGTGGGGAAACGGGTCGTCGACCCCACAAAAATGTATAACGTTAACAATGATTTTGTATATGAAATAATTACGTCAAAAATATTTGATTTTGACTCTACCGTAACTTATTAGAATCACTAAAGATCCCAGGAAGCGATATCTGAAAGCGGAATATAATTTATACAAGGCATTTAAAATATCTTAGTAATATTACTGTAATGGATTTTGAACGAAATCTTTGAACCCCAAGGATTAAAATCCATAGACAATGGTTCCGCCAGACATAATCCGAATAGCAAACATGAAACTCATTAATGTTAGCTGGCACTCAAAGAAGAGGAAGAACGATATTAAACCGTTGTATAGCAAAGTAATATGTCAAATAACACCCACCTTGCGGGAACATTTATATCAATATGTGATTAAACTAGTTCAAACATTTTCGCTGAAATATTTAAAAAAATTCGCAGAGCTTTCGCGCTGGGAGGAACCGGAGATATAGCCTTAAGTAAAACCTTCAGGAGAGGTTTATCTCTTCGCACAACAGGGTGGTGCAGAATCGCTACGGGAAACTGTTTTTATTTATGATATCTTCCTAAATCCCGCTATATCCTCTAGTGACGTGTGATTATTTATCGTGAAGTATGATTAATTTATATTATTTTATAGCAGGTGTGCGGAGTAGCGAAACGGTATAATTTTACTACACCTTGAATAAATCCATTTTAAAAATGTTTTTGTTAGTACCCCATATTAGAAATAAAACGAAATATTTGTATGTATACTTATTAAGGCGTATCATATTTTGATAGCAACATTTCAATAAACGATTTGTCGTTTGAAATTGGAATCTTTAGTGCAGGGGCGTGCAGTGGGAACAAGAAGCATGACTTTTTCCATGCATGTTTTGAAAAGAAACCGAAATAAGTGATATACTCGTGATATTCAAATCAAAATAATTAACATTTAATCAGATTTTAATATTTTATAATATTCTGCCAGATAAATATTTAATTTCGATATTTTTATCCCAAATATACTAAAAGTCATGCTTCTTGTTCCCACTGCACGCGCATGCTGTAGTGTATCCCAAGTCTCAGGATACTGACACCAAATAAAAGACAGGTTGTTGCGATTTTATGCAATAAAGCTAAGCGCAATGCTAACTGCACGCTAGTTGGTACAAGAGAGAGCGCGAGAGCTCTCCCCTTATATAGCCGCGCCCCTTTGTATTTTCGTTGAGGTGGCCGGCCTGAATACTCAACGGTATCTCCTAACATGAGCATCATGTATACAATGTAGTTATGGAACTAGCATATAATATTATTGTGCTGTATCCGTTGGACACTGGCTTCCATCGGTATATTTACTGCAGCCTGGAAAAGCAATAAAATTCCTTTATTTTTTATTTATTTTAAATATAATGGAAACCTAAAAGGTTTATGGATAAAATTTTTATATAATTCAATATAAGAAATAATAATAATATAATTTAGATACAAAGTCATTTTTTTATAGTTGGCCGAGTTTTAGCATTTTTGTCACGTCTGTGTTGAATTTGTCAGTGGTCAGTTGTATGGTCTGTTGTGGCAGGTCATTGTATAGTTTTAATCCGTTGCAAATTAGTCGGGATTGTCCTGTTTTTGTTTTGGCGTGTGTTATGTGATAGTTTTGAGGCATTCTAGTGTTGTGTTAGTGTTTTACGTGTATTTTGTGTAATTTTATGTCTTCATCTTGTATTTCGCCAATTGCTAGTCTGTGAATGATTTTAAGTGTTTCGATTTTTGTAATGCTTTCGACGTTTAATTGTTGTGTTATACGGTATACAGTTTCAGTTGGTGTCCGGTATTTCAGATCATAGACCATTTTTAGTATTTTGTTTTGCTGTCGTTGGAGTCTGTTTAGGTTAGTTTTGTTTCCGGTTCCCCAGAAGGGTATCAAATATCTTATTCTTGACGTATGCCTGGTACATCAGAATTTTTACGGTCTTTGGTGTGATTTCGTGTACTTTGTGGAATAGGCTGGTCAGTTTTGTCAGTAAGTCAATTACTTTGTCTATTTGAAAGGTCCATTTGAGATGTCTGTGGCAACGTGATTAACAAACCCTTGATGACTCTTTTTCTGTACACTCGTGAAAAACTGTCGTCCTCGGAATGATTATACTTGTTGTAACATGTGATAAATTCTCTCCTTCGCTCTGATCTTGTTTTCGCTCCACCCTGTGCGAGGTCTCTCCCCCGTAAGGGAAATTTATGGATTGGGGTTGGGCAGAGCCCGCGAGCCTTCCAGGAGAAAAACGAGAGGAATTTATGAGTATTTATGGTAATCGGAGGACGTAAAGCATCCCCGCTATCCCCATATACTTTTCACTATTGATTTTGAACAAATATTTTATTTCGCGGCGAATGTGCGCGGTGCCCAGCAAGTAGACAATGAAAAAAAAACAATTTTAATATTGTACGAGTCAAATAAAATGAATAAAACCGTGTAGAAAAAATATTGTTTAATCTTTAAATAAAATAACTATTTGAATAACACCACTTTATTGAGGGTTAACAACGGGGTTGAGTATTAGTTAATACTCAACCCTGTTGGAGACTCAGCTGTGAGTTGAAACTAGTTGGTGTATACTCAATAAAGTGGTGTTATACAAATAGTTATTTTATTTAAAGATATTATGTCTCACCACAATGTGTTTGCTTCGTGTGAAAATCTTCTTTAAATTTTGGCAAGATTTTAACTATATTTTATACGATTTTTACCGGCTTTTAATCCTTTCTAAGACATTCTATACATTTATTCTTGTTAAAATTTTTGCTAGATTGTAATAATTGTATTTCTTACACAGGGTGTCTCATGGCTAGTAGCAGAAACTTTACAGGTGGTTTACAGCCTTGATATTGAGTCAAAAATGTTTAAGCAACCAAATCGATAGTTAAAATTTGCATTTTTTTCAATATTTTTGACTTATTTTCTGCTAAAAGTTGAACTATCATTACATCAACTTGTATCGATTATGAAAAATTCTAATACGGAAAGTCAAATATGCCTTCAGGAAAGGTTATTATATATTTTAATAGATGTTAAATCAATTATCATTTTGAGAGGTATACATTTATCTATTATGTCGCCTTACCAAATATTGTATAATTAACTTTTGGATAATTATGTACTTGTTAATTAGATCTATTACATTATATCTTCTGAGAGCTTTGGTATGATCGTCTCATTCCGTTATCATCTGTCATCTTCTTTTATATGGAGTACTGCAAAGCAGAGAGAAATACATATTAACAATATTTTTATATGTACGTTCTTTAGAACGGCATTACTGAATTTTGTTCACAGAGGGATAATTATTAATTTAAAAAAAATTAAACAAGTCTCACAGAGACGAAGCTATTTATATGGGAATAAATATATACATGAAAAAGAATACTGCTTAATATTCCACTTTAAAATATAGAGATATCATTACCAGCTGCAAAATCTACACAATGGAAAGGACCACAGATGTCTCTAGCATAATCCATTCGAATATATGAAAGAAACTGATTTAGAATATACATATATACAACTTTAAAAAATTTGATAATGTGGGCATGTTCTTACGGTGGAATTGATGAACGTTGCATCGTGTAAAGTGATCACTTAAGCCAGCTCATACAGGTCAGCCCTGGGCCACCCGAGGCTTCTTTAATTTATCTTATTAAAGAAATACATATTTGAGATTTGTTTCTGATTGCGTCGACGGTTGGCAACTGTACCTGTAGACAACCATCGGCACTAGACAAACATCAATCATCAATACAATCAGACACGAATTCCAAATAACTGTACCGAAAATAACCGGTTAAAATAACGGTTTGACCATCACTAAAGCCCATATGCGCGTCATCTGCAACTGTCACACGCCCCCCCACCACGTCGCTGTATGCTAATCACGGAGGCATATTGTTCAAACGTTGGAACGTCACGCCGCACGCTACAGGGTGTTCACGCGATAATTAATTACGTATAACGTATACACCGCAGCTGCCAGGGGTCCCTGTGATTTTCAATATCAATGTTCGCCACTGCTGTCGGAAATTAACTCAAAATCTAGCTACTGTTCCATGGAGTCAAGATGTGCTACATATTATATTTACTTACTCACTTCCGTCGTTTCCCCGCGGGGGTAGGCAGAGAGGATGGAGCGCCATGCTCTTCTGTCCTGACATACAACTTTCGCTTCGTCGTCATTCATACATCTTCGCATGCAAGCTCGACGGTTGTTCAGGCTTCTAACAGGACCATCTTCCAGTATCTGGTTAATCTGGTCATGCCACGTCTTCCGTGGTCGCCCTCTCTTTCTGGCGCCTTCAACACTTGCATCATATATCTTTCTTACCATTCTTTCCTCATTCATTCGCTCAACATGCCCAAACCACCTGAGCGACCCTATTTTTATTCTGTGTATTATGCTACGATCAGCTTTACATTCATTCCTAATATCTTCATTCTTTACTCTATCATTCATGGATTAACCACACATACATCTAAAGGACCTCATATCCACTGCATTCAATCTACTTTCGTTTCTCTTCTGCCAGCTCCAGGCTTATATGTGGGGTATAAAAGCCTTCCTTCCTGGGTTTCAATCCGTGGGATTGGTTTGCAGCAAAGCACGTCTCCTTCTCCATTCCTCTCGGTCTCCGGCGATCCTCTTCAGCCCTGTGTAGGAGGCACAATTCATATCTTGGCACACTCGCTCAAGATATTCACGGCGAGGGCGCCCTCTGGCAATCTTTCCCTCTACCATTCCCTCCAGTATAGTTTTGAGCAGATTTTCGTAGCGTAAAATATGCCCCATGCCTTTTCGAGATGGTATTCATTATGTGCGTGGTTTCATCGATCCTGCTGAGAACCTCTTCATTCGCAATGTGGTCTCTCCAGGAAATTCCTGGGGCACGTCTGTAGGTCCACATCTCGAAGGCTTCTAATCGTTTTTTAATCTAATCGTATAAAAGCAAAGACAGCAAGCAATATACAAAAAAAAAAAAAAAAATGTTTTGAATGCGTACACCGAGGATTACTAATTTAAAATGATAATTTAAAATTCTAGATTTTATGTATCTATCTCTTCCAAATTCATGTTTGCTATAAATTTATAGGCTATGTTTTCTGTAAAATGAGGACTCCATTCAAATTTTTGATGTGTAGCATCTTTCCTCTCGCTTTCCTACAATCTGTGGGAGTGATTTCTTGAAAATGGACGGAAATGCGTAACAGAAAACCAGACGCCGGGGAAGCGCGCGCTATTTCATTTGACCAATGAGCGTGCGTGGTGATAGAGCTGGCCGACAGATGGTACCAACCCATTTTCCGAGAGGTTGGTACTGTATTGATAAATGTATATGATATTGAAGAAAATACATTATTATTGTGAAGTTGCAATTTCAGAACGAAGATCTGTTAATTATTAAACAATTTTTTATTAATCAGTTGGAAAAGACATGCAGAAAAATCAAATTAACGAAAAAATATTTTAACTGCTACCGGGATTCGAAACAACGGACTTTCATTCTATATCCGGGGATGGCGCGTTTACCAATTTCAATTAACATTAGTTAGCGAAAATTTTTCGACCTTATATGTAGTTTTTTTTTAATTGATTAACATTTTTATTCCATTTTTAAAGCCATCCGGATTGAATATTTTAAATATACCTAATAGTACACTGTTTTATACAAATATATAATTTTAAATTTGATAAATTAATTAGGAACAGAAATACAGAATTATCGTTAAAGTGAGCTTCGCTTATTTTCTATTTTTATTCTCGTCTATTAAGTGTAGTGGCTCTCGTAGCGCAGTGGGTATGACACTGGCCTCCCACACTGAGGGTTCCGGGTTCGATTCCCGGTGAGGTCACAATGTTAATCTACGTGATTTACTCAAGCCTGGGTGTTTTGTGATGTATTTCGCTTCTGTAATTGGGCCTCCTAGCCTTTTGAAGCGTAAACTAATAATAATAACAATCTTAAGATGTCAATATTGCAATTTTCAGTATACGAAAGTAAACAGTGTTATCATTTTTTAATATAATTTACAATACGCAAGTTGGCGTAGACAAAGTTTGCATGAGACGACTGTCCAGTTTAGTTATACGAAAACCCTTGTTGTATAGTTTGAATTATTCAAGGGCTAGCCAGTTAAGGGTTATATTACTTCAGCAGTCGACGTGTCAAGTTAAATAATGCAAAAGGCTATTGTATCAAATATAACAAACCATCATTTGAAGTGCTACCGATTTGTAACGCAATTGTGCTCATGTTGCTTCTTTGAAGAGTGATTTGTTTGGTCAATGCATAGGCGAAGGGAATAATGAAGATGTAGGACTCTATCGATGAATCGAGTTCTGTAGTGTCGCATTGTACGCAATGGTATATGAATGTTGTATTGGGGCTTAGGGAATTATTTTATTTATTTATTTGTGTGCATACGGTGCATAGCATTATTTAAAAAAATATAGTAGAAACAGAAAGTCAACCTTACAGTTCAAACAGTATTTAAACAAGTACACAAGAATGCGATCAAATTAACAACCACAAATAATAATAATAATAATAATAATAATATTTTTTTTTACTATTCGACAAAACAGTGTACATTTTAAAATAACAGCAAAATATAAAAAAGTAATTAAATAAAAAATACTGTCATGAGACATAGCTATAGGAGGCAAATGAAACTATTTAAAGTTTAGTTTATTTATCAAAAAGACACTGGACAAGTCTTAAATATGTGGATCCCGACTCACGTCAGGGGTCACCAATGTGGAGGTGGATGAGCCCTGCGGTTTAGGATGAGTTGATGCGGTGTTGGGATGTAAAGTCACGATGGTTTTACAGAATTTATTGAATTGCAAAAGTAAAAGTTATAAAGAATACAGCAGGTACAAAGGTTACAAGTTAAAGCGTGACGTTCGAAGGTCTGACGGCAAGGGCTTCCGCTATACGAGCCGTTCACTAAGGAAGTGAGATGGTTTGTTTTGCGGGCGCGTGCTTGTATAGTTATTCAGAACAAAGGAATCGGGGTGTTATGATTTTCTCTTTACTCGGCCACGCGTGTGGGTATTTAGCTTAGATCAGCGAGGTGCGTTTCGTCACTCCGGTAGTCCATGTCCTCTGCTATACCTCGCCTTTGTACTCGGTCATCGGTCTGGCTTACGTTTGCCTTGCTCAGCGATTTTGGTCTCAACCTCTGTATCGAGGGCGACGGCCTGCCGTACTCGACGTCAGCATCTGTGGTAACTCATTACACGGGTGTCTGTGTGTATGTGTCTCGGGTCACCACAAATATATGAGCTGGTTTAAATGATCACTCTGCACAGTGCAACGTTCACCAATTCCATCGTAAAAAATTCACACATTATCAAATTTAAATTCTATATATGTTCAAACCTGAGAATCTTTCGTTTATTTGAATGGACCATGCTAGAGACATCTGTAGTCTTTTCTCATGAACCAGGTTTCTCATATTTATAGCTTCGTCTCTGTGAGACTTTTATAATTTATCTTAATCGATAGTTTCATTGTTTATAGAATATTGAAAGAAACAAAATTGGAATAAAACTGTCTAATGTGGGGTTAGAAAAAAACCCAATGATATTGGATTGAGTAGGTATTTATTTTAGTTTATTAGTTGAGTTAAGTTTACCTAAGTAGTTAACTTGTATTTTTTGGAAATCAATTATATTTTCGGCAGTTAAAAATATGTCTGACCAGCGCCTAGCATTGGAGTTGAGGCGGGCACTATAGCCGTTCGACGAAGCCAGCTTTTTCGTTTATTATTCTGTTATATATATACAAGGAACGAGGCAATAACAAGAAACTTGAACTTTTCAGTAACTTTCGTTTTCCAAAGACTCCGTCATGACTGCTTGACTCAAGATTGATTGATTTACCGAAATATAGCCAAGGTAAACAGAGTCCTATTTCTGAAATAATTGGGCATAATGGCAGAAAACGGTACATTCTCCAATTTTCGTAAGCGCGTGTTACCCGATGAAATTGAGTGACCTGATTTCAGAAATGAAATAAAATTGATTCGCAAATATTACATCTACACCAGTTTTCTTTAAAATGTAGTCAGGCATTCATGAATTACTTCTACGAACTTACCACACTTATTGCTCAGTCTACAAAGCCTGGGTGTTTAGTCAGTATGATAATTTGTTCTGGTGAGGTTGGTAGTAAGTGGTGCGTGGCTGACACGAGGGCGTGACGGGAACAAGCCACCTCACTATCTCTCCAGGTAAGTGAGAGAGTAGTTGAGCACATGGTAGAGCGGCGCCCGCCACAGAAGGAATTTACTTGTAGATAACACCGGCCGACAACCAAGTCAGGCTTTTCTACAAGATATCTTAATAAACCTATATTAAAAAATACTTATTACGATTCTTCATTATTAAAATTCAATCTCACAGTTCTCATATTTTTTGAACATTTATTTAATTTATAATTTTTTAATAGACCCTCAATAGGTTAGAGTACAAAAAAAAATATTTTATGAAAATTATGAAGATAAAATAATTTCACAATACAGTTTCTACGATAATCTTCTTAATCAAATTCAAAATATCGTAGACAACGTATAAACAAATACATTTAAGAAAAAGCTCAACAAGCTATACGAGACACAATACACCTCGAAAGTGTGGAGAGCGCGCGTTCCAAGGCTAACGCCGTGTATCGTACGACGAGTAGTGGTCCTCGTTGCCGAGAATACCGAATATTAGAAAATGTTATGGTTATGCTAATTTTTATTGCGCCTTTTTTGCGTAAGCGACGCTTTACAAATAGGATATCTTGAAGAAGTGAATTTTCAGCCTCTTCTTAAATGCTTCTCTATGGACCACTACACTAGAGGTAGCTGATTCCACATAGCTGGGCCCGCAACGCTGAAAGCACGTTCCGCAAACTTGGTGGCTCCAGGTCCCCTTGGTACTACCAGCCTGCAGAGTGCCTCCGATTTAGCTGACCGCAGTGTGAGCCGCCTTCCAGTGATATTGTCCGGAATATACAGGTCCATCAAATACTGTGGTGCATTTCTTTGAAAACTTTTGTTACGATAATGTCTACGGTAAACGTGTATTACACACTCGAGTGCCCGTCAGCTTGATTTATTAATATCCAGACATAAATGGGAGACGTCAAACTCTCAGGTCAGCGTCTAATTCAGCGGTGGGAAGGGTTGTGGAACCGGCAAGTCAGTTCCAGAAAACTAGGTCCAGCGAACGGGCATTTGCGGTGGCGGGCCCCAAAGCGTGGAACTCTTTGCCGTCCCTGATAAGAAACACGGACTCAGAGACTTTATTTAAGAAAATACTTAAAACGCACTTGTTTATAAAATCTTTCCAGAACCTTTTTAATATTCGTTGTTTTCTTTTACTATTTTATGTTTTGAGCTGTTTTTCTTTTTCATTTTATTATTCTATGATTTTTGTATGTAAGAGTTTTTTGTGTGTAAAGCGCCCTTGAGGTGAAATTTTCACAAAAAGGGGCTACATAAATAATCCATTATTATTATTATTATTATTACTATTATCTTTTAAACTGGGACGGATTCAATAATAATGAAGTGACTGATCATTCTAGGACGAGGAGAGAAGTATCCAGTTATTATTGTTACTGATTTTCGCAGTACGGTAAAGTACAGGATTTGGGGGTTGCTATGGCGTTAATAAAATTATTTCAAGCCTTCGACATCATCGTCCGTTCTAACAATTTTCTCCGATCGAATTTCTTTTAGAAGACCTCTCTAAATCTGATAACGCACGAAGCAATCCACTCTCCATTTAGATTTTGCCGAGCCATAATATTACGGAGGATAAATCGCAGAACTATCGACCTTCGATTGATCCCTTTTCACTCCAATATTTCAGCCCATTGTCTAGCAATTTATCAATGCACCGCCGCAGGGCCAAAGGGCTCCATTCAATTCCAAGAATCAAATAAAATCAATAAAAAGTGCCGAATCAATCACTGCCAGCAACGCGAGAAGAATGATTTGTTTACATCGACTTTCTTTTACGAAAACAGATCTATTTCGAATTATTTCGTCCTGTCGATACCCACTAAGTAAAGTGTTGTAAGCGCCACATGCTTCATTTTAATTAAGAGTTATCTGGGGTGTTCTGCCGTTTGTGTACACCTCCTTTTTGCCTACGTTTCAGAATCGGGAGTGGCTTTACGATTTGGGGGCCACATGAATTTATGTTAGAGAAAGTAAATACATAAGAAGATGGTATCCTTTTTTTAAAATCAAATGCCTCATTGGGCAAGCTCATCACAAGTGTTTAACTTTCATCCCATGATCGGAATGGTCGGACGCTAAATCTAATTAGTGTTACTAAATGGAATGCAAATTCTAAAAAAAATAATTTAAAATTTAAAACATCAATTTGAAGCATTTAACATATATTTTTCTAGAGAAGAAATGGACCACGTTGGACAGCCTTTAATCATGTCCTGAAAAATAAATATATTTCCATGAATTTCAAAAGGACAGTGTTTGAAACATGCATCCTCCCTATGCTTCCGCGTGATCTAGAAACAATCACGGTAATTATATATTCAATAACACATTCATATTTGTGAAGTTGTAATTTTTCAGAACAAAGTTTTGTGAAATATTTAATAACCAAATTAATTAATCAATTAGAAAGACATACAGAAAAATCTAATTCACGAAAAAATATTAGGTTACTACTGGGATTCGAACCCAGGTCACCTCCTTTCCGGGGCCGGTGCTTTGACCACTAAGCTATAGCAACTCTATATGTAGTCCTTATTTTTATTAATTGATTAATTTTTATTTTTGTCCATAGAGAAATCCACTTTTTTGATACGGTAGTTGAAATTACTTTGCATATTTTTTTGGTGAATTAGATTTTTCTGTATGTCTTTCTAATTGATTAATTAATTTGGTTATAAAATATTTCACAGAACTTTGTTCTGAAAAATTGCAACTTCACAAATATGAATGTGTTCTTGAATATATATAATATCTGTTGTATAAATGTATGTCCAAATAAAAATGAATTATTCAATTAATCATGGCGTCCATCTAGCGGTGGCATTGCAAAGTAATTTCAACTACCGTATCAAAAAAAGTGGATTGCTCTATGGACAAAAATAAAAAAATAAAAAATAATTAATCAATTAATAAAAATAAGAACTACATATAAGGTCGATATATTCATAAAAATCGGAAACATATAGGGTTGCTATAGCTTAGTGGTCAGAGCACCGGCCCCGGAAAGGAGGTGACCTGGGTTCGAATCCCAGTAGTAACCTAATATTTTTTCGTGAATTAGATTTTTCTGTATGTCTTTCTAATTGATTAATTAATTTGGTTATTAAATCACGGTAACTGCTAGGACTACACATAAATTAAGATATACTGCGATGTATAGAGAGAAAAATTCTAGGCGTTAGTCAGAGATAGAATCCGAAATGAAGAAATCAGACGCCGAACAAAAGCTGTCAATGTGGTAGATAGTATTGGCAAATCGTATTGGTCATGTTACCAGATATGGAATAGACAAATGGTCACCCAAAGTTCTGCAATGGAGACCAAGCGACATGAAAAGATCAGTAGGCTGGTTTCGGAAAAGAATGGCCGATGATATTGTCTCCATCGCGGACAGTGGGTTGATAAGAAAAACCTAAAGAAGAGAAAATTCATCCAGCATTGCAGAGATAGCTGAGAAAGAAGAAGGCGAAGATCTACAGAAGATCAAGCTATAAATGAAGATGTTTTGGATAAGGTAAGTAAAACAATAAGAATCCTAATAATAATGTTTCTTGAAAAGGTAATGAGACATCCAGACTCATGCATTTAATAATGGAAGGAAAGTTTGGCTTCTGTAGAACTTTTTCTGGCCGTATGACGATTTCCAACGCCAGGAAAAGACACGAAGAGAAAAATAAACTATTTATAAAGTAGAAATATAATAAAGTCAGTACGTTACTAAAAAGGGTCGGTAAGCATGGAAAAACAAGCTAAGGACCCATGTTTCGATGGAAAGTTTAAGTAAATTCATAAAACACCTTTGTAAGGCAAACTTCACAATGTATTTCAATGAAGGTTCCTAAGTACCTGTTTGATGTCAAAGACAAAGTAACCCTTAGTGGTAATAAAAGGGTAAGTGCGATTATGATGCCAGTGGATGGATCTTTTTACAAAATATTTTGTTAAAAGTTTCCAAGCCACGGCTCCAAGGCCCGAATAAATATGTAAAAAGTTGCTAACAGACGAGGCGAATTCAATTGAAAGAGCGAATATGTTCGAGCTAACACAACACTAGAGCAACACCCAATGTCTAACATCGGAAAATAATTTCGGGTTTTATTTTCTGAACTGTAACCATATCTTTTCCAATGTTATTGTCATGTTGTACTTCATCCATCCCAACTAGAATAATTTCGTTGTCTGTCTGTCCGTCCATCTGTCTTTCTTTCCCCGTAACTTCGTGAAACGTTTTTAACTTTTTTACAGTAGAATTTTTTTTTCCCAATTTAATTTTTTTTAAAATAAATACGTACATCCTTAGGAACCGACATGTTAGAGTACCGTCATTTATCATCTTTAAAATAATTTTGAATAGTATTTTTCCATCTATATTTTACCTTGCGCGACTTAGTATTGTCATGAGATGGTAGAATCAGGCAGAATCAGGCACCATCAAAATCTCCTCGAACGGTCAGCACAAATATGGAATCAACTGGGCTGTTCTCGTTTATTCTGGGCTATTCTCGTTTATTTTAGAAACACCGAGAAAGTGAAATTAATTGTAAAAAGAGATCGACCGGCTACTAACCGGTATAGTATTGTCTCCTTAAACAAATTAAAAAATCGGGTTAGTTACTTATTTATATGTACTTGTATTACCTGTTATCTGCCAAAATCCTTCGAACCATAATATCCATACTGTTTTACTTACTATAGTGTGCATCTAGATAAAATATTTCAGGTTTTATACTATAACGTAAGTCTGGCGATCACTGGCTCTTAGTCTATGTATTTTTTTTTATTCTGTATATTTTCTACGCAGGGCCGACAACTGACAAGTGTACCGAACGACAAAATTGTGCCAACGTAAAAGTACTCACGGTTATAGACCATGTATACAGGAATGTTTCGTTAGAACGTGCCAACGCAAAAGTACTCTCGGTTATAGATCATGTATACAGGAATGTTTCGTTAGAACGTGCCAACGCAAAAGTACTCTCGGTTATAGATCTTGTATACAGGAATGTTTCGTTAGAACGTGCCAACGCAAAAGTACTCTCGGTTATAGATCTTGTATACAGGAATGTTTCGTTAGAACGTGCCAACGCAAAAGTACTCTCGGTTATAAATCATGTATACAGGAATGTTTCGTTAGAACGTGCCAACGCAAAAGTACTCTCGGTTATAGATCACGTATACAGAAATGTTTCGTTAGAACGTTCATACTTCTTCGTCGTCATCATCATCACCGAAGGACTATCAGGCGAAGTCACCCATACACAGAGTCAAATAATCGTAAATACTTTAATCATTCTGAACCGTATTACAAGGCTTCCGTTTAAGCCTTTGATTTACGGTGCTGTTATCATTGAAGTCATAAACGGAATGCAGGCTTTTGTTTGCGAATTGTTTCAGCATTTCAGGCAGGCTAAATTGTGAATTCCGGGGTGGGCCGAGCCGGGCTACGATTGAATTAAAATCCTCCCTTATTTTCAAACGCAGCCCCATGTTATATTTACTCGTCGACTGAAGTTGAAAACCAAAAAGTCGAAGGCGGTCAGAATATTAAATATATATATATATATATATATATATATATAATCTATATATTAATATATAGTTTTTTATTTAATATTAAAACTACATTTAAATCATAATACATTTGTCTATTACAATCTACTTAGATACATTTTATTTTATTGCTTTGCCTCTCCAAAAATGAGACTTGCTCATGTGCTTGGTGAGGGGCTTACACTTTATTAGTTTATTTTGGATTTGGCTTATTTGTTCCTTAGCTATATGTCTTGTTATGCATTGTCAAATTGTATCGATCTAAAGTGTTGGTTTATTTTTTTCTTTAATTGTTGTAAGTCATCGATTTTCTTAATATCTGTAGGTAGGTTATTGAAGTTTTTTATGCCCAAGTATATGTAGTTTTGTTGACACAGTTTGGTATTATATTTTGGGATTTTAAAATTATTTTTGAATCTTAATGATGTGTTTTTTTCAAATTTAGCAGTTATGTTTTCTTTAATTAGTTGTATAATTGACGTTTTTTTGTAAACATTCTCTAATTTTGGAACTTGGAATTTAGAGAAAAGTAATTGTGTAGAGAAGGTTTTTCTTTTTTTAAATATTACTTTTATAATTGATCTTTGGATTACTTTCACTGTGTTTATGATGTTATTATACGCCCCTCCCCATCCAATGATTCCATATTGGAGTAGTGCATGGACAGAAGCGTAATAAACCATTTTTAAATTATCTATGGTTAGTGTGTTACGCAATCTTATGAACATATATATGCATTTCCTTATTCTTTTGACCAACTCGTTATTATATATTCTCGTATTATATACATAACGTATATTCCAATAAATGCCTAGACAGTTCCTTTGTTCTTGAATGTTCTTCCTGAATTCATTAAGAGAGCGAATACATTGGGAATTTAAAAAAATGATTAAGGGCATTGACGTATTATAAATAAAGACACATTATTCCCATACTAGCCGGCTTTCATATATAGTAAATATTGCATTGAAAGAAAATGAAATGACTTTAAAACACATTGCACGCTGTCAATCGGTAAATAATGTCAAGTGTTTGGTTGCATCACAGTCTGATATTGTTATCGCTACATTGACATGTATCTGTAGGTATATATGAGTGCAATATATACCTACAGTAATGCCACGAGTAAGCAATCGACTCATTGAAGTCCTCATAATGACCGAATGATGTGAATATTGTCCATGTTAAATGTAAATGGGCGGTACGCATTACACGCTTCAGCGACCGTAAATAATGTTTGTCAATATTTTGCTTTTGAACTGGGCCAGTGTGGGAGGGAAATTGAACATTTGAAATTAATTAAGTTTTATTAATTTACTTAAATCACTGGACACGAATTCAACATTCTCTAATTCACAATATCTCGCACTAATCACTGGTCTATGGAACACTTTATACTCCTCTCTGGTCGCAATAATTTCCGAACATCCGTCAGATTGTCGCTGGTATTACGCTTTATCTGTGACTTTGCGAATGTCAAAATTAGACTCTCCGCGCGGTAATCTAGGGAAATGATAACAGGTCGCGTTCCAGAAATTTCTCGCATATTTTAGTAAATACGGTCATTTCGTGAATGTTCCCGTATAATCCTATGCTTTCGACTAACCTGAAGTTCTTTTTAATGTCACAAGACTTCGATTATGTGTAATTCCTATTATTTTCAACTATCCGGCTGGTTATAAGATATTGTCAGTATTATAACTAGCCGTATACCCTTCACTAACTAACTAATTAACTAACCATCACGCCGTTTCCCCGCAGGAGTAGGCAGAGAGGATTGAACGCCACACTCTTCTATCCTGGCACACCACTTTTGCTTCGGCCACATTCATTCATCTTCTCATACAAGTTCTACGGTTGTTGCGGCTTTTAACAGGGCGATCCTCAAATACTTATTAAATTCCTATTATTTTCAACTATACGGCTAGTTATAACATATTGTCAGCGACAATATGTTGTAAATAGCCGTATACTCTTCACGAGAAATCATAAATATTAATTGATGATGATCCTTGTGTGACCGCGCAACATGAGCCCCGCGCTGAATGCGTGTCACAATCTAATTACTTATTGTCGTCATTGCAGCAACTCACGGACCTGAAATTATTATATTCAGATAAATAGGATATTTACGAAAGATAATAAAACAAAAAGAATGTTTTTATAAAAAATTCTAATACCCCGAACTTCTGTAGGCGTACATAAGGTTGTAATTCGTTTTCGAATATACGAAGAAAATTGATTAATATATTTTTTTAAGAATTTGAAACCTGAAATCAGCCAACATTTTGGAAACAGCCCGAAAGAGGCCTTGCCATCTCATTAATCTGTTTCACGTGCCTGAACCGTCCAAATTTCTAAATTCTATCGACTTTGGTACAAATAAATCTACATTAACCCTAGTTTAAAATGAAGGAATAGGGCTTTACAACGCGAGCCCCCCAACTTTTTTCTCCGTCGGACGTGATCCCTGACAGATGCAAAGGTCCGGTGGCTGACACACGAGATAAATGTTTGGACCACAGAATCCTGGGATGATGGGAGAGATTTTATCTTGTCATCTCGGTACAAAGGGTTTCAATTCGTTGTATTGTTGAAATGTATATAGGTACGTAGAACAAGTCCGAGAAATAATTAAAATACAGCGGACCTCCAACATTCGTCATAAATCCGTTCTCGAGGGAGAGATGAATATTAAACGAATTTTTCCCATAGGAATTAAAAAATAATAGTTTAATGTTTAATCCATTCTCAGCCCCAAATTTTGCCAATCTTTAGATTGTGAACGTGAATGGAGAATACGAAATCAACGTTTAATGTTTCCAAGTGTTCGTTTACATCTTTCACTAGGGCCCAAAAACTCTTTCGCTACAAAATGAACGACCAATCTGACACGAACGTCGAATGTTAAGGATCTCGACTTTAGAGTTGGGAGCACCCTGACATTTCACGATCACACAGAGGCGATCAGTGGTAATGCATTGAGAATGCTAGGATTTATTCTGCGTACACTCAGGGTTTTCAAAATTTTCGATGCGAAGTAGACTCGAGAGTGGCTCGATGATTTGGGAGCCACATGAGCGTAAGTACTCTCTTAGGGTAGAGAAAGTACAAAAAAGTTTCTAAGATATCGAAACAAAATACCTTGGTGTGATCATTGATCAACACCTCAAGTGGAATAGACACATCGTTGAACTAGTAAAAAGAATGAGGAAATGTATCTACGTATTCGTTAGATTAAGAAATATTTTAAGTACAAAAATTATTAAAAACGTATATTACGCCATTGTTCACTCTCTACTCATATACGATTATCGGATGGGGAGGTTGTTATAAGAAAAATCTAAACTCAGTAAAAATATCACAAAGGATTATCATTAAAGTAATACTGAAAAAAAAATCTACATTTTCAACAAAAGATCTCTTTAAATTGTTTCCTGTACCAAACGTAGATGATATTTGCAAGCAAGTTTCCATATTAAAAATATGCAAAGAAAAAAACCTCACAGAAAACCAAGAATATTTCAAACTTATGAGAAATGGAAACCAATTTATAATGACTAAATGTAAAACAACCCAAATGCAGCATCAATATATTTATAAACCCATTAATTAATATAATAACTTACTTATCGAGATACGATGCATCAGTAACCCTTCAGAGCAAGTCAAAAAATTAAAATTTTCCTAAAATCAAACTTAAATTCATAAATCATTTAAACCTACAGCTTTTTTCAAAATAACTCCAATACTTTCATTATCAACATATCTTTTTTACCGTATTAATAAATAACTTGTATATACTACCTATATAGGTAATAATAATATATATTATA
The DNA here is from genome assembly GCA_016648135.1 of Agrypnia vestita. Lineage (NCBI taxonomy): Eukaryota > Metazoa > Arthropoda > Insecta > Trichoptera > Phryganeidae > Agrypnia > Agrypnia vestita. Next base: position 38,177 of record JADDOH010000570.1, read on the forward strand.
ATAAGAACTGTGGCTCCCTCATCAGACTCAAGAGCTTCTCTTCACTGATGAGGTCCTACATGACTATAAAGTATTTAAATAAAATGTTAATCTAATATTTAAATATATAAGAACTGTATTTGTACTATATATTAAATAAATAAAAAAAAATCTCTACATGAGAGAGTACTTACGGGCTTCCTTGGTGGGGCCGAGTTTTACCAGGGTATGCTTGGCTACAATAGTTTAGAGACTAGAATAAATGTTACGCATTTTTATCGATTGTTGCGCGGTATGATTGATAATCCTGAAATTATGCGGAACATTGGTTTCAATGTTCATAATAATTACCTTAGACAGTTCAGCATGGATTGTTTCACATTCAAATATACAGGACCAACTTGTCGATGGTTATGCCTGTTGTAAGAGATACCGTTATGCTGAACAATATCGCTTTGGACATTGATCTGTTCCATATTTTTGAGAGAGTTTTCCAAAACAGAATTCTCCTACACATTTGATATGAATATACAGGGTATAAAATAACTAGTCCACAATACTTTACAGGTGGATTCCTGCCATGGTTATGAATCGAATATGTTCTAGCAATCATGACATCATATCATTAGTTAACATGCACGTTTGTCCCAGTGCATATTTGTCACAGTGCATGTTTGTCCCTGACAAGACTAACACGCATGTGATCAATTATTGGTGGAAGTGTAACGATACTATGGTTGAGGTGTGTAGTGTTGTGAATGTAGTGGTGTAGTGTTGGTCCTGACGAAGAGAGGGGTACGTCTCGAAACCGGTAGACCTAAAATCTGGTAGTGGTTTTTGCAAAGTTAACTAACAATCTGTTAATTTGAACAAACTCAAAATAAACTGTTACCCTGTCTATTTATTACACAATTGATTGGGGCGGTCCCACTTAAGTCGGGGTAGATTAAACCGACGCTAAAGAAAGTGCGCTATAGCCGTAATAAAGAACGCCGGCTTCCCGAGATGGCGGTAGTGTGCTGTATCCAGTAAATAATAGAGCACGCCTGACAAACTGGCGGACAATAAATGAAGATTTAATACGACGGTGCGTCTGCTGTAAAATGGCGAGATTTATTTTAAACGCCATCGGCCCCGAGCCGGGCCGTAAAACCCTCCAAAGGTGGGTTTATTATTTATCGAGCATTAAAATACACGATTTCAAAAGTTGAACAAATGACATTAAGAGAGACTGTAAAATGTTATTAGCGCTAAGGATGAAATATCGCGGTCGGAGGAGGAGATTCGGGAAAATTACTATTAGCCCGTGCTCGAGTAAGAAAGGGCGAAGTGAATCCAGCGAAATTAAGCACGTTTTACAACCTAGGATTTCACGTCGCTTGCTCCAAGAATGATTCTTGCTTAGAATATTTTGAGTGTGTCCAAATTTTTCAGAACGGAACTGGATTTTTGTGGACGTACTCAATATTCTGAATAAAAATACTGGTCAAAAGGAGTTTAATAAAAATTGAAATAATATTTCTGGCGTATCCTAGTGTAATGTTAGTAATTCGGACGTATTTCATTCACACAGATAAGGTATATTGCTTTAAAAAAAAAAATCTCCAAAAAGTCTATATATATATATATATATATCTATATATCACTATATATTATATATATATATATATATCTATATATACTATAATATCTATATATATAATATATGTCTCATTAGCGACATCTGTGGTTATTTAAGAGGAATGAAAAACTTTGTTACTAGCCGCTTGGAGGATCATTAGAACTAACATGTGAAACGTGGCGCATACTTTAAGTATTTAAATATATATACAACTTCCAAAAATTAGTAGACATGGTATTCTATCATGCGTGGAAATGGTGAACGTTACATTGTGTAAATTGATCACTTAAGCCAGCCGTACGATAGGTCGTAAGCCCTATGTAAATACTTCTATACCCACTTTCCCATAAATATACAGTTTCGTCTCTGTGAGACATCTATATATACATTGATTGATAAATTATTCTTGCTTAAATTATTGTAAATGTGTTAAAATTTGTGGGGGCCAATGTCCGCATAACGTCAGCAGTCCGTTGTTCAATTTTTTCCATTGTTGGGAAATGCTGACCTAAGTACTTCGATCAGTAACTTTAGTTCTGCTTTCTTACCTGTACACTTTCACTGGCTCCTGACTCCGGGAGAAATAAAAGTCAACAATGCGACCGATTGCTCTTTCATTCTTCGACCTACGAACTACGAATCTCTTCCCTGAACCTTCATAGCACGAGCAATACGTAGTACAGTTGTGGTGTCAATTCTAATATACGGAAGTCGACCCGGGATTCGCCAAAAAATAACGAATTATTAATACGTTGTGTAGACACTTCGTGATCGTAAATTGATGTATTTTATTGGCAATCAAAATTAGCGCTGGAAAGTGAGCGGTGCATAAATTTGATGCTTACCACCGTAAAATAATATGTCGTCACCATCGGGTGATATTCGATATTCTCGGCATTTCTTTCTCCCCTTGAATCGTTGGCTCCCAACACGAATTGTGTGTGAAGGTTTGTGAAAACTGTGTCACCGTTTTATGTCGAAATGGATCTCATCGTCTTAGAGTTAGTGGAAAGAGGAATATGATACAAATGAGTCGAGGTTCCTGCTCTCCCTTCAAAGTTTTTCGTCAGTTCACTTGTAAATCTTCCCAATTTACCCCGTCCATCCCATTCTCATTCCCGTCAAATTACCCTCATCCCTGCACGAGTTCGGCGATTCACCGCTTCATCTGTGGAACACTTTATTTTCGTTTGCTAGAATCTTCGCCCGTTTGCGGAATACTTTGTTGCTCGCCTGCTGGTTTCACTGGTTTTGATTTTTATGACGTTAGCCCGCTGTTAACTGACTCGCGCGCGCGCTTGCATAATATTAGCTCGCGATGCAACGAGAATGTTCGACCAGTTTCTCCATATTTCTATCGACTTACGGTTTCTTCGAGAATAGTATAATTAATTCTAGATTCATGTGGACTGTTCGGGATGCTTCGATAATGCGTAATAACCATTGTTTACTTCGTGACAATATGTTCCATTGTTCATCATCATCATCATCATCTTCTTCCCTTTGTCCTAGTAGGGTCGGGGGCCCAAAGACGCGAGAAGGTGCTTCCATGATCCCCTGTCTTGCGCTGCTTCTGCTCGAGTCAACCAGTCCAGACCCATTCTGTTTTCAAATACATTTTTTTGTTGTCTCTCCCAGCTTAATCTGGGTCGACCCACCGTGCGTGTTCCATTGTTAAAAGTAAATTTTTCATGGATTATTTCATAAGATATTCTTCGACGTGGTAGCCCTGCCGTGGCGTTTAGTAAACATTATATGAGTTTCTTTCAGAGTTTTCTAAATTCAAAAAGAGTAATATCTTTCATTTCAATTGTATTTCGCCATGTTCCTGAAAGTTCGCCACTTTTGTACCTTGCCTTCCGGCCAGCTTACAATATTTGATACAGCATTTATTCCTCAAAATGTTAGTGGTTCTGATCGTTTAGATTTAGGGCAACAAGGATCCATTGAAGTTTGATGGGTAAACACTTGATACATCTCAGCATTGTCTATGAATAATTTTCAAATGTCTGTTTATAAGTACTTGACTGCCATGGCCTAGGAAGGTCACTTCTTGTCTGTTCGAGATGAGGATATTTCCTCCTGAATAATGTCTGAGTAGGACCTCAAGGATCCTTGTGAAAATTCCCTTAATACGTATAGTCGTCTTTGGTATAGCTTCATCTACGAATGTCACCGCCATGACATATTCAAAGGTCTCAAAATTAGATTATTGTTTTGTCATCCGGAATACGACTTGATTAAAAAATGGGACAAATATTAAGTCCTTACATATGAAATTGGCGTTTAGTATGGGAGGAACATAAAGCCGATTTTTTTTTTATTAACCAAAAACGCACTGTGTTTTCTTTTGCGGCACAGTCGCCATATACATCATTAATACTTCGAGCCGTTTCTGCAGCACTGGTGCCACAGTGGAACTCGTACTCGTAAATAACGCGATATTTAAAGTTTTTCATTTTGTAAACTGAGTGACGCAAAGAAAAAAACAATTGAGGAAAAAACAAATAATTTATAATTTTCAAAACACAAATACATGAGTAAATAGCTGTATAAATTTGGATTTGGAATTCCTAACCAAAGAGAAGATATTTGAGATCAAATTTGCCAGTACGGCAAAACGCCAATTTCATATGTAAGGACCTAATATTTGCTGGTCTGGAATGAGGTTTGAACCTGCAACCACTGGATCGCTGCTTAAATGTTTTCAAAACATACAAAAATGTTTTTTTTACCAGTAATTAATTGCAAACTCGTCAATATTAATCATTTAAACACGTCATCCTCTCAGAATATTTTTAGTAAGTTAAAATTTTTCAAAAACACTGGATTTTATCCCCAGCGGGACACCATTAATCAAGATATATTAAAAGATATATGAGACAAATAATTTTTTTACGGGAAAATAGTTATGGAAATTTTTTGGGTAGTCATAGGGCTAACGACCTGTACGTACGGGTGGTTTAAGTAATCACTTAACACGATGTAACGTTCACCAATTCCACCCATGGTAGACTGCCACATCTACAAAATTTTTTGGAAGTTATAAGTATATTTTTTTTTTGGACATATGATTAATTATGTAAAGATTTTATTTCATTAAATGTTTCATATAGGTCGCAAACCCTATGAACACTCAGAAAGACTTACATACCTACTTTTAGATATAAAAAATTGTTAATATATTTTGATTACGTCAAAATGGTACTATCGACTGTCCTCAACTATTAGAACGTATCTGCTTGCGTGTTCCGCCTCGCAACTAGAAGTCATGCAGGTTTTGCAGTGAAAACTGCAGCTACTAACTACTTCTATAATTCCCCACTGCAAAGACTTCCTAGACTAGCAAACAGATACGAGCAACTTGATGTCTTTGCCAATAACTGTTTACTATTCAAACATATATTAAAAGGTATACTGAAAGATTACTAGTATTTGTCGAATTAAATAATTGATTTGTATTTGTATGTATATTTTTTATTATATTATGACTTTCAAAGCTTGTGCTATTGCTTTTCACTCTATATTATTATATTTTTTTGTTTTTGAATTTCTATTTTATTATGTTTTTCTTATGCTTCTGCTTATTATATAATTATATACTTGCTTTTTACTTTATATTATTTATTTTATTTATTTTTATTTATTCATAAAATCCTTGTACAATTTATTTAATACATGAATATGTGGATCATAATAATGTATATCATTTTATTTACAATATTACTTATCTAAATACACATAATTTAATTATGTTTTGTGGATTACTACTACTCAACTAGGCGTAGCCTGTGCTTGAGTAGCTGATTGTATACGTGTTATTTGTTATAGTTTGTCAACACTAATGTAGGACAAGTTTGTTGAAATTATATAATTAATAAATTGGTGGGCGGAAAAATAAAATAAATATATATATATATATATAATGTTCGTGAAACAAATTGTGTAGTAAATGTAGAAAGAATATAAATCTAGTAAAAAACAAAGTATGAAGTAGTACTAATCTAGTAAAACAAACACTAAGAAGAATATATCTATTAAAACAAACAGAGTAAGAGGAATAGAAATAGTAAATATTTATATATTTGTATCTGTAATTTAAGTATTTTCCTTCCACTTTATGTCATTATTATGTTTACATGTTATTATTATTTTTTTCTGTAAAATATATATTATGTTAATGTACACTTTACCTATCTGTTGTAAAAGCCCTATAGGGCGTGAATAAATAAATAAATAAATTTATCTATTTTTGTCGTGTGAAAACTGACGTCTTTGTTTGTATACCCCTCATGTAAAATACGAAGGTCCAATTTTATATTTTAATATTCGATGTCGTAGGGTATGCGCGGATATTTATTGGTGTAGTCGGAAGAAAGAATGAAGGCCGGTGGCCACGACGAATATTATGGCAAGAGGTAGGGTACAGCGTTGACGGACGCATTCATCTGCTTTTTAAAGCGTTATCTGATAGTCCCGAATATTCTTTTGATCCCTATTGTACCCCTGAGACAGTGAGGGGGTTTGTGCGGACTCCTCCTAATCATTTGAAGCACGACGTTCTAACCTGAAAGACATGAATATGACTGTTAACCAGTATATCATACATAATCTAAGCAATGCACGTGCTTCTTTAATTTAAAGTCTGCAACTTGATTCAAAATGTAATACAACATTTCAAACTAAAAGTAGCTTTTTAAAGCTATAAACAGTATAAAGAGAAAACGTCAACACTTCTATATATTCTGGTCATTCGTCGTAGCTAGGTTGACCAGTAACAAAAAAGAATATGGCGAGATTCACAGATAAGTGACCAGTAGATAATATTTTATATGTATAATAATTCTACTAATTAAGTATTATTTGCATGTATTTTAAAACAATCTGTACTACTCGCTACTTTATACGATTTCGCCATTTGTTTTTTTTTTTAGCTATCAATGGAAACATGTACAATACTTACACCATTTGTAGCGCATTCATATTATAAGATATGTAAATGTAAAAATGTAAGTTATTACGGATAGTATATTAGTTAAAGATTGTATAATGCAAAGTGTAAAATATTAGTTAATATACACGAGTGTCATATTAACTAACTTAAAAAAAAGACCGATGCAGGGTAGAATGTTCTCGCTAAGAAGTGTTAAAAATGTCAACCAGGCTACGAATGAGCAGGACCGTCCTGGATAAGGGGTTGGTACCATTCTCAGTCCCTGCCACGTGTCTATGAAAACGCGGAAAAATGTCGTAATATGATTTTTTTTTAATGTTTGATTAATAAGTTGGCTGTCATTTCTTACTGTTTCCATTTTAAGGAAATAGAGTTTTATTAAACTGTATGCAAATACACCTCAAGTACCTACCCATAAAACTGAAGCCCTTGTAATAGATTTTCACTTAGAAGTTGAAATAAATTCAAGCCCCATCCTGAAAGTACTCCAGGAGTCAGTTTATTATTAGCGAGAGTACGCTTTTACGGTTAACCGTAAGATTTGAATATATTTATGCTAAGTGAAGGGACATATTTCAAGTTTTTTCTTTTTCAAATAAGGGCGGATGATGTCGCGACTCGAAATCCGCCAAAAGGGATGGCGCTCGAGAACAAGTCGATTGTAAAAAAAAAGTAACCCATAAAAACCAAGTTTTTATTATACTCCCTTTCTTTGTAAAATATAACAACAATTAAAGACGAATTAAAACATATAACATAACACTAAACTTACAGTAATTTAATATATTTCTAAAATGTCAGATTTTTTGAGCTTTGATAAAACACTTCATGCTTTGAAGATTAAATTATAAAAACAGTTGTCAGTCAATTTAGATTTTCGACATTCGTAGTGAAGTACCTATTATGTATACCGACGGAGTAATTCAAAATTTTTAAAATATTCCGCGACGTTATCGGGCCGCCGTTGCTAATCAAACTTTTCTAATGATTCCAATTTGAAAAAACCAATAAAATTTCTAAAAATCCGAAATTATTCTATAATTGTTAATTTTTTTTAACGAAAATTTGATAGATCTTCTTGATCGTCGCCACGAGTCTACTTTCCAAGTTTCAGCTCGATTGGATCACGGGAAAAGGGTCAAAAATCGATCCAAAGTTTTTTTTGACGGCAAGCCGGCAAGCAAGCAAGCAGACGCCACGAGTTAATATAAAGGGAGTAATTACAAGTAACGTTCTCTTTACTCTAAAATTTTTTATTCAAAAATGTGTAGTTTAGGAGATACGGGAAACTCTTGGGCCTGTTCTTTTTGGTTTGTGTAACTAACAATTATTTTTGGAGGGCTATTATGTAACATTGCACGCTTCGTCAAGTTTGACGTGATGACATTTGTCAGATAGATGACGTGACATTTCGTATTTTTTTTATTTATTCTCTTTACATTTCTTTATGAAAATTTTTGAAAAAAAGAATTTTTTAATTTTTTTTTTATTTTCGAATTTTTTTTCAAATAAAATAAATACATACTTATTTCTTAGTAACCGACACGTGAAATTACCGTTATTTTTGACGGGTTACAGCTAGTAAATTAATAATTAACCTTTCCTATTTCTTTTGAGATTCCTTTTTCGCTTTAATTTCCACTCAGACACAATCTTATTAGTGTGTACCATTACTGTATCAAGTTGTCCGTCCCTTGGTCCTTTGAAGCGGCTGTTTACAGTTTCCGCTTCCGCCAGATGATACGCGCACTCAGGGTGTAAATAAGTCCTTTTTTTATGAGACTAATTAATTAGCTGGATTATAAGCAATTAATCATAGGCTTCTGCGAAAACAAAACTTAATTAATTTCATGTATTTGCAATGTTTCGTGTCACGAATGTACGCAGCCCTTAAAAAACTAGGGCCCGAATGCAGAGACAATGCTTAGTGATTTATAGGTTGAGGTACGCTTTACAATTAGTAGTACAAAATAACACTTTTAAAGTGTACCTTAACCTTTAAATCATTATTATTGCATTGTAACACGATTGAGACGATTCTTTACCTTGATCATTAAATAGATGGAAAACTAATAATGGAAATGTTATTTATAGTTATTTATAGTAAAATATAAAAATATTTTTTTATATTTTACTACTCGACTTTCGAGACTATCATACTCTCTCATCGACAGGTAGCCTGGACATTAAGCCTGGAAATTCAATACAAATGCATTTACAGCGTTTTATTTTTTCAAAAAAAAAATATGACAGGCCGCGGCCAAAGAAATGTTTTCAGTTTCTTGAAAATCGTCAATAGTTTCGTAATATTTGTCTGTACGCAGAATATGTTTTCTTACGAGTATAAAACTAGCATTATGGTGATAAATCTATATTAAAATTATTGAGAAATGTTCAGTATTAATCAAAATATAAATTCGCAAGAAATTTTTATGTTTTTTGGTGATTTTCAAACTCTCTTTATTCATATAAAAATATGGTTTTAAACAATATATTATATTTACTTCCGCACTTTTAAGTGTTCAGACACTATTTAAAAGTTAAATTTTTTATTAAAAATACCTGAATTACTATTTAAAATAAAAATTCCAAAGTATGAAATATGTCAACAAATAATGGCGCAGTTTTAAATTCATAAATACCCCTGGCATCTTGAAATTATCTTTTAGTATTATTAATATTTAAAGCATTAACTTTGTGGTTAGACATTATAACAGATTGTTAGTTAACTTTGTAAAAACCACTACCAGATTCTACCGGTTTCGAGACGTACCCGTCTCTTCGTCAGGACCAACACTACACCACTAAGTAGAAACAAAACGTACGTATGTATGCGTGTTGCATACATTTCAGGAATAAATGGGTAAAGTAACTGATGTAATATCTGCAGAAATTGGCTCGCTTCAAGGAGCTTTCAGGATTGCGGCAGATTGCAGAAGATGGTAGGGAAGAAGAAGAAAATGTCCACATATTTTCCATAAAAAAAAACGAACGATGAAATTCGTCTACTCTTATATATAAACAAAACAAAAATGTCTACTTTGTTTCATGAGCCATCAATTTGCCAGATCGTAAAAAAATACGGGTTTATTTTTATCAATTAAAGCAATTAAAATTAAAATTGCGAAAATACGCTCAACCGATTCGGAAATGAATTGTTTGCAAACCGTAAATAACAAAATAATTAAAGGCATTGGAATAAACTCCCGATAATAAAAAATGACACGTGACAGAATTGCGTGGCCGCCATTTTATGTGCCTTTGTCACGATCCGTTTTCAAATCAGGAAGATAAACAAACGAACGCAGCTCAATCAGATTGATTGTTGCCAGAAGTGTATTTATCTTTATTTTTATTGGGTACCGTTTTCATTGGGTAGCCACTTTTATATTATTATTTTTCCTCTAATAGGTTTATTGCACTTTATCGAATAGCGTTTAAAATATATTTAATGATACTACTTTTGGAGATTTTTTTCACTTTTTTTAAGAAGATTTCTGGCGTGTTTGTAAACAAGCTTTGGCAAGTGCTATTATTTATATACAGGTATTTAGTTACATAGATCAATAGGGCCCAAAAACTCTTTTCAATCGATATAAAATAAACGACAAAAATCTGACATGATGGCCGAACGTCGAATGTTAAAGATCTTGGCATTAGATTTTTGGGCACCCTGACATTTCACGATCGTATAAAGAGGCGGTCAGTGGTAATGCATTGAGAACGCTAGGGTTTATTTTGCGTACTGCCAAGGTTTTCGAAAATATCCGAATACTGAGAACTCTTTATTTTACGGTGCGAAGTAGACTCGAGAATGATTCGATGATTTGGGGACCACATGAGTTTAAGCACTCTCTTATGATAGAGAAAGTATAATAGAGAGTACGGGCATTATCCTTGGCTTTACAGGGTATGCTTGGCTACAAGAAGGAACGTATATTTCATTACGCATTTTTATCAATTGTTGCGCGGTATGATCGATAATCCTGAAATTATGAAGAACATTGTTTTGTATATGCCTGATAATTCAACATAAATTGTTTCACATTCCAATAAACAGGAGCAAACCTGCCGATGGATGGTTATGCCTGTTGGAAGAGCTATCACTTTTGAAGGAGTTTTTCGAAGTAGAATCCTACTATGTCTTTGATAAGAATTCTTATATATGTATTTTAGTTTAATGTAAGTCTGACATGTATATATTATTTGTTAAATAAATTGAGTTGAATTTTATTATAACTTTTAGAAACTATACTTTTTTAAACGCAATTCTTCGAAATTCTCTAGCTAGTTTTTACACCAAGAGTTTTAAATAAGATCTCAATCGCGGCGGAGGGAATGAATATATTTTTAAATGCCTTCATAAGTGCCAATAAAAAAATTAAAATTAATAATCACCTCAAATTCATCTTATTTCTGGCTGATTGGTGTAACATCTTAAATGCTTCTAGCCGGTCGAAGGGTCAAAAACGGAATGAATGGGAAAAGGATGGCGATTCAATGTCTCGTTACGCCCGTCTAAGCTGTTATTCCGAGGAGAGGGGGGTTTGTCGGTTTTGGATGTTTCGCACCAAAACGGCAAAAAGCGCCCCACTCCGTCCCTGCGTGCAGGGCTACAGGGTAGTCACAACACGTTGTTTCAGCGCTGTTGAATTATTCAGAGTGCCACGCAAATAATGTCGGTCAGCGGAGGCTGCGTCGGGAAGTCCGAGTGGGGACCGACCGCGGGCCGCGTTCACGGGTCACCGGCTGCGCGCGGTTCAGTGAGCCGCGGACGGGAATTAATGACTGAACACGTCCGCAATCATTTCACAAAGCTGTCTTTTATATCGCGGTGCACGCGCGTTACGATGTTGCATACTGGTCTGGGGAGGAGCACCGAAAACGTTATTAGAGTCGGCTAAAATAACGCAAAAGAAGATTTTTACGGTTGTTGATAGCATATATCAGATATTATTTTTGCTAAATGAGAAAAAAATGAAAAAAAAGCATTTTTTTAAATAATTGCATACTCCATTTATGGTGCAATTTATAAAGTAAATATATTATGTGGAAGTGAGCTGCTGATTTTTATGGGATTACACCTTTACACAAACACACATTACTCAACAAAAATACGTTTTTTTTAGCTTTATAGTGAAGTTTTCAAAATAATTTGGGTCTTTATTCATTCAAAAATTGGCCAATTTGAAGCCAGTGTGGTAGATGAACTTATAAACGAATTTCATTTTTCTTTTGTGTTTTTTCCGAAACTTCCTTTTATCTTATCTTTTATCTCCAAAAAAAATTAAGACGATTTCGTTCCTCTCATCGTCAGGTGTAGTTTAGTAACTGATTTAAATACAAATACTTTATTAATCTATTCGGGCAGGTCAGGGAGTTTTTTTTGGCCACAAAAAAAGCTCATGGATCGGAGAAGTAGAATGAAACGTGATATTATTCATGAGTGTGTTTTCAGAATTTAAATGTTTAAGGATTTCAATGGTTTTCAAACCGTCCATTATCCATGTTCTATGAGGAATGGAATGAGGTAGTCAATTTGTGATTGTTGAAAGAATGATAAGTATTTATTATGTGATTGGCAAATTCGGAAGATTACTTGCGCGAAACTGAAATACAAGAATAAAAAAAAGTAACCCATAAAAACCAAGTTATTATTATTCTCTCTTTCTTTGTAAAATATAATAACAATTAAAGACGAATAAAAACATATAACGTAACACTATACTTACAGTAATTTAATGTATTCCTAAAATGTCAGATGTTTTGAGCTTTGATAAGACACTTCATGCTTTGTGTAGTGAAGTACCTATTATGTATACCGACGGAGTAATTCAAATTTAGAAAATATTTCACGACGTTATCGGGCCGCCGTTGCTATAATCAAACTTTTGTAATGATTCTAATTTGAAAAAACTATTAAAATTTTGAAAAATCCAAAATTATAGAATAATTATTATTATTTTTTAACGAAAATTTGATAGATCTTCTTGATCGTCTCCACGAGTCTGCTTGCAAAGTTTTAGGATTACGGGAAAAGGTTAAAAAATCGATCCAAAGTATTTTTTGACGGGAAGCAAGCAGACGCCACGAGTTAATAATATAAAGGGAGTAAGAACATCACCGTTGTCTAAGTATGTATGGAAAACTAAACCCTAGAAGGTATCTAGAACCCTAGAACCCTCAATTTTGATATTTTTTGCACGCCGTGGCTTTTTATTAGTTGATTAGGCTAACAAGCTCATCGTATTTGGAAAATGGCGGTATTTACCAGCGTGACACAGCCGTCCCTTCTAACTTCCTGTCGGTGACTGAGTTGACGCAAAGAATCAACGCGATACACTCAATAGTTCGAAAGAGAAAGCAACAAATGTTCGCCGTGTTAGTCGAAACGGCTAACAGCCAGGCGCATGCAGTGGGAACATTGAAACATGACTTTTTTGTAAAAAAATAGAAACCAAATATTTATGCTACAGATTTATATAATATATCAAAATATGAATACTATGATGACGATTGTGACATAAATATTTCGAAATATATGTTGTATTTCGATTTTTTTGGTTATGTAAAAGTCATGCTGTGATGTTCCTACTGCACACCCCTGCTAACAGCATTCTAGAGTTCTTTTGTATTTTTTTAAAAAAAAAATAGAGATGCGAACACGGAATATGTGTAACATCAATATTCTTACTATTTTCAAAATAAGCAAAACGCTTGTGCTATGAAAATAGAACTAACTTGCTGGTATGGAGTGAGGTTCGAACCCGCGACCTTTGGATTACGAAGCGAGAGTCTAACCACAGGACCAGCAAGCCGCTCCTTGAATTAAATTGATTCTCATTATAACAGGCTTAAAATATTCAAAATTGGTATGATTATAAATGACAATGTAATTATCAGGATGCGGAAGGAAAAATAAATCCTCAAACAATAAAAGTCCGGAAATTTAAATATTTTGGTCATATCGTGGGACATCCAGAGAAGTACAAGATCCTGTATTTTATCGCAGATGATGACGTGATTCTTCTTCTTCTTTTGGTGTCATGTCAGGTCCCCCCAACGTTGACTATCACCCGAGAGAAAGCGTCCCTGTCCTGGGCAGCACGAAACAGCTCTCCAACACTTCTTATGCCCGTCCAGTCGCGTATATTGCGGAGCCAGGAAATTTGTCTCCTTCCAACACCTCTACGACCCTCTATCTTGCCCATAAGAATCAGGTGGAGCAATTCATATTTTTCTCCTCTGAGCACATGACCCAAATACGATACCTTTCGGATTTTGATATTTGTCAGCAACTCTCTATTCACTCTAGCTCTTTGAAGAACTCTTGTGTTGCTGACCATATCCGTCCAGGGTATCCGGAGCATTCTCCGATGTATCCACATTTCGAACGCCTCCAGCCGGTTCATGCTACTCACTTTGAGGGTCCACGATTCCACTCCGTACAGCAGGACTGACCATATATAACATTTGACCAGTCGCTGTCGAAGTTTCAGGTTAAGATTGTCATTGCAGAATATCTGTCTCATTTTGTTAAAAGCAGCTCGCGATGCTTCAATTCTGCATTTGACTTCGGTTTCTGGGTCGAGGTCTTCCGCTAGGATACTTCCAAGGTATTTAAACTTTGTCACTCTCTCTATACCAGCCCCATTCAATGTGAGGCGTGCTCCCGTGTGATCTTGCCTACTAAACACAATGACGTGATTAATTAGTTCCAACTTTAACCTGATAAAACAATAAAATTTCATCTCCAATGGCTAGATCGTGTTGAAAACAAACCATATTTTATCAAACGAATATTCATGAGTATGCCACCATTTAGACGTGGCAACATTGCAAAGTGCGCGCTGTTTTCGGTTGGACGCTCAGGGCGATCGGATCCGCTGAAAACAGCGCGGAGCGTTGGTTTACCATAAAAAATATGTTAATTTTTCAAAATGGAAATAATCATTTTATATTGACGTTTTTGCACTTTGAATTTAATGTAGGCTTAAATGATTTTAGATTGCCCGTCAAAACGCAAGTTTTCCTTTAAAATCAAGCAATGTTTTATAATTATTATTTTTAGCATTTTTAGCTGTTTTATATACTAGAAGACCATCGTGTTTCATTAATAAAAACAATTTTTTATGAAAATTAAATAGGTTATAGAGCAGACAATTTAGAGGCATTGGAGATAAGAATATATTTTCTTTAAATAGAGATGCGAACACAATACGCGTCACATCAATATTCTTAATATTTTATTTTTATTTTTTATTTAAAATATAATGGAGACCTTAAAGGTTTATGGATAACATTTTTACATGATTCAATATAAAAAAATAAATAATATGATTTACATACAAAGTCATTTTTTTATAGTTGGCCGAGTTTTAACATTTTTGTCACATCTGTTTTGAATTTGTCAGTGGTTAGTTGTTTGGTCTGTTGTGGCAGGTCATTGTATAGTTTTAATCCGTTGCAAATTAGTCGGGATTGTCCTGTTATGTTTTGGCGTGTGTTTTATGATAGGTTTGAGCCATTCTAGTGTTGTGTTGATGTTTTTC
Source organism: Agrypnia vestita (assembly GCA_016648135.1). Classification (NCBI taxonomy): domain Eukaryota; kingdom Metazoa; phylum Arthropoda; class Insecta; order Trichoptera; family Phryganeidae; genus Agrypnia; species Agrypnia vestita. The sequence continues at coordinate 53,283 of JADDOH010000570.1, forward strand.
ATGTATTTTGTGTAATTTTATGTCTTCGTCTTGTATTTCGCCAATTGCTAGTCTGTGAATGATTTTAAGTGTTTCGATTTTTGTAATGCTTTCGATGTTTAATTGTTGTGATAGAGTTTCAGTTGGTGTCCGGTATTTCAGATCATAGAACATTATTAGTATTTTGTTTTGCTGTCGTTGGAGTCTGTTTAGGTTAGTTTTGTTTCCGGTTCCCTAGAAGGTTATCAAATATCCTGTTCCACTCTTGACATATGCCTGGTACATCAGTATTTTTACGGTCTTTTTTGTGATTTCGTGTATTTTGTGGAATAGGCTGGTCAGTTTAGTCAGTGAGTCAATTACTTTGTCTATTTGAAAGGTCCATTTGAGATGTCTGTCTATGTTGAGTCCTAAGTATGTTTCTATGTAGATACGATCAAGTCATGAATACTCAATTAAATGTATCTTTTGGTCCTATTTTAAATATGTTTCCCTTAGGTAGCAGTCCTTTCCGCTCCCTCCCTCTACCTACCCCCTCTTTTGGTACTCCGTTCTGTCACTGTTTTGTAATTAGTATATAAGCCCATAGTTGATGTATTTATATTAAATATTTATTGTACCCTGATGAAGCTATGCTCGTAACGAAACCCGGTTGATAAAAATTCAAAGATTCTAGACGCAAGGGATAATTATAAATGCCCGGCGGCGTCATGCTAGCGGATAGTTTTTGCTTTGTAGTGACAAAATGCGAATTATAGAAGCTAGCGCGAAAGCGAAAACTCAGATAAACGGTGTTTTAGTATGACCAAGCGAAAATAAATTTAAAGAGCGATTTCAGTATGGATTCTAACCTACCATATGGTACCCACCGTCGTGTGAGAAGCGTTCCAAAGTAATCGTTAGTGAATTAGAATTTATCGACACGAGTAGAAGATTTTTCGAGTGAGTATTGCATAATTTAGTGTGAATTAAAGAACGGTGCTCCGATTAAATTACTTCCAGTGATTAAAGTAAAATATTAATTCTATAATTAATTTCATTTGCCTCCCACAGACATGATTCTGTGACAATATAAATATATTTTTTTATGTTCCTGTGATACATTAATTTTAAGCATATCAAAAAAAAATAATTAAATGAATGAAATGAATCGTTTTTAAAGAGTTAAGGTTGTTATTACGGTCGTTAGACATATTTAACTGTAATTTCGGATATTTTATACGCACCGTATGTATTACCGAGAAGCGAATCTTGACGTTTCGTTGGATACTTATCCAACGTCATCAGGAGGACGACCTTTACCCTTTAATCAGTCCGATCTCCACCTCCGCGGGTAAAGGTCGTCCTCCTGATGACGTAGGATAAGTATCCAACGAAACGTCGAGATTCGCTTCTCGGTAATACATACGGTGCGTATAAAATATACGAAAAAAAGAATTGTTTTTATTTTTATATTACTAAAATCACAATTATACCAATATTTTAAAATATAAAAAATTTAAAATAAATAACATTCATATTCTCAAACTAGTATTGGTAGCCTGTCTAAATACGTGCAAAAATAATTGTATGACGTCAACATTGATCGCAGTGCGTTTGCTGCAAATTAACAGCATCATTAGAGAGAAGTGCATCCGAACATCCTCTTGATTAAATGCAACGAGGCAAAATTGATTGTCAGCCGCAGGGAAGTTGGGCCCTCGAGTGACAGAGACCGGGTGAGGTCACGGGTGAGGAAAATTCAACTAAAGTCTTAGATTTGAATACGAAGAGCAATGGTGGAACCCGTGCTTTATATTGAAACTAGCTGTGCCCGCGCGGCTTCGCACGCGTAGATTTTTAGTACACTGTTTGGATCGTCATAAAACTTTCGCGAACCTTGTAGAACATTCTCCTTCCAGAACTTTCAAGAAATTTGCGAATATACAGGAACCTTCTGACACACCGACACATCTCGCCACTTAGTTTAGAACCTTATAGAACTTTCGGGAATTTTATAGAACCTTCTCCTTCCAGAACTTTTTAGAGCAGGTTTTTCCGGAACCTTCTAGACTCACCGACACAGTCGGCGCGCCTATTTCGAAACAATACGAAGCATTTGCGGCTTTCCCATAACAAAACAATGCGCTAGAAAGCACATTTTCGTCACCCACTCCCACCCACGCACAGCCACCCCCACCAAACTCGCATATTTTCGATGTGACACCAAGGGTTATCCACCACCATAACCACCAGTGAGTGGTTGTGGCTGGTTGTGGAGAAAACTTGGCGGATAGGGAAACACGGGTTTCTTTTTATATAATATATATATTGATTACAATTTGTTTTTAAAAACGATAGTAGTCTACTATATTCGAATGCCGAATAAGCCGATAGAGGATCATTATACTGATATAACTCTCCACTAACGCTGCAGCCCAAATCGAGTCTTGGCCTCCCGAAACCTCCAACTCTCTTTATCCTCAGCCGCTGTCCTTCAAATCGCTACCTGGAGTACTTTCACTGCATCTTTCTGTTTTGTACCATATTTTGTCAATTGTTACGTTGTTTCTCCTGAATTTGTGTCTTACCGGTGGTTTTAGCCTCTTCTGATACAAGTGCTACATGTTTTTGTACTTGTTTTGTCTCTTTTTCTCCAAGGAGGGGTGTTGATTTATTTTTGTCCCGTGTGATGTCTCCTCAGGTGTTCTTATATTGTATTTTTTAGATTGTAGATGTTATTTTATTGTACTTTTATAAAACCCTTTTAAGAAATAAAGAATTTTTCGCATGGGACATTGAAGGTTTTGCGCGACCGACTCGCCTGGTTTTGGTTCTTGTATTGCTGGGACGACAGGCTGGGCAGGGAGGACGCTTTAGCATAAAATAATGCCAACCAGGCGGCGAACGTGTTAGGCCGATACAGGGTATGTGGTGGGTCACCTTCACCTTCTCACCTCAGCCTAGGCCTTCCCACTCTCCTCCTTTTACCTGTATGTCCGGTCAAAAATATTTATCAGTTACTCTGTGTATGGCGCTCAGCAAATAGTACATTTTTCTCAATGCTATTTTCGAATCTCTCTTCGATGGCGCTGCAGCCCAAATCGAGCCTTGGCATCCCGAAACATTTGACTCCCAGGCTCTGTATTTGGTCTCATAATAGTGGGTGGTTATGCGGAACAGCTTGTAAATAGCCTATCCTTCTTCTTCTTCTTCCTTAGCCTTTTTCCCTCCACTGCTGGATGTAGGCCATTTCCATTTTCTTCCATTCATCTCTGTTTCTCCCCCTTCGCATCCAGGTTCTTCCTGCTTGCTGGACAATGTTGTCAGACCACCTTTTGAGAAGTCTTCCGACGCTTCTATTTTTCGTCCAGGGCCTCCACTGTAAGATTCTGGGTACCCATCTAGTATTCTCCTGTCGAGCCATATGTCCAGCTCACTGCTATTTTAGTTTCGCAGTACGGTCCATAATATCGTAAACTTTTGTTTGGCGTCTTATTTTTTCATTTCTGATTTTATCTCGAAGGCTCACGCCGAGCATCTGCCTTTCCATTGCCCGCTGTGTACATTTTAATTTGTGTATGCTTTTATCTGTTACTGTTGCTGTTTCTAGGCCATATGTCAACATCGGTAGGATACATGTATCGAACATTTTGTTTTTCAGGCATACTGGGATTTCTTTATTTTCAAACAAGTATTTCAATTTACCAAATGCTGCCAGCCCAGACCTACCCTTCTTGGTAGTTCTGCTGTTTGGTTTTCTTTTCCCAGCTTTATCTTATGACCAAGGTACACATCTGCTGTATTGAATTTAATATCCAAATGAATACCTCTCAAAATGATATCATGCAGAATCCCTGCAATGATAATTATGCTTTCACTCTCAGTGAGATAAGAAAACAAAATGCGAAAACAAATGACCACTGCCCTGAATATCGGCTATTTTTTCAGCTTCTACAGTCAAAGTCCTTGTGCCGGCCTTTCAAAGCAGATATCTTGAGATGGTCCAAACTTACTACACGTCACATAACATGCAAAGGAATGTAACTTTTGAACTTCTGGAATGAAATCACCACAAAATTTACTGATACAATTATTATTTACGTTCGTGAAATACGAAAAATTTTAGAATAACATTTTCTTTCACCGTAAACCGACTAGAACTCAGTGCCATCTAGCATCAGGTTTTGCACGCAGCGTCACTGTCGATAAATATGGAAATTAACCTGTGCCTTTATGAGGGGTTATTGTATTTTAATATTTATTTCTCGTCCTGAGAGATATACATATATACAATTAAAATATTGTCATTTTACCAGTGGGGTTTTACAGGGAGAAGTTATTAGCCTCTCGCCTAACCCCCTACTATAGGTCAAACGTTTTTCTGTTGGGGTTTTTCTTCCCTTAGCTACAATGGTTTCGGTTTTATGGCACCGAAGATCGCCATTGCCTTCTCTCTATTTGCTGTAACCTATACAGATCAAATTACCAGGGTTCGCGATGAGGATGCTAGAGAGTAGGACTTGATTGTAGTGTTGTTGTTGTGGAACTTATATAGCGTTTCTCGGCAATGAATAATGTTTACCTATTTTGATTTTTAGCTTTCCGTATTCTCTATTAAAAATTAAAAATAGGTGTGGAAAAATTATTTCGATACGTCAAGTAGTTTTTGAGATATACATTTTTAAAAATAAGTGCGCGACGCAGGATTCCACCGGCCGGCGCGCATGTCACGTATTAGTACAATGCTCGCGCGCTCCCATATTGTTCACTAAAAGATATTTCTAATATTTTATAAAATGTCCAATCCAAATGCTAGAAAATCATGTGTAGTGCCAAAATATACACTATCACCGATGTACCGGAAAAGTTATTTTCTCTTGTTTCAATGGATGTCCAAATGCGAAAGAAATGGATAAAAGCTATGAGAGGACTAGTGAGAGCGAACGGGATGTTGGAAAATGACGTCACACTACATGGTCATTTTGAATGAAACATGAACCAGTGTATTTGTATACATATATGCTCTATTGTGACAAAGTTTAAAGCGGTATTGCATGCCTATTAACATTCTCTATTTTTAACACCTGCCCTTCCAGTAAAACAGGCATTTTCGGGACCCTACCAACCCTTTGAACTGAACAAGGCATTATAATAATCCAAACTAGTTTACTCAATTTATGTTCCCATATACTCTCATCCTTCGTTCCTTTATCTTAATCCTAATCTGCCCTTGCTATCCCTTCTCAACATATTTTGAAGATGAGCACAAAATTGCACCGAAGAGATAGTTAATAAAAAACACAATATACCTAGCTAATATTTGTCTATGCTCAATGGTTTGTGTTCTGTTAATAATTGTGTCCTCACCGTTATTATATATCATTCACTCCATTCTGACGCCTTTAATAAGAAGATTCAAACCATTAAAAGTTGACTTTGGCTGAACGACTTTATTCTCATTATTTTGCGTTATCTTGACAATCATGTCTCGGCTGTTAATATATAACATTGTACACATCCCCAATTTTGAAACAAAGACAGATGTCTTGATATTTCTCATATAAACTTAACACGCGCATAAATAAGTACGTAACGTCTCTTTGTGTTAAGTTTCACATAAAAAGTTTACATAATTAATCAGAAAGATTTTCCAGTGACGGTTTTAAATATTTCAACATAAAACCTATGTAAGCGAATTTCCCTTAAGTAGTTTCTTGAACTCGGAGCTGTTAATATATCCGGTGCTCCATAATACTTTGAGGTGATATACTGCTTGATCACCGGGAGTTAATGAAGTTTTATGGAAGTTTCGAGTCGCCGATAATTCGCTCCGGGTACCCTGTCTCATGCTCTTGTCATGAGACAGTGCAAGCGGCCGTGTACATTATATACTATGTTGTACATTAAGTACACGACAAACGCTTGCGAACGCCCCTCGGTTAAGGCTAAGCGCTAAATGTTTGCAAGTTTCTTGTCGAGACTTAGCGAAATGTTGCTGCAGCCACCCTGTCTGCAGGGGTTGCGAACTAGGTCCATGAATTTTCAAGGGTAGAGAATTAACACGCCACAAATATTTTAGCAGTCAGAGAATAAACTCAACCTTGGTTGTGTAAGAGACTCTTTATTTTTCTTTACAAACAAAAGTGGTTGCAAACAAGCACAGACTTGCCCACAGTTTTGTGGGCAAGTCTGTGCAAGTTTGTTGTCAAAACAGAACAACTTCATAAAGTTTGGCATATGTATAATGTAATAAACATCAAAAAATTAATAAATATATAAAAAAAAAGAAAAACCAATTATTACTATGATATCTACTGGGGATACTGATATCTACATTTTCACACATAAGATGATAGATTTACAGCCTAGAGTGCCACCGATTTAATGTATTATCAAATATTTGTCGTGAAATGGTTACTAAATAGTGAAGGGAAAAACACAAGTTGGCCCCACGTTGGGCGCCATTGTGACATACTTTATATTAATTGCATGACTTTTTATTTATTAAATAGCTTAAATATTAATATTTCATACATAAAATTGTGCCCAGAACATGTTACATGAAATTTCTTTGAAGTTACGTAAATCAAAATATTTTTTCATTTTCTTGCTCACAAAGTGTCATTAGTTCACCCTTAATTTAAATTTACACCCTTTGTAAAGAAATTGTTAAAAAAATATACGAATTAATGAGTTCTTCGAATTTGATGGAAAATAAAATATAACAAATGAGCCGTACCGGCTTTAAAAGTATTTATTAAATACATCCTTAAGAAGTTACAATAAATTTGGGATAGATTTTGCCACAAATCGGGCGAATTTTCCGCATCCCATTTGTTACAGGCCGTTTGAAACTAATTAAAGATTATTTTGTTTGTGAAGTCTTCTGGAAAGAATGTTGTATCGAGGGGATTATGAAACTTTAGGGATTATTTAAATTACTCAATTATTTCACTACCAGCTGTGCGGGGTTAGACCGGGCGCGCTTAGTTCGAAAAAAGTGCTTTTCAAAAAGATTTCTTCTTTGTATTGTATAAAATTGTATTGTTTTCAGAAGTTTGCCAGAAAATATTTTAAATAAAAAGTTTTAAACATTCATCCTTGCTGTAGTATTTTTCAATTGAAACGTATTATACTACATATGATTATATAACACATTATCACAAGACAATATAAGATACAGAAGGAATTACACACAATTGACGATTCCCTAGAACTCTGAGGGTTTTAAAGTAAATTGGAACATACTAAAAAAGTAAAATAAATAATAGTGGAAATGCCGATGAGATTCGCGAAATGTCTGGAAATCTTAAACTATATATATATATATAAAATAAGTGGAACGTACTTTCAGCAAATAAATAAAAAGTTAATTAATTTCAAGTGTATCATTTGTCTCACATCGTCATACTGTCACATAATACAAAATCTTGAAAAAAATACAGGTTACGCTAAAAAAAACAGGTCAACTTGAACATATGCATTGAAAATGATAAAAGTGAACATGTCGAGAGGGAAACTAGATACAAGTGTGGCGAACAATCTTCACACGTCTTAACATCCAAAAAAGTAATCAAATCACTGATCTAATTGCTCTCTTTTCATGGTTGCAAACAAGCACAGACTTGCCCACTTTTAACAGTTGTCAAAACAGAACAACTTCATAAATCTCTCTGAAATTTTGACATGCGTCGATCGAAATCTGGCGATTAACAATGGTGTACAGATTTTGCGTCAGTGACGTCATCTGGCATTAAACACGGGTACAGTAGCCGGCAAACATCTTGAACATAAGCTTCAGCTGCGCAGAAAACAAATTTTCGATCCCATTGGTGAAGTAGTATAGAGTCTACATGCGCAAACTTTCCCCCACTACGCCGAAAATTGTTCATACAAAGCTAGGTTGTGTACCCAGAGTGGTAATGGATGAAGAAACTTTTTGTATAGAAACAATATTTTTGTTTTAGACCTTCTATCTCTTTTATTTTTGTAATAACTTTTTTCAGTTTAATCTCATAATTATATTCTATTTACTCCCTTTATATTAACTCGTGGCGTCTGCTTGCTTGCTGTCAACAAAAACTTTGGATCGATTTTTGACCCTTTTCTCGTGATTCAATTGAGCTCAAACTTGGCAAGCAGACTCGTGGCGACGATCAAGAAGATCTGTCAAATTTTCGTTAAAAAAATTAATAATTATAGTATAATTTAGGATTTTTAGAAATTTTATTGGTTTTTTCAAATTGGAATCATTAGAAAAGTTTGATTAGCAACGGCGCGGCGGCCCGATTACGTCGCGGAATATTTTCTAAATTTGAATTACTCCGTCGGTATAATAGGCACATCACTACGAATTTCGAAAATTTACAAAACAATTGGTTCACAGATGACAGCAAAATTGGGTTTTTTGGAAAAAAATCAAATAATAATTTATTTCTTTTAGATTTCTGCTTAGTTTTGAGAATTCTACATTACTCAAATCTGATTCTGACTAAATCATTTGACGCTGGAAATTCATAAGGTACGATATTGATGATAATTGAATCTATCAAAATCTTGACATCTCAAAACATCTCACATTTTAGAAATATATTAAGTTTCTGTAAGTTTAGTGTTATGTTATATGTTTTAATTCGTCTTTAATTACGTCTTTAATTAATGTTATATTTTACAAAGAAAGGGAGTACAGTAAAAACTTGGTTTTTATGGGTTACTTTTTTTTAGGATTAAAAATGCCAATCTGGATGACGAAAGAGTAGGGCTTATATGGGAGTTTTTGCTCATAAAACGTGTATGAGTCTGCGGTGGATCTCACTTCAGACATTTAGCTTTAAAATAATGCCAATGTGGCATTCATACATTTCATTCAACGTTCTGAAATATTCTAAACTCTTCTGAAATATGTTCAATGGAATATTTTTACCGTAACTTCTTATTTCTTTTACTATCCCAACTCATTGCCTGGGTAGACGGTTGGGGTGGCTCTTCTCGTTCTCAGGCTGTATCTTTTTCGGTTCTGGGTGTCGCTTTCATCTAGGCCGTTTCTCTGATTTTGGAGCACTGACCATCCAGCATCTTTGGTCTTCTTCTGGATAATTGGTCGAAAAAGCTCTGCCTGATTTACCGTGTGGTCTTCGTTCGTAACTATATCAAAAAGAAAAGAAAACTATCGAAGAATTATTTTTTGGACATTTTCCCTTGAAGAATTATTTAAAAGGAAAAAGTAGATAAATTAAGTAAACAAATATAGATATTGACGTATTATAAAATGAAACATGCACGAAGAAGAGAACGTAATACAAATGACTTGGAAACACAACGCAGATGGCGGTTTATGCAACCGTAATCAATCTACGTTTAACAAATCCTTCAAGGGAGTACATAAGCGAAAAATTTGCCTTATCTGTTTTAGATCCTTGCGTAATACCGCTGAGAATGAAAACAATATTAAAACCATTTTTACAGTAATTTCTCATCCCCGTTCCACTTTTCATCTCAAAAGATTACGAAGATTTTTCCATCAGCGGAGATGGGATTGATTGAATACGCATAAAAAATCAATCACCTGTTGAGGCTGTACCAAGCGCTGGAGGGAGAGGGGGGGGGGGGGGTACGCCATTATTGTAAGATGATATCAGGAAAGTAAATTATAACTTTAATTAAAAAAATATTATAAAAAAAATAAAAACACGCTTTTATAAAAAAATGCTTACCTACTAAAAACTTACACCTACTTCTATAGGCGCGTTGAGAGTGAAATTTAAGATGCATCGAAATTCGCGCGCACCACGCAACGGAATATTTTCACACCATTAAGCCACAACTCACCAATGGCGGTTTTCACAGTGATATTTAACCAATATAAATTTCTGAATGTGACGACATCAAGTTGTTTGAAAACGGTGTTATGAAAGTTGCCATGCTTCAGGCGCTACAATTGTTGTTTATTTTCTATTTGATAATGTAATTTAAATAATATAATTGTGATCAAATTAATAATGTGTTTTATTGGAGATTGAATTATGTAATTCTCTTTTTCTCTTTTTTATACAGGCAAAATAAAATTCGGTAAGTGAGTATTGTAATGTGTACTTTAGATTTTTTATCCATTAATGGAGAAATGTCATTGATAGAAATTCTTATTTGTATTGTATACCTTGAGGTGGAACATGGTAGCTCAGCTATGTTTCAACGCTAGGTATACAACGCTGCATGTGTTTTTTATGTATGCCAAATAAGTATAAACTTTAACGTGCGTACATTTGTACAAGCATTCATATATAGTCGTAGTAATAAGAGCGATCACAGTATTGTCTATGTGATATGTGTTAATTAAAACTAAGCATATTACGATGAGAGAGTTTCACGTATTGACGTAGGGGTTTGAGAAAAAACGCCATTGATTTTATTGACATATGCATATGTGTACACTTCGAAATTACATTTTTAATATACTTTGTATCCTGATGAAGGGGCCATAAGCTTCGAAACATATTAATAATAATTCAATAAATTATTTTTTTAAATTTTATTTTGGGAAACATACAATACAATGTAATAAAAAACTTATATAATATCGAAAAAATATTCATTTAACATGACCAGTGAAGTTTCCTCGATACTGGTAAAAAAAAAACTAAGTAAAAAAGTAACCCATAAAAAACAAGTTTTTACAATACTCCCTTTCTCTTTTTCGTGTTTCGTGTCTACCATATGCGTCGGAATCTGCATACAACTTGTATGAAAATACGATTTAAAATTTGAAAAATCCGAAATTATACTATAATTATTATTATTATTTTACGGAAATTTGATAGATCTTCTTGATCGTCGCCACGAGTCTGCTTGCAATGTTTCAGCTCGATTAGATCACGGGAAAAGGGTTTTTAAATCGATCCAAAGTTTTTTCGACGGCGAGCAAGCAAGCAGACGCCACGAGTTAATATAAAGGGAGTAAAAATGATAAAGAATATGTGATAAAAGTTTATGTTATGATAATCATAGTTGTTAACACAAAGTGTTTCCTTGTTAATTATGTTTGTATATAAGCAATATTACCGCAAAGTCATTTTGCAGTTATTGAAGAAGTTAATATTTACAATTAGTATTCGTGGGATGTTGAAGAAGTGAGCCAAGCAATGTAATTATGTGATTGTGAATATAGAACTCACGTATTTTGCATCACTCTCCGGCTTAAGTTGATCGGTGAAGGTGAATTTTAAAATCTCCCACTTGGTTTCCAAATGGGAAAGGCAGATATCTCACTTTACAACGTATTATACAGGGTTATTTGGAAAACATTGATAACCTCGCAGGACTATATTCCTCCCTTGATTATGAATCGAAAATGTTCAAGCTATTATGACCTAATATCAATAGTTAAGGAGATATGCGACATCAAAGTTTGCATTTTTTTTTTCAATATTTCTGAATCATTTTATGTAAAACGTTGGACTATCATCATAGTAACTCATATTGAATATTAAAAATTCATTCCCTTCAGCACAAGTCAAATAAATAAATAAAAACCTTCGAATTCCAATTGGAAAACACTCCAATTGGAATTTTTTCAGGGTTTTTATCATTTTATTTAACGTGTATAGAAACGAATGAATTTTTCGTAATAGATATGAGTTACTGTAATGATAGTCCAACGTTTTACAAAAAATAAGTCAGAAATATTGAAAAAAAATGCAAACTTTGATGTCGCATATCTCCTTAACTATTGATATTAGGTCACAATAGCTTGAACATTTTCGACTCATAATCAAGGGAGGAATATAGTCCTGCGAGGTTATGAATGTTTTCCAAATAACCCTGTATATATAAAAAACATAAATTGAATTTTTAGTTAAACAAATCGTTTGAGAGTGACATCCATCCCCATCCCCAGCTAGGGTGTAGAATTTTTCATCTATATATTTAATTTAATCCCCTCATAAACCACCCCAGGCCTCACGGCTGCCCGATTCCTGAAATATCGTCGCCCCCTCCCTCGGCCTCCGCTAATTTATCGCCATCAGATACAGTATACATCAACCCCTTAACAAAAGGTCGGGAAAAACTTTAAGGGTATTATTCTGTTTGGACTTCAACTGTCTCTGGTGGAGCCAAGGAATCTGGACGATCTCTCGAGAAAGGGTGGTAAATCAACTACTGGTATTTATCTCAATTATCTCTACTGTGGTACTTGGTAAGGCTGTTTCATTTACATAAGTGTATTACCACAGTATACTAAGAACAGTAATACGTCTTCATACAAACTGGCCGCTACCCATTAGAATGTGTGCGTGCGTGCTCGGCGCCGTGTACGCACGCGCTGTGACGCACACATTGACATAGAATATGGGGGCACAAGGCGGCGGCAGTAAGGGCCGTGCCTTCGGTGCCATTCGCGCTCTCAGCCGCCGCTTTAGAAAAAAAATGCGCTTCCTGAAAAAAAAAGCCTTTTTTTATGTTTGTAGTGCTTTACTAAAAAGGTGTGTTGATTATCACAAAGACTGTGAGTTTTTAAAAGTCTACGTTGATGTTAATCAGCGTTCTTGCAATTTAAGTGCAGAAACTAGATATACTATTTACAGAAATTTTCGGGTTTCGTGTCTACCTTATGCATCGGAATCTCAGACGCTAAGAGTTAAAAGAAAGGGAGTAAAAATAAAGTGACAACCCTAGCGTCAACGCAAGAGTAGGCTAATAACTCGCTGACAGGCCGGAGATAAACTACTGTTCTGGGTATACTGTGGTATTTCCCTAAAATAAAAATAAGATCATAACAAAGAAAGGCATGTAGGGGAAACCATACAGTTATTGGACACTGACAGTCAGTAGACAGGTAGAAATAATGTTGCAAAATAAGCATATCCTTTAGTAAAAAGTTATGAATATTTTAAATAGAAGTCACCATACAATATATCAACCATTGTTAATATCATCTTTACTGATCGCACAACAACATTGTTTAAAATAAAATATTTGTGACAAGTTGTGACAAATTATTGTCTACATAGTTGAATAGATAGGAACATCACTATTTTTTTTAAAAAGGATTTTATGTCTTATCATCGTACGTCATTCCTCTGTCATATAAAATTTGAGGCGTTCGAATATATGTTTCGTGTGTGTGGGTGCAGTGGTGCAGTGTAATATGTATCAAGCAAGTAAGAAATGCAATATGCATGCAGGAATATATAATTACTACCTATATTCTGGTATATTTAGGATAATTCGAGATTTTATATGACATAATTAATAAAAATGTACGTTTACAACACTTATCTATTGAAAATATCAACATATTACAGGGCCAATGGTTCCTTCGTCAGGATATAATGTATAATAACAAATTTAAAATCAAAACTTGAAGTACAGACTAAAGAAAAATATTTAAAAAATAATATATGGAAAATGAATAATAATAAAAGGACCTAAAGAAACACTTTTTCTTCTTCTGTGTATAGTTTTCTGGGATATTCTGCCGTGTATATGTGACCTCTCTGGCCAACGTTTCGGATCCCATAACTATACACAGAAGATTCTGAACGGCCTTGAAAACCTAAGGACATTTTTTACACTTTTTCTTATTTCCAAAAATGTTAATAGTAAATTAAATCATTTATAAATAATCAGGTCCTTTTAAAGAATATTTATCTTTTAAATTAGTTTTCAAGTTAATTATTATTCATTTTCCATTTATATATTATTTTTAATATTTTTATTGTCTTTACTTCGATTTTTGATTTTTAATTTATTAGTATATTGTATCCTGACAAAGGGACTGAAACATGTTGATATTTTCAATATATAAGTGGTGAAAACAAAGTACATTTTTATTAATTATATTGACAATGTTACTATAAAATAATTTTGCTCTTTTTGAAGAAGTTTTATATGATAGTTTAAAAGTTACAAAGCTAAATTCATGTATCTGTAAACATAGTAAAATAAGGAATGGTGCACCAGCGCCGACTCGTTCTTCGCTGAAGCTGTGCTGTTGACCTCTGATTGGTCCACCCGCTACCGCCATTTGGCACGTTTACACTACAGGCCTAACTCACCACAAATGTATTAAATTAGTTATGAGGTGTAGAGCCGCCGCGGGCCTAGCCGTGTGCATCTGACCCGCGTCCGCCAATCAGGGCACGGTAATCAGGACCCGCTTCCTCCTACTACAGGAACAACCATTTTGTCATAGAACGCCGTAGAACGCGAAAGTGATATTCTTGTACATAATTACGTCATACAAATTGTTACAATAAATCTCAAAATTCAACAGTGAGTATCATTTGTACCCAGTACTGACTTGGTCTATTGTTGCCTCTGCTATAGACAATCCATTCACACCACGTACGCGACACTCCCCGAACACACGCCGTACGCTGGCACGGGGGATTCTTCCAGTCGGGTGGGAATCTTCTCCACATAACTAACTCAAAAAAAGTTACATTTATTCTCAAAGAAATTGATATTCCTGAGATAAAATGATGTGATGACGTACGGAAAATTTTTTCGTTAAACCCGTTATAATAATAAACGTATAAAATTGTTTATGTTCAGTAAAATTTGTTCTTTGAAATAAATGAATGTTTATTTTGCTTTTTAAAAAAAGGAAAATTAATTTAAATAAATGTTAAAATTGAATAAATAATGATATTAAATTGCCTTGCGCCTCGGATGAATTTATTTCATCGTTATCAAGCAGTTAAAATTTTTCATTACTTTTTCAGGAATGCTTTGTGGTTGGCGGTATTGTTTATGTTATTTTTTCTCGTTCTAAGGGTGCTCCAATAAGCTTTAGTCGCCATGTTTTTGTAACATGGAGTTCTATATAATTCGGGTACCTATATTAAAATTAATTTGCGTTATCATAACAATAAAATGACTTGACTTCTATTATACAACGTCATACGCATCATAAATTTTGAGGTGATGAATTTAATATGCAATAAGTAGGTAGGGTCCGTTCACTTCATGAAAGCCACTTGCATCAGTGTGAGTGATACCCTCTGTAACATGTAAATTGTGTAGTAGTATTAATTTTTTAAAGCTACTCCATTGGCCACTTCAGTATCACACTGGCAGTCACGCGGAGTGGTCGTTTCTTTGTTTAATATGTTTTATTTAAAGATACGGTGACTACAAGATCACGATACGGTGACCACAGACTTAAATCAATTTAATGTAAATCTTATTGATTAAAATTAACTACAAGATTTTGAAACCATATAACTACAATTATACCTGCTTACTGAGTTTTTTATAATACTTGTACGTGTGCTTATTTTAGATTTAGAAACTAATGTTTATATGAATGTTCTTAGGTTTTCACGACCACTCAGAATCTTCAAGTTTGTGTTTACTGGGGTATTATGCCGTGTTGTTACGACCTTTCGGGCGTAACAACACGGCATAATAACGCGTCTTATCAAGGAAGCACTAGAAATCTACAAGCACCCGATAAATATTAATAGAGATGATGATCTCAAATTAAAAACATCTTGGTGTCCGGCGCTTCAAAGTCGTTCTCGTCGCAGTTCCCGCAGAGATAGTGATCAGACAACAGATGAATCATACAGACAACACAATACAACACATCATGACTTCGGCACGGTATTGCAAGCCGATACTTAACCACAACACCAACACTCACAACAACACATCAGCCCTGATGATGGACCCTGCAATGGGATCCGAAACGTCGGCCCGAAAGGTCGTAACAACACGGCATAATTCCCCAGTAAACACAAACTTAATGTTTATATTTATTTTTTGCGTCTGTCATTTACTCAAAAAAATAATGTTACGAGTTTTTGTAAACGCACTGTTACTCACACTAATGCATGTGGCTTTCCTAAAGTGAGTGGATTCTACTACTCATATTTAAAAAAAGTTAGTATTAATCAGTTTGTTTAAAACACATCTACTAAATTTTTCACCAAAAATTTCCATAATTCTATTATCCTATCCCATATTTCTATAACTATTGAAATTTAACACGTATCCTGAAATTTTTCATAGAAATTTATGGCCACGGTGTCGCTTTCGTTATCTGCGCTCCGCCCCGAGTAGACATGGAAGACAAATGAAACATTAAAAACAAAAAAAAAATTATATCACACAAAGTCACTAGACACGAATTTTACCGGAGCACCGTTCTTTGATTCACATTAATTATTATAGAATATTTCGTACAGGTTCGCACTAATTCACTTAATTTATTGTCGCTTATTCAATGCTGGCTACACTCACCAGTTCGCTTTTCTGCGGTCTCCTATATCGCGCTATCAAATAAAAACTATCCGCTCTCGCGCCTGCTCGCCTTGTATACAATAAGTTGATACATACGCCTCGAGAACCTTCTATTAGTTTCTCCATATTTCTAGTAGTTTATTCATATTTCTAGTGATTACGAGATTCCAGTTGATTTTAGATTCATGTGTTCAGTTCGAGTGACTTCCA
Source organism: Agrypnia vestita (assembly GCA_016648135.1). Classification (NCBI taxonomy): domain Eukaryota; kingdom Metazoa; phylum Arthropoda; class Insecta; order Trichoptera; family Phryganeidae; genus Agrypnia; species Agrypnia vestita. Next base: position 69,699 of record JADDOH010000570.1, read on the forward strand.
TTATTGCGCAGTTAGACTCTTGTGATAATAATATAATAAAATCTGTGAGCGAAAAGAACAACCGAATAAGTAAGAAAAATGCAGGTTTTCATGAGAGCCAAAACAAAATTTTGTAATTTCTTTTGTTTATGAAATATCTCTCAAAGCATTTATTATTTTTACACCAGTAGTTTTGTTTTTTTGCACAAGAACGTTGAACGAAGTTGACTAATGTCGCTGTTTCTTGCCAAATTTTTCAAATAATTAATCATGTCATTTGTTCTTTTCCAAAAAAATAGTCGCATTTTATTTCTCCCTTTATATTAACTCGTGGAGTCTGCTTGCTTGCTTGCTTGCCAGCTTGCCGGCTTTTCCCGTGATCCAATCGAGCTGAAACTTGGCAAGTAGACTGGTGGCAAAGATCAAGAAGATCTATCAAATTTTCGTTAAAAAAATTAATAATTATAGGGTAATTTCAGATTTTTAGAAATTTTATTGGTTTTTTCAAATTGGAATCATTAGAAAAGTTTGATTACGGCGGCCCGATAACGTCGCGGAATATTTTCTAAATTTGAATTACTCCGTCGGTATACATAATAGGTACTTCACTACGAATGTCGAAAATCTAAATTGACTGACAAATGTTTTTAGAATTTAATCTTCAAAGCATGAAGTGTCTTATCAAAGCTCAAAACATCTGACATTTTAGAAATATATTAATTTACTGTAAGTTTAGCGTAATGTTATATGTTTTAATTCGTCTTTAATTGTTGTTATATTTTTCAAAGAAAGGGAGTGTAATTAAAACTTGGTTTTTACGGGTTAATTTTTTTATTTTCTAACTCATATAATTTTTCCTTGCTAGATGTATATCTAAAGAACAACTTTTCATACTTGACTCAATCGGTTTTGTCGACTCGCTCGATCGATCCACTCGCCCACGGAAATGTTCTGCGTAGGTAGGGGTGTCGATATTCAATATGTCGCGCTTGAATTATCTAGAACTTGATATCAGAATTACAGTGTTAGCCCGATGAACTAGTTTCTCCCGTTCGCGACTGATCCGTATGATCCGTATCCCGTTTGCGACTGATAGAGGGGGTAAATTATTCCATCCCGCACAGAGGACCAGTCAGACAGAATGCTCAATCATAATGCCTCATCCAATTGACGCGTTTTAGTTTATAAGCCCTTTTGTTGCCGGTAGAACAAACACGGATTAAACCCAGCTATCTCGCGCATACAAATACGAGATATAACGAGGTGTTAATTATATTGAACCTGGTGTATCTTCGAAATGGAGCATTATACAAATTCTAGAAATTTTTCAAAATCATTTTGTGGAAGTTTTTATTATATTCCCTTTCTTTATAAAGTAAAATAACAATTAAAGACGAATTAAAACATATAACATAACACTAAACTTACAGCAATTTAATATATTTCTAAAATGTCAGATGTTTTGAGCGGTGATAAGACACTTCATGCTTTGTATAGTGAAGTACCTATTATGTATACGGACGGAGTAATTCAAATTTAGAAAATATTCCGCGACGTTATCGGGCCGCCGTTGCTAGTAATCAAACTTTTGTATTGTTTCCAATTTGAAAAAAACCATTAAAAATTTGAAAAATCCAAAATTATACTATAATTCGAGTAGCTTGTTGGTCTTGTGGTTAGGACACTGGCCTCGTGATCCAAAGGTTGCGGGTTCGAACCTCACTCCAGACTAGCAAGTTAGTCCTATTTTCATAGCACAAGCGTTTAGCTTAGTTTGAAAATAGTAAGAATATTGATGTGACACGTATTCCGTGTTCACATCTCTATTAAAAAAAAATATATATTATTATTTTTTAACAAAAATTTAATAGATTTTCTTGATAGTCGCCACGAGTCTGCTTGCAAAGTTTCAGCTCGATTGGATCACGAGAAAAGGGTCAAAAATCGACCAATGTTTCGACGGCAAGCCAGCAAGCAAGCAAGCAGACGCCACGAGTTAATATAAAGGGAGTAATAATGAAAACTTTGTTTTAACCAAACCAACATTTCGACGTGTTTCGGGAGCAATGCTAATAAGCGAATTTAATAATCAAATATAGACAGATTTGGTTGTGGTGGGAGGTAGTTGGAGGGGGCAAGGTTACAATTACGCAGGTACAAAGTAATTATAATGGGAAGAGGATTAAGAGAGGACTGTTTACAAAGTTTATTTGGCCGCCAATGTTTACGCTTTATCTCTTTCGCTGGTTTCGTTTCTGTGGTTTTACTAAACGTCCCAAGAGTGCTATTGGTTAGCTATTGTGTCACTTGTTAGTACGAGGATTGCTATTTTCCGAATGTTTTAGTATAATCTTGCGTTATCCGGATCCTTCCAGGCCATTCTGACACATTCTAAAACGTCTCCTGCTCTCTTTGCTTCGGACTTTCATAGAACATTCAAAAATCGAGTCACCTTTTTGGAACACTACCTCTATTCATTTGTTCTAGCACCTTCTTATTTTTTGTGTTCTCTAAATCAACTAAGGCATCATTGAGAGTCATGAGCGGATGAACAGATTACGACACATGCTTTTAACAACCTCACGGAGAATGAACCATGATTCTTGTAAGCTCTTCTCATTCTCAGGGTGTATCTTGTTCGGTTCTGGGTATCGCTTTCGTCCAGGGCATTTCTCTGTAGGATTTTGGAGAATTGAGTCATCCAGGAGCTTTTTAGTCTTCCTCTGGATGACGGTCGATGAAGCACCGTAGACATTGCCTGCTTTGCTGTGTTGTCTGATAGCCTCCGTTTTATGGGCTCGTTCCATCTTAACTGTCGTTCTTCCAGATTACTGTTTATATCCATGATACTCAGGCTACCACAAATGCGTGATCTTTTAATTTTATCTTTTAGTGTTACTCCTGCCGGACATCTAAGCATTAGGATTTCTGCTGTTTCAAGTTGCCTAGAGTAGGAGTTGTACGTAGTCCAGCATTCGATGCCATACATTATCGCGGGTTTAACAATAGACATCCTGTTTATAAAAAGTATTTTTGCAGTTCCTCTGAAAGGTATGGAGTATGCACATCAGAATTTTTATGATTTTATAGGTATTTGTGCATTTGTGCAAGAAATAAATCGGTTTGTTTGGTTATTTAATCAATTATTAAGTATGTAGTATGTGCATTTAGGTAAATTTCGTAAATGTTCCTCAAAAGCACATAAATGTTAGTTTCACCAGTGTTCTAACTATTTCTCCATATTTCTAGTGATTTATGGTTTCTTCGAAAGGAGTCCAGTTGATTCTAGATTCATGTCGACGCGCAGTTACCATTGTTTCAGACTCTCGTGACGGGATCTACGTGTGCGTTTTTAATAGTTTTTTCTATGAACTTAATTGTCAGTTCTCGTGTGTGCTTTTGAGCTTAAAACGACCCCTGATGAAAGTAGTATAAGTCTAATGAAGGCTTAAAATGGCGCGCGTATTGAATGTTAGGTATTTCAGTAAAATTACCGAACGAAAAGTCATTAGCGAATTGATGGAGCATCCCTTGGGAGTGGCTAACAATTAGTCAATAGTTAATGTCGCTCCCGCCTGTATTCCCGTGTATTAATTATGCCGAATTAAATGGCACTGGTACTGTTTAATGAGAATTAATTAAAAACGAGCCTCCATCCCCTAAACGTATTCAGGAAGCATTTTGATATTCCATTGTCCTCAAATTTGTGTCAGAATTTGGTTTTGCAGCGCTATAAACTGGAAACCCGGGTGGTATGGTAAATATTAAAAACATCTCTTCTCAATTAATGTATATTATAGATGTCTCACAGAAACGAAACTGTAGTTTTTTTATGGGAAAGTAGGTATAGAAGTCTTTTGGGTGTACATAGGACTTATGACCTATCTTATGGTTGGCTTAAGTGATCACTTTACACAATGTAACATTTGCCATTTCCACCCATGATAGAATATACCACGCCTACTAATTTTTGGAAGTTGTATAAATTTGAATTACATGCCACACTTTATATATGCATTGTAACAACCTTTCCATGCGGTCTGTACAAAGCCTTTTTCATTCCCCTAAATCCCCACAGATGCCGTTAATGTCACTAAATGAGAAAATCTACAATTGATTTTACGGAATTTTTGAAAGCATTATATACTTTTATTTCTATAATATGTTTCTATAATATACATTAATTCATTAATAATATCTCTGTGACATGAAATCCAGTACTGTTCTGAAAGATTTGAAAGAAACCAAAACATCTGTTCTCGCTGATTTATTATCTTAATAATCATGTCTTGACCCTTTTTATATAACATTGTAGATTACGTAAATTTTGACACGACGAATACAGTCAAAATTGAGGCAAATGAAACTGTGAAAACTATTTAAACTTTGTTTATTACATAAAGTCACTGGGACATGAATTTTATCGGACCACCGTTCATAAATTAACACTGAATGTTCTGAAATATTTCACACAGTTCCGCACTAATTCGCGTCAATTCGTACGTAAAAGTGGTCGCACTTATGTCACATTCCGCTTTTTTGTGGTATTCTATATTTCTCTGTCAAATAACATCAACCACCTTATTATCACTCAGTTTTATCTATGTATATTTAATTATTCTTTTATGTTAATGTTAAAATAAAAACAGTTTGTTAAATAAGTTTGTAAAATTATCATCTGAGTCATAAAACTGATTTTTTGTATTATTTATTTCTTCCCGCTGGATGACCAAATCAATATATAATATTAGGTCCTTACATATGAAATTGACGTTTTACCGTACTGGCAAATTTGATCTCAAATATCTTCTCTTTGGTTAGGAATTCCAAATCCAAATTTTTACAGCTATTTACTCATGTATTTGTGTTTTGAAAATTATAATTCATTTGTTTTTTCCTCAATTGTTTTTTTCTTTGCGAGACTCAGTTTACAAAATGAAAAACTTGAAATATCGCGTTATTTACGAGTACGAGTTCCACCGTGGCACCAGTGCTGCAGAAACGGCTCGAAGGATTAATGATGTGTATGGCGACGGTGCCGCAAAAGAAAACACAGTGCGTTTTTGGTTCCAACGTTTTCGTTCTGGAAATTTCGACCTGCAGAACAAGCCCCGTGGACGGCCGGAGACCAAAGTTGATAATGAAGAATTGAAGGCTATTGTGGAAGCGGATCCATCGCAAACCACATCCGAGTTAGCTGCAGGCTGCGGTGTTAGTGATAAAACTGTTTTAATCCACTTGAAGCAAATTGGTAAGGTGAAAAAGCTTGAAAGGTGGGTACCTCACGAATTGAGTGAAGCAAATCAACAAACGCGAGTTACTTGTGAGCGTTTGGTGGACTAGTGCTGGTGTCGTTCACTACAGCTTTCTTAAATCTGGCCAGACGATTACGGCAGATGTCTATTGTCAGCAACTGCAAACCATGATGGAAAAGCTAGCTGCTAAACAACCGAGGCTGGTTAATCGCTCTAGGCCACTGCTGCTTCATGATAACGCTAGACCACACACTGCACAACAGACGGCTACCAAATTAGAGGAGCTTCAATTGGAATGTCTAAGACATCCACCGTACTCTCCGGACCTTGCCCCAACAGATTACCATTTTTTTCGAAATTTGGATAACTTCTTGCAAAGGAAAAAATTCAACTCCGATGGGGCAGTCCAAACCGCCTTCAAAGATTTTATTGATTCCCGTCCGAATGGTTTTTTTAGTAAAGGGATCGATGAACTACCTATGAGATGGCAAAAGTGCATAGATAGCAATGGTACATACTTTGATTAAATAAATATATTATAATAAAAAAAAATCGACTTTATGTTCCTCCCATACTAAACGTCAATTTCATATGTAAGGACCTAATATATATATATATATATATATATATAAAGAAACCCGTGTTTCCCTACCCGCCAAGTTTTCTCCACAACCAGACACAATCACCCACCGGTGGTTATGGTGGTGGATAGCCCTTGATGTCACATCGAAAATATGCGAGTTTGGTGGGGGTGGCTGTCCGTGGGTGTGAGTGGGTGATGAAAATGTGCTTTCTAGCACATTGTTTTGCTATAGGAAGGCCGCAAATGCTTCAGATTGTTTCAAAATAGGCGCGCCGACTGTGTCGGTGAGTCTAGTTGGTTCCGGAAAAACCTGCTCTAGAAAGTTCTGGAAGGAGAAGGTTCTAGAAAATTCCCGAAAGTTCTACAAGGTTCTAAACTGAGTGGCGGAATGTGTCGGTGTGTCTAGAAGGTTCCGTACATGTACTGCGAAGCCGCGTAGGGACAGCTAGTAAATAAATAAAATAAAAAAACGCGAGTAAACAGAAACAGCCATTCTCAAGTGCGTTACGACCTTAATTCATTTTTAAAATACACTGTCGAGTTATTTTGATGCTCTCGAAAATACGGACACCATTTTCGATATTAAATATTCCGGCGTACGTTCCGGTACAAATCGACGGAACATCTACGAAGTGAACCGTATTGGTATCGGGATATGAAAGGATATATCCGCGCCTGCCCTTTTGCGAGCGTATGTAAAAAAAAAATCATTTCGATTTGCCCCCTCGCTGCGCCGCCGGGCCATTGTTGCCGGGTAGGTACCTACCGCCGACTCATTACGTCGGCCGTTCGTTACTCACGGTCGGAAAATCGCGAACTCCGCAGCCATAAAGCCGGTTCGGCGCTTTACGCGTCGGCTGTCAAACCCCGAGGGCGGGAAACTACATTGTGGAGCCGCGCTCGGAACGATCTTTGACATTGTGTAATTAATATATATGAAATGAAAACATCCTAGTAAGAGGGGAAATAATAGAGCCGTTAGAGCCACGGCTTCTGCGTATTGATTAACAACACGAACTAAAGGCCGGTTACAAAACTGGACGCGCTGAAATAAAATTTGACATTTGCGAATTGTCGTTTGTCAGAGATATCTCAGGTATTTAGGGGGGTAGTGTTATATGCACGAATCCGTTACTATGTTTTTTTTTTTTAATAACTTGTAGTGTCTTTTTCGTTTGACGGACGTTGTCTATCAAAACATTGTTAAGAGTGGCTTAGAAAATTTCAACAGTAGGTTGGAAAAATCTCTTTCTAGGGTTCCAAATACTAGAAATATATTCTTGAAATCTCTTCCCTGCATGTCGCTTTGATTTACCGAGATAATTAAGGTGTCGCATTTTTTTTATTTTTTATAAAATCTATTATAATATTTTAGATACACCGGCACTTCTGCCTAGTGTATCTAAAATATCATAATAGATTTTATAAAAAAAAAAAAATTGAGCTCTCAAATGACAATGAGTCAATATTTTCATATGTAGGTTTGTTCTGAGAACACAGTTATTGGAGGAATGTTAGAATGACTAAAACACTGACACTAGTGAATGACACTAGAATGACATAAATTATAGAAATCTCACAGAGACGAAGTTATTTATATGAAAAACGTGTATGGAAGTCTTTGGCCCAGGGCTTACAACCTGTATGAGCTGGCGTAAGTGATCATACATCTACATGTACATCTTAAGAAAAGATTTCAAGTTTGATAAATAATATAAAGTAAGTCTGGCGGTCAGTGGCTCTTACGCAATATTTATATATATTTTTAATTTTTATGCTAACGGACCAAGTGGCCCAATTACAGAAGCGAAACACATCACAAAACACCCAAACTTGAGTAAATCACATCGTTTAATTGTGACCTCACCGGGAATTGAACCCGGTATCCTCGGTGTGAGAAGCCAGCGTCATGCCCACCGGGCTACGAGCCGCCTGTCATCCTTACGTCCATGTTAATTCCGTGTATATTTGTAAATAAGCTAGCACTTATGTGGTTTTGTGTGGACGCCTCTCCCTGCTACTTGAACTCATAAGACCACTTTAGCAAAAAAAAATAGCGAATTGATTGGCGAAAGTGTGAGGCCGATTTGGGAGCTGTTGCTCGTAAAACGGGCCTCGGTATGTGGTGCGGAGAACGTAGAATGCCGGCCGCAGATCCTATTCTTCTATCAATTGCCTCCCATATCATTAACATCAATCAATATATTTGCCGGCTTGGCGTAAGACAAACGTTTCTATTACATTAGCATTCTTCGTTCGCGTCTATGGTTTTACCTTGTCAAGATGGCGACCCCACTCGAAAATATTGGCAGAGCGAAATAATCAAATTTCCCGTTTCGCCTTCTTAATTATTTGAAGTCACTCCGATTCCGCACAATTTTATGTATTATTCAACGAGGGTACACATCCCTGGTCGGGCGCCATCAAAATGTCCGCCGCCGAAGTTGTATTTACTCGCGAAGTACCCGGCGGCCATCTGCGGACGGAGTTTTGTCACATTGTTTGAATTCGGGCCGCCATTACTAACTGGTAAAACAAACGAATTACGTAATATTCTTTTTCGGAATTTTAAACGAAGCCAATTTGAAAACGGAACGGAAGTCTTCCATTAGCGCGATAATACAGTGTGCGCCTCGTAATGAAACTCGCGCGCGTTGGACGCTCATGTGCGTTTCTCGACGCATTATGTGACTTTTGATGTGTGTTTCGTGATGGTTGGTATTAAAACACTTTTCTAGACTGCACAACGATTTCTTCGAGAACAGAGAGATTCCAATTAGCCTAAAAAGAAAAGCATTTGAATCATGCATACTACCAGTGATGACGTATGGATTGGAGACTATGGCTCTTACAAAGAAAAATGTAGAAAAGCTCAAATGCACGCAACGATCCATGGAGAGATCCATGCTTGGAGTAAGCCTAGGAGATAGAATTAGAAATTACGAAATTAGGCGCAGAACTAGATCATTGTTATACTTATCATAGAATTTTTTTCATTAAATAAATAAATAAGAATGAAGAAAAAACAAATTGGAAGTAAATGTAATGCTGGCTATTTGATAGAATACAGAGAGAGTTTGGTCATGTGGGAAGTGTGAACAAGGAGGGGTAGAAAATATACGAGGTGAGTGTTGAAAGTATCAGGAACAAAGAGTGTCCGCGAAAGACCTGGCATTATGCTCACATTTTAAAATCTCAAGCAGTAACTTGAATCGTCTAAAATTTTTATCTGTCAAAGTGGATAGTCTATGCTGACCTGTCTCCGATAAAATTTAATAATGGAGTATGCAAAAAATGAGATTTGCGTGAAATTAGTTCAGAGTTTAAGCTGCTACGTGATTTTATATGGCCGTGTATTTGGTGCTAGATAACCTGTACAGGGTTATTTGTAAAACATTAATAACCTTGCAGGACTATATTTCTGCCTTGATTATCAGTCGAAAATGTTCAAGCTATCATGACCTAATAACAATAGTTATGGAGATATGCGACATTAAAGTTTGCATTTTTTTTCAATATTTCTGACTTATTTTTTGTAAAACGTTGGACTATCATTACAGTAACTAATATCAATTACGAAAAATTTATTCGTTTCAATACAAGTTAAATAAAATGATTAAAACCCTGAAAAATTCCAATTGGAATTCGAAGGTTTTTATTTTTTTATTTGACTTGTATTAAAGGGAATGAATTTTTCATACTCGATATAAGTTACTGTAATGATAGTCCAACGTTTTACAAAAAATAAGTCAGAAATATTGAAAAAAAATACAAACTTTGATGTCGCATATCTCCTTAACTATTGATATTAGGTCATAATAGCTTGAACATTTTCAACTCATAATCAAGGCAGGAGTATAGTCCTGCGAGGTTATTAATGTTTTACAAATAACCCTGTATATATAGAGGGCCAAAATAATAAGTAACATCGCACCACATACACATAATTAAAAAATATTTGATTTAACCTCTACCTGCCGAGACATTAGTGAGAAGGCCGGAAATGTTTAATTTGTACCTAATTTGCATAAATCCCTTTGAATTAGCATTGTTTTCTGAAGCACAAAAATAATATTTGTTCAAATTAGGGCTCAAAGGTTTAATCACTCAGTTTGTTGCGGGGGCGAAGGGTAATTTATGCGGAACCTTAATGTGCTGAGTAATTGGTACCTCAAAAGCCTTTAGAAAATTATTAAAGCAATATTGACAGACCCGCTGTCGGGACGCGGCTCCAGGAAAGGAAATTTCAAGGATTTTATTATGTACTACCTTCAACATTAACGATATTTTATTTTAAGACAGATGCGCCCATGAAATTAAAATATTTTGTTTTTACTCCCTTTATATTAACTCGTGGCGTTTGCTTGCTTGCCGTCAACAAAAACTTTGGATCGATTTTTGAACCTTTTCCCGTGATCCAATCGAGCTGAAACTTGGCAAGCTAACTCATGGCGACGATCAAGAAGATCTATAAAATTTTCGTTAAAAAAAAATTAATAATTATAGTATAATTTCGGATTTTTAGAAATGTTATTGGTTTTTTTCAAATTGGTATCATTAGAAAAGTTTGATTAGCAACGGCGGCCCGATAACGTCGCGGAATATTTTCTAAATTTGAATCACCCCGACGGTATAATAGGTACATCACTACGAATTTCGAAAATTTACAATACAATTGTTTCACAGATGACAGCAAAATTGGGTTTTTTGGGAAAAAATCAAATAATAATTTATATCTTTTAGATTTCTGCTTAGTTTTGAGAATTCTTCATTACTCAAATCTGATTCTGACTAAATCATTTGACGCTGGAAATTCAAAAGGTACGATATTGATGATAATTGAATCTATCAAAATCTTGACATCTCAAAACATCTGACATTTTAGAAATATATTAAATTTCTGTAAGTTTAGTGTTATGTTATATGTTTTAATTCGTCTTTAATTATTGTTATATTTTACAAAGAAAGGGAGTACAGTAAAAACTTGGTTCGTATGGGTTACATTTTTTATTATTCAAGGCCCCACACCACGGTACGTGCGCGGTCCGAGGGTGTACTTTTCGTAATTATTTTCAAGCAAACGATACGTGGAATTTTTTTAATTAATACTCATGGTTAATATAAACGTATAGAAGACTGTACACAATTTTTTTTACTCGAATCTAAAGTATAGTTTGCGGTGTATGCTGCTTTTTTGACAGCGATTAAGCCATACGGTTCATCAGAAAAATAAAATAGTAATATATTTAGAAACGGTACATATAGGTTTACTATACAAACTAAATGTTTACTATACAAACAAACAAAAAAGGTTTACTATACAAAACTAAATGGTGGACCAGCAAATTTTATTTCCGATTTTCATGGATAATTTTCATCGTTCATAAAAAAAATAGAAGGGGGCCTTTTATAAAAAAATCCCTAAGTGGTGCCATATGAATCAGATTTTTAAACAGTTTAAGACTGGCGCATGCAAATCGGATGTAGTTTTTTTAATATGTTGTCAACCAGGTTGAAAAAAGTAGTTTCAAGAAAGCGCATTTAAAATTTAGCTGAAGGATTATTCAACATACAAAGAAATTTTTTATTCCTCTCTTTTTTTGTTTTTAAACGTTAGTCAGCTATTGTTGGATCATACAACATCTCCTCAATATCCAGAGACTCATCAACAAAGGGTGGCCAGGTAGCAGACCCGTTCGACAGCCGCACATCTGCCACTCGACGCGGTCGTGCGCTTCGAACGGTTTCACATAAACACTATATCACCTAATTATTCACATAATCCACTAAAACGTCAATTTTACAAATTTCTTAAAAACACTTGCTAAGAGCATGCATGTTTCAGAAAACAAAAAAAACTCATATTTTTTTCCCTTTAATCTATACTTTAGATCTTCATTATTTTGCGGAAAATTTGTTAGTGCAAAGCAACAAAAAATTTCGAGAGAGGAACTAAAGGGTCATGAAATTTGCATAACTTGTACCATCTTGAATTTCTGGGTCGGCGCAACTATTCTCAGCTCGCAATATCATTTACATCCAAGCTATAGAGATTGAAAACACCCACATCTGGCAAAAAATTAGACAGCCATATTGTTTGTCCCGTATATTTCAATTGCTCAATATAAAAAATAATTTAAAAAATGTTGAATTCTTGTGAGATTAACAGAACATATATTTCAGAATCGCTTCGATTACGCGACGAAATATTTTTTTTGTGAAAGAAAGAAAACATTAAATGTCAAAAATAATTTTTTATGATTGACAAAAGCAACTGGTTAAATTTAAAGAATGAAACAATATTTTAATTTACCTACACTATATTGAAAATAGTAATTTATATAGTTTTAAGAGCAATCCGTCTCATTATCAGGTGTAATTTTGAGAGGGATTGCTTCTCTCAAAACCATATATGGTGATAAATTTAACTCAATGCGAGTGCGTTACAAAATTTAATTTATTGTAAATTAAAGTAACCATGTTGCACCACAAAATAACTGCCATATAGATCAATAATATTATAATGAAGCATTCCATCATGGTCCGAAATGGGATTAATTTGATTGTCTTTGGAAGCATGCAATTAAAATATGCATTTTGTGGAGCGCTGAAATTTGTAATTTGTGTGTACTTGTATTCTTCTTTTTTCTCTCTTGACAGTATCAATTTAAAAAAAGAAATATGAAATACAAGAATAAAAAGTAACCCATAAAAAACAAGTTATTATTATACTCCCTTTTTTTGTAAAATATAACAACAATTAAAGACGAGTTAAAACATATAATATAACACTAAACTTACAGTAATTAAATATATTTCTAAAATGTCAGATGTTTTGAGCTTTTATAAGACACTTCATGCTTTGAAGATTGAATTCTAAAAACATTTGTCAGTCAATTTAGATTTTCGACATTCCTAGTGAAGTACCTATTATGTATACCGAAGGAGTAATTCAAATTTACAAAATATTCCGCGACGTTATCGGGCCGCCGTTGCTAATCAAATTTTTCTAATGATTCCAATTTGAAAAAACCAATAAAATTTCTAAAAATCCGAAATTATACTATAATTATTAATTTTTTTAACGAAAATTTGATAGATCTTCTTGATCGTCGCCACGAGTCTGCTTGCAAAGTTTCAGCTCGATTGGATCACGGGAAAAGGGTCAAAAATCGATCCAAAGTTTTTTCAACGGCAAGCCGGCAAGCAAGCAAGCGGACGCCACGAGTTAATATAAATGGAGTAAAAAGAAAACGTCGTAATAAATGTCACTGATTATCCGTGTTTATAACACCTCCCCTTAAAATGAAAATAGAAAGTAGAATCATTTTCGGCTAGCTAACTTTATTATTAGGTCAGTTTTCTTGCATATAGTATATATCAGGCTTACTAGAATAGACAAGCTGTATTATGATCGCACAAAAAAATATTGTTAAAAAATGTATACTGTTTTAAGAGGAATTAATAAATTTCGGCGTATTCTAGTATATATGTTGAATAATTCGGAAGAATATCATATATCCTACGTTAAAAATAATATTGCTTAATATTCCAATTGAAAAATATAGAGTTATCATTACCAGAGGCAAAAATCTATGTATACTAACTCATTTGAAGGAATATAAATATCTTTAGCATAGTTCATTCGAATAAACGAGGGAAATTGGTTTAGAAGATATATTACAACATTAAAAAATTTGATAACGTGCGGTGGAATTGGTAAACGTTACATTGTGTAGAGTGATCACTTAAGCCAGCTTAAACAGGTCATAAGCCATGGGCTACCATCAGGGGTGTGCAGTGGGAACATCGCAGCATGACTTTTACGAAACCAATTATTTGGAAAAAAACGGAATACAGCATATATTTCGTAATATTTTTATATTTCGCATGAATATTTAATTACTACTTTTTTCGAAAATACACAAAAAAGTCATGCTTCAATGCTCCTAATGCATACGCCTGGCTACCATGTAAAGACTTCCCTATGAGACTAATGTAATTTATCTTAACTCATTTTCAGGTATGTAAGATAGTTGAGAGTTGACAGTTTATTAAAAAAATTAAAACAGTTATGGTGCACCATGGAGTGTACGCCACGTCAATTAATGTTAAAAATATAAATGGTCGTCAGGGTGAAAGTGTGATAAAATAAAATTGATCTAATTTCGAAGCGTATCACTTTACATCTGCTCCACACACCCACACAACCTCGCAGCAGCCCACGCAAGCCTGTGCCACGTGATTGAATTTGTTTTGACTAGCACAGCACATCCACAGATTCTCAAACAGCCGGATCGCTTAACAAATTAACATTCAGTGGCCTTTTTCCCTTTCCCTGTTATTTTTACTCCCTTTATATTAACTCGTGGCGTCTGCTCGCTTGCTTGCCGGCGAAAAAACTTTGGATCAATTTTTGACCCTTTTCCCGTGATCCAATCGACCTGAAACTTTGCAAGCAGACTCGTAGCAACGATCAAGAAGATCTATCAAATTTTCCTTAAAAAATAATAATAATTACTGTATAATTTCGGATTTTTTGAAATTTTATTGGTTTTTTCAAATTGGAATCATTAGAAAAGTTTGATTATTAGCAACGGCGGCCCGATAAAGTCGCGGAATATTTTCTAAATTTGAATTACTCCGTCGGTATACATAATAGGTACTTCACTACGAATTTAGAAAATCTAAATTGACTGACAAATGTTTTTAGAATTTAATCTTCAAAGCATGAAGTGTCTTATCAAAGCTCAAAACATCTGACATTTTAGAAAGTTATTAAATTACTGATAGTTTAGTGTTATGTTATATGTGTTAATTCGTCTTTAATTGTTGTTATATTTTACAAAGAAAGGGATTATAATAAAAACTTTTATGGGATACTTTTTTACTCCCTTTATATTAACTCGTAGCGTCTGCGGTTTGTTGTCTGCCGGGAAAACTTGGTATCGATTTTTAACCCTTTTCCCGTTATTCAATCGAGCTGAACCTTGGCAGGCAGACTCGGGGCGACGATGAAAGTGATCTAACAAATTTTAGTTTAATTATTATTATTTTTTTTTTACTTTAGTTAAAATTTAGTTAAAAAGTTAAAATTATAGCATAATTTTGGATTTTTCGAAATTCGAATGGTTTTTTCAAATTGGAATCAATACAAATGAGTAATGACCCCGACACCTGCAGTAGGTACGAAACCTGATTCAATGAGAAAGGGAGTTTAATGAAATGGTTTATATGGTTAATTTTTTTTCACTCATCTTGCTACACCACCTTACGGTCATTCTCACTTCGAATTCAATCATAGCACACATTTCGTGACACACGTAAATCCACACATCTATCCAAAACATCAAAATTTTCCTGCAATATGAGAAGCGAAATCTCTATTTTACGATACTCTTTTTGAAGTTACATTAATAACAATTTTCTCTAAATAAACACAAAAAAAACTTATTCATAAAAAGCAAGTTTTTATTATACTCCCTTTCTTTGTAAAATATAACAACAATTAAAGACGAATTAAAACATATAACATAACACTAAACTTACAGGAATTTAATATATTTCTAAAATGTCAGATGTTTTGAGCTTTGATGCTTTGAAAATTACATAAGATTACACTTCATGCTTTGAAGATTACATTCTAAAAACATTTGTCAGTCAATTTAATCAAGATTTTGATATATTTGTGAATTTTGCTGTCATCTATGAACCAATTGTCATAAATTTTCGAAATTCGTAGTGAAGTACCTATTACATATACCGACGGAGTAATTCAAATTTTAAATATTCCATGACATCGTCAGTCCGCTGTTGGTAGTAATCAAACATTTGTATGGTTTACAATTTTAAAAAAAATCAAATAAATTTTCTAAAAATCCAAAATTATACTATAATTATTATTTTTTTTAACGAAAATTTGAAATATCTTCTTGATCGTCGCCACGAGTCTGTTTGCAAAGTTTCAGCTCGATTGGATCACGGGAAAAGGGTTAAAAATCGATCCAAAGTTTTTTCGTCAAGAAAATAAGCAAGCAGACGCCACGAGTTAAAAGAAAGGAAGTAATAACAGGGAAAAGGGAAAAATACAGATCCTTGATAGAAAAAGTAGATTCCACTGTTGTATACAACGGATGAACCTAACTTCTTTGCCAGAGACCTCGGTCTTTTTAACGAGACAGTGAACACTGAACCAAACAAACGAAATGTAAAAGTATATAACGATGTACTAACTATATGGTTCGCTTCTCTGACCATTATAATCCTTCAATCCCTGGTGGGTCATGGTGGCAATTTTTTCTTCTATTGATTCCTTTTGAGATATGGTAGAAGGGGAAGGAATTAAACATAATCAAGAATTTGACAGCACTCCACACCGTAATAGCGAATTGGAAGTTGCTGGGTAATCCACTGGATTCTGGAAGCTTCGCGGACCGGGCCACTTCGCACTGAGTTTATGCGTTGCAGTGACAATGCGAATCATAGATGCTAGCGCAAATGCGAATACACAAATAAATCGCTGGTTCAGTGTGACCAAGCGACAACAAATATAACGAGCGCTTTCATTGTGGATTCTAACCATCGATGTAGTACCTGCCGACGTGTGAGAAGTGTTCCATAGTAATTAGGGCGATTATTATGGAACACTTCTTATTACACGATTTTGCTATTTTTATATTATGATATTTAGTTTTAGATTTAAACATGAATAGAAATAGAAAACCCGCATTATTGTTGTGTTAATATTATGTATAAGTGCATAGTAGGTAAAAGGCTATTTAGCTGTGTATATTAAATAAATAAATAATTTGTTGGGGATGACCTTTGCGTTGCCCTCGCCGATTGCGTATCACACTCTTAATAATTACGTGTGTACCAGCTTCAAAATCCTGCAATTATTACGTCCCGTAATTTTTCACAGTATTTTTTATTTATACACTTTAATGTCCCGCAGAAACGAACAAGAGCACCACGCCTTTTCCACTTAAATCATTGGAGAACAAACTACGGTAAAAATGTATTATTAACAGAATTCTAGATACCTATGACACTGCCTTTGCAGATATCTATATTTCATATTTAAGTTTTGAGCAGTTTACAAAATCCCTTACGTATAAACTCGCGCGATGACATTTTTCTTCCCACACATGTGAACACAAACATGAACACATAAAAACGCATACACACACGGACACAAGAACACACAAATACACACACTCACACAAACTCACTATTTGACATGTTTTTTCTTATTTTTTTATCGATCCTGGTGTAATATTGTTGTGTTTTCTTGTAATTGGCCCAAGACTCTGTACGTTAATTAAGTATTGTTTTTTTTCAAGATTGATTAATTATATGGCTGTAAGAAAACCAATAAATGAAAATAAAATTTCCGTTAATCGAAAATCCGTATTCGCCCAACTAGCCTCGGGAAAAGACGTACGTACGTACCGACTTCTAAAAGTTTTACAGATGGGGTACGGCAAAATTGATGACGGTAATCAACAACAGTTTGAGGAACAGGAGGCTGCGTCGGAACGCCCACGCGAGAAAATCACCACTTCCCACGCAGTGGGGGAGGGAGCGACAGGGGGCGTGCTGTGGGGGGAAATATATTTATTTACTGAATCTCCGCGGAACCCGCAGCGACCGCTTAAGTGTTTAATAATTCTGCAAAACTATGACCGCCGATGTGCAAGGGTTAATGAAGCGCTCGAGAGTCGTTAAAAATTAACTTCGACTCGCTTGATAAAGTCACTCTTTAACCTGGGTGTAAATACGCTTTTAACGACATAACCACAGTATACTAAGAACAGTAACACGTCTTCGTACAAACTGGCCGCTGCCCATTAGAATGTGTGCGTGCGTGCTCGGCGCCGTGTACGCGCGCACCGTGACGCACACATTGACATAGAATATGAGGGCACGAGGCGGCGGCAGTAAGGGCCGTGCCTTCGGTGCCATTCGCGCTCGCAGCCGCCGCTTTAGAAAAAAATGCGCTTCCTGAAAAAAATGCCTTTTTTATGTTTGTGGTGCTTTACTAAAAAGGTGTGTTGATTATCACAAAGGCTGAGTTTTTAAAAGTCTTCGTTGATGTTAATCGGCGTTCTTGCAATTTAGGTGCAGAAACTAGGTATACTAATTACAGAAATTTTCGGGTTTCGTGTCTACCTTATGCGTCGGAATCTCAGACGCTACGAGTTAAAAGAAAGGGGGTAAGAATAAAGTGACAACCCTAGCGTCAATGCAAGAGTAGGCCAATAACTCGCCGACAGGCCGCAGATAAACTGTTCTGGGTACACTGTGACATAACTGCCACGAAAATAGGTTAGACAATGAGCGCTTGTATCTCAAAAAATCAGGATCAGCGAAAAGAAAAACTACATTTTAAAATAAATACTACAACACGCAGACGTGTTATATCTCCGCTACCTTATAATATTTTACATTATAATATTTTTAAATTATAATATTAGGTCCTTACATATGAAATTGGCGTTTAGTATGGGAGGAACATAAAGCCGATTTTTTTTTATTATAATATATTTATTTAATCAAAGTATGTACCATTGCTATCTATGCACTTTTGCCATCTCATAGGTAGTTCATCGATCCCTTTACTAAAAAAACCATTCGGACGGGAATCAATAAAATCTTTGAAGGCGGTTTGGACTGTCCCATCGGAGTTGAATTTTTCCCTTTGCAAGAAGTTATCCAAATTTCGAAAAAAATGGTAATCTGTTGGGGCAAGGTCCGGAGAGTACGGTGGATGTCTTAGACATTCCAATTGAAGCTCCTCTAATTTGGTAGCCGTCTGTTGTGCAGTGTGTGGTCTAGCGTTATCATGAAGCAGCAGTGGCCTAGAGCGATTAACCAGCCTCGGTTGTTTAGCAGCTAGCTTTTCCATCATGGTTTGCAGTTGCTGACAATAGACATCTGCCGTAATCGTCTGGCCAGATTTAAGAAAGCTGTAGTGAACGACACCAGCACTAGTCCACCAAACGCTCACAAGTAACTTTTTTGGAGTCAATTTTCGCTTGGGGCATGGTTTGGCTGGTTCGGCAGGGTTCAGCCATTGCGATGAGCGCTTCCGATTATCGTACAGGATCCACTTTTCATCACAGGTAATGATTCGATTTAAAATCCCTTCATTATTGTGCCGGTTGAGTAATGCAACGCAGCAGTCAACGCGCGTTTGTTGATTTGCTTCACTCAATTCGTGAGGTACCCACCTTTCAAGCTTTTTCACCTTACCAATTTGCTTCAAGTGGATTAAAATAGTTTTATCACTAACACCGCAGCCTGCAGCTAACTCGGATGTGGTTTGCGATGGATCCGCTTCCACAATAGCCTTCAATTCTTCATTATCAACTTTGGTCTCCGGCCGTCCACGGGGCTTGTTCTGCAGGTCGAAATTTCCAGAACGAAAACGTTGGAACCAAAAACGCACTGTGTTTTCTTTTGCGGCACCGTCGCCATACACATCATTAATCCTTCGAGCCGTTTCTGCAGCACTGGTGCCACGGTGGAACTCGTACTCGTAAATAACGCGATATTTCAAGTTTTTCATTTTGTAAACTGAGTGACGCAAAGAAAAAAACAATTGAGGAAAAAACAAATGAATTATAATTTTCAAAACACAAATACATGAGTAAATAGCTGTATAAATTTGGATTTGGAATTCCTAACCAAAGAGAAGATATTTGAGATTAAATTTGCCAGTACGGCAAAACGCCAATTTCATATGTAAGGACCTAATATTTACATTATTTCAACTAGAATATCGATACAAATACTTATTAAGTTTCGGATAACCATTCAAGTCAATGAACTTATCGTTTATGTTAGTCCCTAGGTTGGAGGATTTCATAGGAAGACAAAGAGATGAATGTTTAACCTTTAGCCTGTCCAGCTCTTTAGGCCAATGAACTCATTAAATTGTTTATTTTATCATCATAAAAATCCCTTCGAAAGAAAGGGTGTTTATATTAATTTGGAAACAAAGGATATAGAGTATAAATAGTACGAAAGGATCTAAGATGCATCACTGCATTTCTGATTTCTGCTGTGTAAAGTTCTTCTCAAATAAATTTATTAATTCTCCTATAGAAGTGTTTAATAAAAGTAAAACCCTTTTAAATACTGATACACCTGTGCGGGAAATTTGATTCACGTTCATTATTTTGAAGACTACAAAGTTTGTGCTAAATTTGTAGTAGGTACTGAAACATTACACATTTCATCTACTTCAATAAACTACATGAAATGAAGTAATTGTAGTACTAAAAAATTGTATCTGCTACAATGAACTACAAGAAGCGCTTCTTGATAAGAGTACTACCACAAAATTTGAAAACCCAGGGAGGGGGATGTTGTTTCAGTTTCCAAACTTTTCTTCATTTACCTGCATCAACGCATATAAAAGTGTGTGTAGTTTGAAGTGTAACATACTTCGAAGTGTACAGTTTCGTGGTGTGCGATTTGAAGGGTGCAGTTTGAAGTGCGTAGTCTGTAGTGTGCAGCGCACTTACAAATGTGTAAAGTGTGCGCTTCAGAATAATGAAGTACTACATTGTAGTACTTAGTAGGTACAGAGTGGACCCATCTCTACAAAGGATTGAAGAAAGATGGAATTTTTTTTAGTTTTATAGTGTATATAAAGCCTGTTGCATTGCATCGAAAAAATTAACATTAATTTGTTTTATCTGATAATGCCAGGCCTTTTGCGGACCAATGGAAGATCCTGTTACTTTTGGGGGTTGGTGGTACTTTTGAGAAACTGCTTTTAGGTCACCACGTAGGCGTAAAGGCGTATAATGTTTGATGATTTTATTATCTCGATAAAACAAGAACAAGTTATACATGAGTACGATTACAAAGACAATGATAGATACTCGAAGGGCGATAGCCTCCGGCCTACGCCGGGGG